>JAKSZT010054524.1:482774-613863 GCA_026826555.1 Tolypeutes matacus | reverse complement strand
AAAATAACATTTTTGTAAGCAAATACACATATATGCATATATATTTATATATCATTTTACAAATGTTTGTATGTATTGTGAGAATTTTGATTTTTACCCATAATAATAAAAAAAAAAAGAAAAAAGAAAAAAAAAAAAAAGTTAAAAGGCAGGTCACTGAAGTGACATGTGGTCCGGTGGAAAAAACTAACACAGGAATTTTTAAAATGTGATATATACAATATTAGTCCTATAAATGGTGTATTTATGTAAGAAGAGGAAATTCAGATTACAACTTTTGAAATGAAATGGGAGAGCTGAACCATAAGAGGGGATGAGGATGGGGATGGGGGATGGGGAGGCTTTTGTGAAGGTTTCATACAAGGGAAGATAGCTATCTGGTCTTGAAATACGATAGTCCATAAAGTAAAGCAGAGGAGAGAGGGCATCTCAAAGTACAGGGAATGGTTTGTGCAGAGACACAGAGAGGCAGCATATGAGGGGAACACTACCTCCCACGGTAAGTGAGAGGAACTCTACTTAAATTTTAGAATTTAGAGAAGTAAATACAGACCAGATACGGAGGCAACCAGATTGCCAGGAACTTGGAATATATCCTCTAGGACAATTATTTAAAAACTGTGGACCTCTACCTCTAGGGCTTCAGTGGAGAACCCTAAGTGCCCACTGGATAGGACTTAGTAGGCTGCTAGGGAAGACAGCTAGGGAAACTCCCTACCTTGATGTCTCAAGAAACAAATAGGATTAATCAACTGTGACTATTTTTTTAAATTATTATTAAGCTCTGTGTGCCTTCTCTGAGAGACTGGCTGTGGATACACAAGAGGGAAGAAGCACAGCCTCATCCCTATTACAAGCCCCTTTTAGAAATCATGCTGGCTCTTTTAATACATATATATATATATTTTTTTTTAATTTAGAATTGGATCCATCTGTGTATCAAATAAGGCCAAAAGAAAGCTATGATTAAATGTACACATGGACCCATAGTTTCTGCCCTGGGGAAAACAATGAAGAGAGACAGAACAGTGTTGCCACCCCCCCCCCAAATGCTCATGCATGTGCATGCACATACATAACAACCCGATTTTTCCTAGTATAGCTGGAATCTGGGTAGACCCCTGTTACCTACTGCTAGTTCCAATTCCAGTCACCTAGTTTAAAATACCAAGTGTTCACAACCACTCAGGCAATTAAAGAATCCCATCTTCAGTGGACTAGAAATAGTAAAAGTAATATCTGGAAATTACTTGGGACCATATTTGATATGGAATAATTGGCAATCCTGTTTCTATGAATTTGAGTCCCATACTTTCATCACATATAGGAGGGAGGCAGTGTGATAGACCCTAGAATAAACATTAGATCTACTTTATAATGGAGCCATTTGCTTTTATCTATTTAGAAAACAATTGTTAGAGACTAAAGTTTACTGCTGAACAATTTACATTTATGAGTTATACATCAACTTTGCATTTCAAATAACTTACTCTGGCAATAGTATGGAGAATATATTTGTGATGAGTTGAATATAATCACCCCAATTATTCTTTCAATTCTACTTATCTTATTACTAATTATACCTCATTCTGTGGCTTTTTATTTAATGGATTTGTACCTGGAAAATTGTGATTATTATTTTATTTTTGCTAACTTTCTGGAAAAATTAACAAATCAACATTTAAAAGAAATGAAGAAAGCACAATTCAAACATTTATTGAGAGACTCCTAGAAGACTGCCTTTCTCCTGGCTTTAAAACAGCCCTCAGCATGATATAAAGGAAGTCATAGCATCCCTCCTTCTCCTGGTAAGAAGGCTGCTAGATAAGCCAAAACAGTGTTCTCACCCAAACAATTCTCTACCCCCATCAAGACTTCCAGTCCATTAATCCTACTGTGTGCTCACTATTACCCCTCACCCCTTTTATTCTTTTGTCCTTGCTTACCCAACTTGGGATTTCATGGCCCATTACCATAATGATTCCCTTACATTACTCTCCTCATCCTAGCAAAACCCCAGTCCTAGGCAAAACCAACTCTTTGATTAGTCCACACTCAAAATCACTCAGGTATCTCATTACATTTCCTTAGTGAAAAAATTATTTTAATTTCTTAGATGACTGACTACTCTATATTTTCTCCTCTCATATACACTTTCCAACAGCCTTCCTTCAAGTTTTCACTTTCAGCTGACTGACTTATCTTATACGTATTTGACAAAATTCAAGCAATTAGGGAAGAACATAATCTATGCCCAATCGTATCTACCTCCCTACCTGCATAAAAGCCCCTATATACTGCTTCTTTCTTTCTATATCAGATAAACTGTCCCTGCACTTATCTGAGACCATTTTTTATAAATACAATAAATAAATCCCTTCTTCTCTTGTCTTCTCCAATGTTTTGCACCTATAGTTATCTCCATTCTCTACTGAACCTCATTGTGGTGGTTTGAAACTATATGTACCCCAGGAAAACATGTTCTTAAATTTAATCCATTTCTGTGAGTGTGGATTCATTATAAGTAGGACCTTTTTATGAGACTACTTCAGACTACTCACACAGGATGTCTATTACTGGAGTCCTTTATAAGAGAATGAAATTCACACTAAGAGAGAAAGACACAGAAGCAAGAAGCTGAAAGCAAGAAACTGAAATCTGGAAGAGAAAGAGATGAAACTAACAGACGCTGCCATGTGCCTTGTCATATGGCAGAGGGGCCCAGGATCACTGGCAGCCAGACTTCGGGAAGAAAGCATTGCCTTGATGATGTCTGGATTTGGACATTTTCTTATCCTTGAACTGTAAGCTAATAAATTTCCATTGTTTGAGCCAACCCATTCCATGGTATCTGTTTCCAGCAGCTTAGGAAACTAAAACACTCATCAATTTTCCTTTCTCTATGGTTTCAATTCATCAATTAAAAAATCTCCCATCTTAAAAGAAATCTTTTGCCTTTTAACATTCCTTTCTAGTTACCAACCCACTAAAATTCTTTAGGGAATATCCTCTCATAAAAGTTATCTTTTATTTAAAAAACAAAAAACAAAAAACATTTTTTCCACTCACTTTGTCACTACCCCATTATATTCTTAAGCATCTGAATCAGAATTTTATCCCAGGCATTCCACTGTCTGAAACACTTGAAGCCCAAATCAATGGCCATCAGGCCAAATTACAGCCATTATTTCTCAAACCTCGTTCTAAAGGTAACCATCCTGAAACAGCTGGCATTGCTGAGCACTGCCTCCTCCTTAAAATGCTTTTATTTCACACTCCTAATTGTCCTGCTATTTCACCTGCCACTACTTCTCTATCAACTAAGCTGATTCTACTCTTCTTTCTGACCTTTTCATATTAGAGTAACTCAGAGATTGGCAGTAGGACCACTTCTCTCCTACCTTCATTTTTTAGGAGATGTCATACAATAAATATTTTCCATAAACAGATGACTTCCAATTTCAAATCACCAGCCCTGACCTCTCCACTGAATTCCAGGCTCATAGATTTAACTGCCTACTCAATACCTCCATATATATGTCAAAAAGGCATCTCACGCTTAATATATTCAAAACTGAGCCCCTGATTTTACTCCAAACCTCTCCTCTCCCAGTTTTCTGTAGCCTGTAAATGACTACACTATATCTCATGCTCAAAAGGTATAGAGGTACCGTTTTTCAGAGGCCCATTTACCCCTTGGTAAAATATTTAGGATTGATTTTTTTTTTACATTCACACATAACCACTCAGTGAAGTTTTGTCACCTCTATCTTCAAAATTCACTCCCTTTTTTAATCTAATCAATTCTTATAGCTCCAACACTACCCCTATGATCCAAAACACTATTACAATTTCTCACTGGACTTCTGGTACAATTGCCTCTCTACTCTGCTTCCTGATTCCACACCTGCCCCACATCCCTCATCCTCCAAGTTTATCACAGAGACAATAGAATGATCTTTAAGCAATGTCATACCGCTCCCCTGATCCAAACAATTTAACAGCTTCCCATAAACATAGAATAAGCTAAATAAAGTAGAAGAAAATCCAAACTCCTTACCAGAACCTTAAAGTTTTTATATGATCTGACAACTGCCAAACTCTCTGGCATCTCCTTAAATTCTACCACTCACTCTGCATGCCCCTGACCTTCCCTTGAACATGGCCAGCTAATTCCCTCTACAGGACCTACACAATTGCTTTTCTCCTCACCATTTGCTCATCCCCCTGAATTTTATATTGCACCTCACTTATTCAGGTCTTTGCTTGAATATCACCTCCTCAGAGATGTTTATCTTAGCCACTCTAAAAGACAGTCTTGGCACAACACAACACTGAATCCTTTTAGCTGGCTTGATTTTTCTTTATGGCGCTTGTCTCTACCAAGAATTTCTTTGTTTGTCTTCCCCACAAAAATATAGGACTCTGAGAAGTGGTGTCTTACCTAGCTTTTTCACTACTTTATTCTCAGGGTCCAGAGAAGTTTGAGCTCACAGTAAGTATTCAATAGATTTTTGTTAAATTAATTAGTTAATTCAGCAACTGTTTTGTGTAAGACTGATTTCCAACACATGATTCTAAAGAGCAGATTTTGGAACTTAAAAATATGTCCATAATTCTTTCTGCTTCTAACATTCATTTCAAATGGCAGAGACACTTAGACATTCATTATGTATATAAATAAAAGTTGTCTAAAGATAGTTTACAGATTATTTCTAATACAAAAAAAAACCACTATTTTTCTATAGTTTAAAAATAAAGACTTTCTTTGCTTTAAAACAAATCTACTTGCACAGTAAAGAAATGTATATTCTTACCCTATTTTATATAATTGTAGGTGTTTGGAGATTATGAACTGCAGTTAACAGAGGAAAAATCCAATACATTAAATAAGCTATTATTAACCTATATAAGCCTTGGATTTTAGATGTATTTACAAATACACACACCCAAACATGCACACACACAAACACACATACATACATAAGCATGCATATAGAGGAAGGATGGGAAAACACAAGAAAACAAACTTATGCATATTGATATGAACTAGCTCATATCTATGCACTAACATAATGTAAAAACATACTATGAAAGAATCAGATTTCCACCTTCTACAGGATGTTAGTGCATCCTGTATAGTGAATAAAAGGACCAAGTTTCCCTCTGGTTCATATCCAACTTTTCTGAATTGCCTAGGTTTATGCTCAAACAGTCTCAAAGGTTCACAATTCTTAAGTTAAATTTCTAGCTGCAGCCAATTTTTTTTCTACATGATAAAATAATCAGTACAGCAGGGAAAAGAGTCAACCATGGAGAAGACATAAAGGACCTGAAGAGACAATCACAGCTACACTTTTCCTGCCCAGACCCAGATAATTCCCAAACTCAAAATCTTGCTCTCCCTTGTGTTGTAAGAAAAATAGTTGGCGGTGGGGGGAGGGGCGGGGGGAGAAGGAAGGAAAAGAGGGATGGAGGCAGGGAGGAAGAAGAAAGGAAGAAAGGGAGGGAAGGGAGGGAAGGGAGGCAGGGAGGCACAGAGTATTAGATATTTCCTAAGAGTTACCTCCTGAAAACCTCCTTGTTACTCAAATGTGGCCTCCCTCTAAGCCAAAGTCAGCAAATAAACTCACTACCCTCCCCCTGACATGGGACATGACTCCTGGGGATGAGCCTCCCTGGCACCCAGAGATTAATACAAAGTGTCAATTAGTGATACATTTGGAAAAAGGCCATGACCAAAAGGGGGAAACATTAAATACAAAAGAGTGTTTATGGCTAAGAGATTTCAGAATGAGTCAGGAAGTCTTTCCAGAGGTTACATTTATGTACACCTTAGGTGGATCTCACTAACTGCCACAGTAAATAAAGCCTCAATCAGGAGTACTCCTTAGGGCTCTAGAGACATCTGGTTATGTGCCTATAGGGAAGGCACATAACCCCAGGAAATCAGCACCCCTTCAGTGGGCCTTGCCTTAGAATATATGATAACCTATTTCCCCAATGTAACAGAGTTAGTCTCCTTTATAATTTCCCTATACATGATACTTTTACCCTTTTTATTTGAACCTATAATTAGCACTATGCCCATTAAATATGTGTCCCAGAGATGTAAATCTTCAGACTGTTCAAGTCCTGAATCTCAGCAGACTTGCGGCTTACACATATTCTCCAGTTCATCGGACTCGCCGAGGACAACTAACAAGATGATGATGATGATGGACAAATCCTATCCCAAAAAGCAAAGAGTATCTACAACTGCAAGCAAAACATTTCCTTCCATCTGCCCCATAAGATGCAGGCACCCTCTCAATCTGAAGCAGAGTCAGCATCACCATCCCAAAATCCTCAAGATAGGAAAATGAACAAACATAAGGGGGGATTGCAACCATGGACCAATGTAGACTTATTATTATTGTTGTAATGGGGGAACTTGTAACATTGATATAAAGACAGTGGTTACCAGAGGTTCTTAGGGAAGGAGGAGGGAAGAATAAGTGGAACATAGGTCATTTTTAGGGCATTGGAATTATTCTACATGATATTGCAATGACAGATACAGGCCACTATATATTTTGTCAAAATGTATAAAAGTGTACCGTGCAATGTGTAAACCATAATTTAAACTATAGACCTTCATTAGTATCAATTCCCCAATATTTGTTCATCAACTGTAACAATTGTACCACACTAATGTAAGATCTTATTAATAGGGGACAATGTGGGAGGGGCAGGAGGTGAGTATACGGGAATCCTCTATACTCTCTATTTAACTCTTTTGTAATCTAAAACTTCTTTAAATATAAAGTTTATTATGTGGGAAAAAAGTCTAGGTACTAAGTATGATTTTTTTCTCTGAGCATTCAGTTGTGAGAGAGGTTCTAATTTTTGTATTGGCTATGATATTTTACTACTTTACACCTCAATTGCTTGTGACAACTGGAGCCTATATATCAAGACTGTGAAAAAGAACAAAAAGATAATTTTCCCTTTACCTCTTTCCTGAAAGTGACAAGCATTAAAAAAATGACCTTTTAGCCTTATTTTTTTGCTATCTTCTATAAAATATCAGAACATTTAATTTCTAAATGTACAATTGAGAACTATTAAAATCAGTGAAATATATAGACATAGTGATAGAAATAGAGGGAAAGAGAGAGAAAATGAAGAGAAGGAGTAGAAGAAGGAAAAAGGCAGCTAGACAAACTTCCTTTGATGATCTGATACAGAAAGGTTAATATAGTATTTTTTTTTTTAAATATGGGTACATCTTGAATCAGGTTTTCTGTTATTTTTTGTTTGTTTGGAGAAAGAAAGAACAGTAACTAATCCTCATTTCTCTAAAATGTACACTGTAAATAAATAGTTCTTCATGTTGGTGGGGGGACACTAAAGTAGAGAGAAAATGAAAGATTTCAATGAAGAAATGACTTGAAGATGATGAAAAGTACCACTCAGTAAGCAGCAGTCGAGTGCTCAGAAATCACAGAGTTTGAAATACCAAAGCAAATCTATCTGACTTTGAATTCCATTCCCTAACTACTGCATACACCTGTCACTATACCTGTTGGCTAAGGTGTTTAGGGATTTTTTTTTCTTTCTTTCAAGGACGTAAAGTTCAAACAGAATATTCTTTATTAACCATGTTTAAATATGGAATTTATACAAACACACTCACACAATGGTAAAGCTCCTAAAAATAAGATCAAGGGAAAAATAGGTAAGTTATGAGTATTTTAAAATATCACATCCAAATACAACCACAAAGTATATATATTGGTAAGTGAATGGAGAATAAGGAGGACTCCATAAGCAAGTTTTCCAGGGGGTCTCTTTTGAGACTGGTGAAAGATAACTAGGAGATGGCCACACCAGAGAAATATTCCAGACAGAGAGAACAGCATGCCCAAAGGTTCCAAGGCAAGAAAAAGCACCAGAGTGGCTAGAGACTAGTGAGTGAGATAAAAAGTGTGTTGAGGCAGGAATCTGACTCTTTCACAACCTCATAAACCATATTAAGATATTTTAACCTCTTCTAAGTGCATTGAAGTGTTTCAAGGTCAAAGAAATTTGAGAGAAATGAAGTATTATTATATAGCAGTCTCTTGGAGATTAACAATGCACATTAGCTAATTAAAGATTCCAAGAATTACAACTATAAAGAAACGTGTTGAACTTGGTTTAATTCAAGGTTTTCAAAAATATATTGGAGCACTGAATAGTCTTCATGTGGCATACTTATTGATATTCTGCTGAACTTTCCTACCTGGTGGATCATTTCCCAAAGTAGTTATATGGAACAAAGAGCTTTGATAAACCCAGATGCCAATGCTACTTCATGAACGAACTCAAATACCATTTGATGTATCTGGGAATAGAAGGACCTAAGTTATTCAACAAGTGTTACTTAATAAAGATAACAGGTTTCATTTCTACTCAGCATAACAAATATTTGACTGTCTAATCTCTGGCAGGCTTTGAGTTTATAAGATGTTTAAGACCAATATTCAAATATGAGAGAGTTAGAAAGTATAAATGTATTCATACATTTATTTATTTATTAATTCAACATGTTTCGATTTAAATGAGTTAAGCACTATTCTAATCCTGAGGGATAAAGAGGGAAACGAGACAAAAAAATAAAATAAAAGGTCTGGGCCTTCTTACAAGCTTATATACTTGTTTGGTGTAGAGAGGACAAATAAACTAAATAATAATAATGCAATCTGATAAATGCTAAAATAAACCCCATATTAACATGTAAGAAAGCATAGAGTAGACATGGGTGACAGGAGAATTTAACACAGAGTAGGAAATGGGAAGTACAATCTGGATTTGAAAAATAATTTGAAAATAAAATAAATAGGAATTGTAATAGCTAACTGGAATTATGTTCAGAGTTTATAAGATCCATGCATTTGGAGCTAAAAGAGAAAACTGGAGGTAGAACAAACTCTGGCAGTTACAAGTAGCAACAATTACTAATACTAGGCGTCAAGAACTGTTTTATGATGGGCTTTTCATATTTGCACACTTTTAAACCTCACAGAGCTGCATGAGATAGGCCTCCTTTTAATCACCATTTTAGAGATAAATAAGCTGAGGCAAAGAGAGTGACTTGCTCACATTGAATCTGTGATAGAGAGGAATCATTTCTACCACAGCAGCTTCTGTGACAATTCCACTTCCCAGTCAGACTCAGGTGACCCCTTTCCCTGTGTCTTCAGTTATCAATGTATAAATTGTGTTGCATTGGCATATGCATTCGTATATCACCCTCATTAAACTTTTGGTTCCCTAAAACTGGGATCCATGTCTTACTCTTCTTTAAGGTGACTGGGTCTAACACAGGCTCTAGGACAGTCCTTAGAAGATACTTGATTGTTGAAAGACTGAATGGCGTGGGTGTGGAAGAGATAGCTCAGAAAAATCATATAGCTTGGTACATGAAGAAAAACTAATAGGGAAGGCATGAGTTCTGGAAAATTGGAAAACTCCATTTTTTTCATAGAATCACTAAGGAAGAATGGCAAATGATAGGAAAACAGAAACTCTAAACAGCATTAGACAAAATGACAAAGAGTCAGGGATGAGTATCTATGTTACTGGTAACATTTTTTCCCCTCTACATAAATGATCATATCAATTTTACAAAATTAAAAACTTTTTTAAAAATTCATAATAAAACTTATTTTCAATTGAATTATTTGCTTTATCATAAATTATACTACCTATCATTACAATAGTCAACTCTTTGATATATAAAGGAAAATAAAAATTGCATTTATATTATTTTTAACAGAGTACCTTGCTAAATTATTAATTTCTTCTTAATCCCAGGATATCTGAATCATTCAATATAAGTCCCCTATGCATGAGTAATTTGTGAGAGAGAAAGAGTGCCAAAGCAATTAAACGTATATAATATTTGAATTATGTGTTCATTGACTGACAAAATGGTCAATTAATTGTATAAAATAGTTCTAGGCTGGTGGTTGAAAAATGTGTAGCATTTTAAGTTACATGTTAATCATCATTAAAAATTTATTATTTAACTTTTCATGAAACATGAACATCCATTTTTTAGCTCATTGCTACTGAAAGGTGTTACTGAAAATAAAATAGCATACAATCTGACAAAATCAATAAATTGAAGATTTACCCCATCTATGAATTACAAAGTCGTCATAGCTACTCACTATAACTGTGTATCCAACATGATACCAAATGCAATCCACATGTGGCTACTAAATATTTGAAATGAGGCTAACGTGACTGAGGAACTGAATTTTTCAACTTATTTCATTTTAATTACTGTAAACTTAAATTTAACAAATATTCAACTCCAGTATTGCAAATTTTAAGTATGTTCAGAACAATTCAGGTATGTGAATCTATTTTTTCACATGTAAACTTTAAGAAATTTAAATACATATAAAGTATTTCTGATGGTAATTTAATATTTGAATTGAGATATGCTATAAGTATAAAAGATTTCAAAGATTCAGGACCAAAAAATGTAAAATATCTTATTAAAAATTTTTTCTATTTATTAAATGTTGAAATGATAATACTTTGGATATAGAAAGTTAAAAAATATATATTAAAATTGATTTCACTCTTTCATGTGATATTTTTTTAATGTGGCTAATAAAATATGTAAATTTCCATAGGTGACACTCATTTCTTTTGGACAGTGTTGCTTTATATGCTTTAAAGACAAGACAAATGGGTCTCTGTTTCCCACATTTAGAAAGATACACCTCACCTGGAATTTTCTAGTTTTCCCACTGACCCCACTGACTAGCAGTCTGGCAGCTCAACTCGCTGCTGTACCATGTGGCCAGCAGGGGCAGCAGTTCTGAGTGGTTCTCTCACCATGCCCTGAAAATATTAGCTGTGTCCATTCACTGGTTTCTCAATGCACTTCATGTTATCACTAACCTTCCTCATTCTCTTCCTGAACAGATATTAAATACCTTACTTTGAAAAAGGAGTAGCAAAAGACAGAGAGATGGGCTATTTCTGGTAGTCTTTCAGATATACTGGTACATGTGTCCATGCGAGAAGCTTTAAGGACAAACTGGAAGTCTATCAGACTATGCAACCTTTCATAAGGCAACTATTAATAATGGCATTTTGGCGAAAAGAAAAACATCAGGGCCAAATGCTATAACATCCCAAACACTGGCTCAACAAGCATAAAGGTATGATCTCCTACTCATAAACATTCCCACAACACCAAGGGAGGCACAAATCGGAAAGCAGGCCTTCTTTCTTGAGCTAATATAAGTAATATTAGAGAAAACATCTTGGCCATTACACTCTAGAAATTTGTTCCAGGTCCATGTATTGAGAAAGACCAAACAATTTGATTCAGAGTAAATGACAAATTTTGAGGATAAAAATCTGCTTTCTCCTCAGAACAGAGCACCATAAAACAGTCTCCTAAGAACCATATCAGATGTTCCCTGATCTAAAATGCAAAAAAAGCAGAATAGTTAATTCAATAACTGATTAGTAAAATGCTTTTGGCACCTGAAAATGTAAAAAATAGTAAGTACAAGGATGCTTCACTTATCCCACATTGGAGGGGAGCAAGGTAGTCCACATAAATAACATCTTCATAGTAATCCCACCATACAAATTATTTGACAGATAATTTAAATTAATTCTTAAAACACCATTTAAAAATTTAACATTTTTAATGGAAATACTTGCAAATTATATTTTACTTTTTCCTGGCATCTTAAAAAGAAATTTTTTTTAATGCAACTTAGTTTTTCTACTGACTCAGGTTCATTATGATCAATTATTATACTACCTTGTAGCCTAAGGATGCCCAGAGGGACAATTATGGTGTTTGGAACTGTTTGCTGTTATACCTAAGTGGCCTGACACTGCTGTGTTTTCAGTTCTGGTTTCTGACCTTGATGAGTTTTCCGTGTCTACCGATGCTCAGCTGTTACTTTTCAATATTGTTAGACGTTGATTATTCTCAGTCATTTCCACAACCATTCCTAATTGTGTGATTCTAATTAGGAATTAGGAGTTAGGAAAACAGCCTAACATGCTTTTTAAAAAAGGTGTAAGATCACAATAAACAAAGATTCACAGCCATTTTGGCTCAAGGAAAAATGTTATTATTCACTTTCATACCTCTAATTATGTTTCAGAGGATTAGGCTGCCTGGTAAGCCTGCCCACAAGATGATTATGACAATGATATTTTAATGAGATGGTGACAGTGGCAATTATCATGATTTCAAGTGAGATACTGAGATACGTTTGTTACATACACTACCTCATTGAATATTCACAATCCTATGAGGTAGGTACATTTATAATCCTATTGTATAGAGGGGGAAATTAAACTGGAAAGTTTAACTCATCTGTCTGTGGTTACACACTGATCAGTGATGGAACTAGAGTTTGAGACCAGGCTGATATCTAGAGCCTAAACCCTTATCCATTCTCAGTACATCCTGCAAGGTCAGTATTTACATATATATTTTGTAAAGAAATCACTTAGAACTAAGATGCAAAGTATTAAAAGAAACAAAGGTTTCTGAATTTTATGGAGATTTCTTCAAAAAATGTGCATTTTGCTTTATTGAAACTGATGTTAAAATACACTTATTTTGTTTATACATCTATTATTATAAATCAAGGAGATAGATGTAATATAATTGTGCAGACTAATGCTATCAAACCACTAAATTAAGATTTTAAAATTCCCATTGCTAATCTAAACAAAATTTAGTTATGATAGTACATTTAAGTTATAGAACCATCATTTTCCAAATCACATTTGATTCACTAATGAATTTATTTGCAAATTTGGTAGACTCTGACACTCTTACAATCAAATCACACATTGTAATCCAGAGACAGACCTACTCGCCCAGGGATTACATTCATCCCACATTTGTGTTTCTTTCGCCTGCAGTGATTAAAAAAAAAAAAAAATTAATTACCTACCAACTTTTTAAAAAGAGGAAATTTCATGTAAAATGTGGACTTATGACTTCTCTGAAATAATAGGGAGATCTGGCTACAAGGGTCCACATTCTCACATGGAAACAAATGGCAGGCATTTGGGAGGACCAACACCTTCATACAGGACTAGCACCACCCGGCCCATTTCACTCCAGTGCCTGCCTCATTTGTGTGCCCGACGGTAAACCCTTCAGTAAAAATATTAAAGCACAAACCCAAATTTTCCATAGTACTATATTTTCTAGTTTGCCATGCATTTACAATTATGTTATTTTATAGTCTGAACAATATTCCTGATGCACATGAATAATACTTCCATTATAAACTCTTTATACGTGAAACTGAAATTTGAACTGTCAAGTTATCTGGTTCAGGGTCACAGGTGAAGGTCATCTAGTCACAAAAGCACCAACTTTATATTACATCAGTTTTTCTAAATAGATTAACTAGGTGTATATGAGTATATATTAATTTTTGGCAGGAAATATTTTGTGTAGTTTCCTTCATTGGACTTTAAGTTCTAAATAACAGGTACGTAGACCAAATTCAACACTTTACAATGATGCCGTACCTGCTTTCCACAGCTAGCAAATATTGATAGTGAAAAGTTTATATGAGTGAGAGAGAGGGAAAGAGATTGCTTTATTTTAAACAAAACATGTAAGAAGCAATAAATTATTAACTTTATTTTCACATTTAATATTGAACAAGTGTATCACTAAAATACATACAGCTATTTAATATTTAACAAAAATTAACAAATAAATATATTTCATCTATAAACAACAGATATAGCACAAAAATACAGACACACGTTTACTATTTTAACAATTTAATACATTTTAACATAAACTATAGAAACATTTACTATTTTAACAACAAATATCTTACTAAAATATAAAGTAATCCCTGCTAATATTTTGAGGCTTTTAATCCATTAGCACATTTTTGGGGGAAAAATGTTATTTTCCAGGAAAAGAGAAGTCTTACCTTCTCTAGTAATAACTTCTTTTTCAGAAAGTAATATTATTTATTAAGCATGGAATTAATAATAAAAACAGAGCCAGTTTTAAAATAAGTGTGCTATAGAACTATTCACTTCATGGGTACCAAAAATTTATATACAAATTTAAAAATGGAATAAAATATCAAGGGATACCCATTTTGGGGTGTTCTCTTTTGTACATGTCATATTAAGACTATGACTATAAGTGCAGGAGGAATCTAGAAAAAAACATTCAAATTATATCAATCTATAATTCAGTATTGCTAATTCTCTATATTTTCTCTGAATAATCAAATTAGTAGATCAATTATGAGTATAAGTGTGATCAACATACACAACTCTGGTACTTCTACTTCCATCCATGATGGAATAGATATGACTGGGTGTTCCCTTCTGCTATAATTGACTATGAAATTGTACAAAATATATATAACCACTGTTTTCAGAAACTGGACACCAGGCAGCACAAGACTATAATCCCTGAGACAAGAGCAATGAACAAGGTGAGCTATATAATGGACTTGACTATGTAGCTGGAAGCACTTCCTGAAAGCACTTTCTAGACCAGTGCAGAGAAAGGGAATGCAAGCAGGGCATAGCAGTCTTGCTGAATTGAGAAGATCAGAGTCTGGAGATGCTAAGGCAGCTACAATTTGCAGGGCAGAGTACTTAAGAGAAAAAAATCTATGCAGAAAAGGAGCTCCAGAAATAGTCATGAGTGTCTCCTTGATTCTGTTGCTGAATATCAAATTCTGTAGGCATAGGGTGAAACTCCATGGGGTTGGGCATAGAACTACCATGAAACTAACATGAACAATCCCCCAGACTTCTACCAAATGGGAGACATTCTTGTTCCTACCAGTCAGAGTCAAGAGACTTCTGTGAACATGAAAGAGTTTTAGTAGAAACCTCAGAAGGGATGTACCTTAATAGTAGGGCTAAAGGTTACTCTAGACTGCCTTAACAATGCTTAAACTTCCAAACAATCAAGCTGAGGTACAAGTAACTTAACTGTGTACCAAAACAAACACCCATGCATCTTAAATGAGATCAAGAAAACCCAGCAATCAGCAATATAACAGTCACAATATCAGATATCTAATAAAATATATATATAAGCAATGTGAAAAAAAAAAAAAAAAAAAAACAAAACAGGAAAATGTGACCTATTACTAGAAGAAATGTCAGCAAATAAAAAAACACCAAGATAGGGAGCGGATGTAGCTCAAGTGGTTGAGTGCCTGCTTCCAATGTACAAGGTTCTGGGTTCAATCTCCAGTACCTCCTAAAAACAAAGGGGAAAAAAAAAAAAAAAAACTCTCATTGGGGAGCAGCTATAGCTCAGTGGTTGAGTGCCTGCTTCCCAAGTACAAGGTCCTGGGTTTTTTGTTTAAAAAAACAAAAGAAATGACTGAGATTATGAAATTAGAAAAGACTTAAAAAAACAGCTATTATAACTATGCTTAAATATTCAAAGAAAAACATTATCAGTGAGAAGACCAACAGAAAATAAAATTATACAACTCTCAAAATGAATATGAATGTATTAAGGAAGAACTTAATTATACCATTAATATGTCTACTAGTCTGATCTACATTTATATGTCACAAAAGAAAATAATTAAGGTATGATAGATTGCTAACAACTATTATTATTTAGTAAAAATTAGTCACTGATAAAATTTTAAAATACATAATTCAAACAAAAAATTGAAAGCTGTTAATTCTCAAAATTAAGAAGAATGACTAGATATTTAAAGTAGTTGATGGTGCTGTTTCCTACATAATAAATATACAAATGCATAAATAAATGTACAAACATCAATATCATAAATGTAACACTGATTAATAAATTTTCTAAATGATATCTGCTTGTTAACATTAGACAATGTATTACCAATAGCCACAATGCTTTTTTGGAACTTAAAAATGATATTAAATGAGAAAACATAGAAGTATACATCATAGATTTTTTAATTCTAATTCCCAACATCTTGAAAATCAAAGATCCTTAATTTACTTGTTTCAGAGATCACAATGTTGGCAGTGCTATTAGTTAAAAAATGAAAAAGAACACTTTAAAGAATATATCATATGAATCATACCTGCATACAAAGTGAAAAGTAGAATGTTAGCCCCCATGACCTTTGCCCCTAGTGTCATCCCTGTGAATATGTCGCATGGCAAAATGAATTTTGCAGATGTAATTGAGCATACTAATCAGCTGATCTTCAAAAAGGGAGAATACCCTGGATTATCCAGGTTGATCTAATGTAATCATATGAAACCTGAAATGAAGAGCTTTCTGTTGGCCGAGGACAGAAGACAAAGTCAGAGAGATGCAGCAAAAGGAGAAATCAGGGATAAATGAAGCATGGGAAGGAGTCAATGCACATTGTTGATTTGAAGATGAAGGGGAGCGTGTATGAAGAAAACAGGCACATTAGTCAGCAATCACAAGGAACTGAATTCTTCTAACTAGTGAGATTTAAAGAGGATCCCAAGTCACAGATGAGAACTAGAGCCCTTGAAATACCTTGAGTTTACTCTAGTGTGACCCTAAGCAGAGAATCCAACCATGCCATACCAGACTTCTGATCTACAAAAACCATGAGATAATAAAGTCGTGTTTTAAAGCTACTACATGTGTGGTAATTTCTTATGTCAACAATAGAAAACTAATACACGGTACTGAAGAATACAAATATTTTTCTCCTTACATAAACAACTGCATACCTTCCTTTGATAGCTCATCCTTACATACTGAAAAGAAATAGATTATAGTAATCAGAGTAGAGGTCTATATTTACTGGCTAAATACATACTGGATATATATACTGACTAACTTAATATTCAAATTTCATGGAACACAGGAAGGCAACCCTTAAAAACTTTAGTTCCCTGATGCATACCTCATTTCAGTCCAGATATCCGATTCTACAAATTCTGGTAGTGAAGATTACCATATCTCAGCATTCTCTGGTTTTAGGTGTTTTGTTTTGTTTTTAGATAATGTACATAATAGGCCCAGAATTTCCTGTGCCTTAATAGAAGCTACAAAAATGCCAGTTCTTCTTAAATGGAGTTGTAAACTCTTTTGGGTTAAGATAACATGAATCTATTCTTTCCATTAACCACTGGAGTTCTTTAAGGACCTGGAATGATTATTCATCTCTAATTACTACTGTAAAACATTGTAAATAATCCCTTTGCCCCAATGTCTCAATCCCAAACATCCTACCAAAGTAATCTTCATAAAGCATAACTTCAGTCATGTCAGTCTTCAATTACTCCCCGCCTATGAAATTCAAGTCTAAATTCTCACCACGCTACTCTTCTACAAAGCCCAAGAAAACACAGATAAGAAAGTTATTAAATTAAGGAAATAATTGTGTATTTGTGTGCCAACTGACGGTACCTAACATTTTCCTGTCTGTAGCCTTTACTAGTCTGTTTCCTCTGTTATACCCTGCCTTTCTCTGACTTCAAATTCATGACCATCCTTTAAATGCATCTTCAACTGTATCCATATCATGAAGACTCCTGATTTTCCCAACTGGATGTGTGCTTGTTCTCTTGCTCTCTCTTGCGCACGCGCGCTCTCTCTCTCTCTCTCCTCTCTGCAGTTACAGTAAATATATTTCCCCATTTTAGAAAAACAGATGGTTAGAAATAAAAATTTTCTCAACAGATTAAGGGATGAGAAACTTCAAATGACTTACTGAAGATGTGACAGACAATATATTCAAGACTGAAGTTTTGTCATTCATAAATTAATGTTCTAGCTAAGGAATGAGATTGTCATTACATGCTTCTTTAGACCCTTAAAAGTTAACATGGATGAGTTAACTAGATCCTGATCACAGCTGAACTGAAAAAAAAAGTTTATTGTTTATTATGTAAAACTAAACATAGATGGATGGTAAGTCAGTTTGAGCCTAACTAAGAATATTATCATAATCTTGTACTGAATATTCTGGCTTTGGAGACAAAAACTTAGGTTCAAATTCCAGCTCTGTCAAACACTAGCAGAGACTTTAGGCAAATGAAACTCTCTCTGATCCGTTCCTTAATTTGTAAAATGGAGACTATGACAAAATATTACCCTTAAGTTGTTGGGAGGATTCATGCATTCAATTCATTCAACACTTATTTGTTAAGTGATTTGACCTCCTGGAACTTTAATCATCATCATTATCATCACCTCACTAAGGCCTCTGTTATCCTTAACACAGTGTTAAGAACAGCTTGAGTCTGAGAAAAGGAGGCTATTAAGGCTGTTTGGTCTCCTTAAGCACTAAGAGAACATGTTAACTATAACAGTCCCAAAGTTCTACAGATTCTTTCAGGAGACAGGAATTTGAAATGCTACACAGGCAAAATTTTAATCTTGGAGAAATATTTTAAACTGGAAGGAAACAATGAAATTCATCCTGAAGCATGCTGCTTCTCTTATACACAGTGAAGGAAGCCAAAGAAAGACTGATTACCAGAGGTATAACAGAACCTGGATTGATCACCATCACCATAACGTGGGAGGGTGAAATTCAGAACTTAGGAAAAAAAAAAAAAAAAAAAAAAAAAAATGCCTGATCACTAATCTAAATTAATGTGTATGTTTGTAGGGGGGAGAGTGCTCAAAATGAATAAGTTTTTATATTATTTAAATATATGGATAATTCCAATATTATCAAAGATACTTATATTTTCTGAAACTAATTGGAAAATGATTTATATACAGTATAACACTAGGAAACCATACACCTAAGAAACCATGACTGACCACTTCATAACTTCAAAACTGCTACTCCATGGAAAATAGACATGCTTAAACAACCTGTTTTGTTACACAGATAAATCAGAGCAATTGATTTTTTTTTCACCCGCTTGCTTTTAAAAGGTCATAAACAAAGCCCAAATATCATTATCAATACAGATGCCAAGTAATACCAGGATTTAAATGTATCATCACTTGAATAGGAATTTTAAGACCATTTTCACAAGCATGAGCCATTGTTTTAAGCTAAATAAGTTGCTTTTAGAACAATACACAGCATTTTTTAGATTTAAGTTAATAACCAAGTAGAACTGTCCTAACTTTGGAGTGAATTTGGATTTGGGAAGGTGAGTGTTATACATAATACTGAAATACTCAAGATACTTTCAAGATATCCTTGTGCACCTAAATTTTAGACTTGTGGGGAATAAGCGAGGCAGATAATACTAGGAACAAAGTTTATATAAAAACTGTAAATCCTTCCTTGTATGCTATACTCTGCATCAATAGAAACCTTTCTGCTAGGCTAACTAATCTCATAAACCCTATGAGAGAAGTTATGTTTCTACTCTTCAAACCCAAATCAAGACAGATTACATTGATATAGCAACTTTCTTAATCTCTTTTACAAAAGAGAATTATTCTGTCTGAATTTTTAAGCTAACTCTCTACTTTCTTTGAAAGAATAGTAGATTTAACTATTTCCCTTAATCAGGCTAAAATAAGATTCTTGTTTAAACAAGGATGAAATACTGAAAGGAAAAAAAAAAAAAAATATATATATATATATATATATTATAAGAGAAGAAAACTGTAAGACCTTTCATGGTCACCCAGCTTTCTTGGAAGCTATTGAACAATCTGTGAGATTTTAATTTTCTTAATGAAGGACAGCTATTGTTTGTTGTTTTTTAACTCTCTTCCTCACTTTGTAATATTGTTCGCTAAATCTATGTACCAAAATCTCCTTTTATTACCCCAAATAGTTGAAAATTTTTATAAAGCAAACAGGATAGATATGTGTACATACAATGGGATGCTGTATTCAATTTAAAAATTTGATTAGAAATATTAAATGTTCTAAAATCTATTCTAAAAAATTAAAAACATATAATTTATTTTATGCTATAATTAAACATATTAAAAAATATCACCTCCATAAAGACACAAGGTATGGCATACACTCAATATGTTCGTTGAATAAAAAAAAAGATCAACAAACATATAAATGAATTGATCATTAGAAAATACTGTTCCTTGCTTAAAATAATCTATGATGTTAACCTTACACTTACCTAAGCAATCCAAGTGATTTGTAAGTTCTTTCATTTGGTACCCTATCAACAAAAACTTATCAGCACATTCCTCCATAAATGCCTTTATTAATTGTATATATGTATCACATTAGTAATATATTATGCACATTATAAACTCATACACATGCAAAATAATCAGTAATTTAGAAGTAAAGATAAAATAATGTCTGGTTCATGTTCAGATCATTTTGACAACTGATTTTAATGCTTATTCTGGCTTTAAAAGATAAAGACTTTTAAATATTTAGAAGTCTAAATGAATGGAAAGGATCAAAGGCTGTGATTACTAAACTATAAAACTCATTTTTTCAACTCCATCCACCATCTAACAAAAACTTTCATTGAAATTCAACTTGTATATTTCAGTTTCCCCTCATGTTAACCAGGTGATCTCTACAGCTGACCACAAGATGATTCATTTATATCTCTAACCAATGAGTTTAAAACATACTAAAATTAATTTATTGGAATGATTTAAAAAGTTTGGCAAAAAATGCCTCCAAGGTTTGTGTGTGCACAAACTTACATGAGTGAAATTATTTGTAGCAATAAAATCACAGTGTAGAGACCTTATCTTGATACTTCCCACCAAATACTTTCTCCACTGAAAAACTACCTTTAAGAGCATTTACTTCAAGTTAATTGTTAAAATTTCATCTATAAACCGAAGGGGATGAGTTTTTTGGTCTATCTTTTCAAAAAAAAATCTATTATCTTTTCAACAAAATCTACTACGCATATATTCAAAGGTTTCCCAAGCATATATATCTACTAATGGATCATATAATGAGCAGCATTTTTACTATTGTTTTATACGTATTTGCTAAAAGTTTGTTTAGAATATTTGTGTTTATTTTCATGAAAACCTTAGCCCAGGAATTCAAGATTGGTTTAACATTGAGCATTTTGGGGGCATTGGAATTGTTCTGTGTGATCTTACAATGACAAATACAGGTTTTCTCAGAACCTATAAAACTGTACGTTGCAAAATGTAAGAGACTGATATTTGTTCATTAATTGTAAGAAATGCACCATACTTATGTAGGATGTTATTGGTAGGGGAGGTTTGGGGGGGAAGGGGGTTAATAAGAATCCCCTATATTTTCTATGTGTCTTTTCTGTAACCTAAAGCTTCTCAGAATATAAAGTGAAAAAAAGATACTGGGGGATCATATAGAAGAAATTGTCAGTATATATAAAAGATAACATCTTATGGTGATGAAAGGCACAATACATATTTTTTAGTTTTTTTAATTTATTTTACTATTTTATTTTATTATTTTGGCTTTGTTTTGGGGAAGGTTTTGGATTGCACAAGTGTTGCAACTGTGGTATGACAGATCACTGGTACGGGGTATTGGTGGTGGGGGGATGCGTGGGGAGGGGTACATTGTGTCATGCCTCTAAAGAATATGAAGGTGTTTATGTAATCATGGGGTGTTGTCTCGGTGGGTGGAGACCCTCACAATAACAAAAGGAAAATTGAATTCTCTACATTCTCTAACAGACTGGCAAGAATCTCTAGTGTTCATAGGGGTGCCTAGAGAAGGAGGACAGACCAATACACCAGGCCCTTGATACTGATGGTTGTACTTATGAACCTTGTTCTCGTGAAACTGAAACTTAGCCTGGTCATATGTATTGCCTAAGAGTTACCTCCTGAAAGCCTTCTTGTAGCTCAAATGTGGCCTTTCTCTAAGCCAAACTCAGCATATAAATGCACTACCTTCCCCTGGAGTGGGACATAAATCCCAGGGATGAGCCTTTCTGGCACTAAGGGATTAATACCAAGAGCCAATTAGTGATGCATTTGGAAAAAGATCTAGACCAAAAGGGTGAAATATTAAAAACAAATGACATTTTATGGCTAAGAAATTTCAAAGTGAGTCAGGAGGTCATTCCAGAGGTTATGCTAATGCATGTCTCAGAAGGATCTCACTCACTGCTACAGTAAATAGAACCTCAAGCAGGGGTGCTCCTGAGGGCTCTAGAGACATCTAGATAATGTAGGCAGGGCAGACAATCCCAGGAGCAGCACCCTGTCAGTGGGCCTTACCTTAGAATATATGATAACCTATCTCCCCAATATATCAGAGTTAGACTCATTTATAATTTTCCCACACATGATTCTTCTGCCCCTTAAATCTCCCCCAAAAACAAAGCCAAAATAATAATAAAATAAAATTTTAAAAAAATTTGCCCTGTTCCTTTCATTACTATAAGATCTGCTATCTTTTATGAATGCTGAAAATTTTTTCTGTATGATCCCCCAGTGTCTTATTTTTTTTTCACTATATATTCCAAGAACCTTAAGGTTACAGCTTCTGAAGAAACATAAGGGTGGAATGCAACTATGGACCAAAGTAGACTTATTATTATTCTAGAAATGGAAGAACTTGTAACATTGATATAAAGACAGTGGTAATCAGAGGTTCTGAGGGGAGGGAGAGGGGAATTAGGTGCAACATGGAGCATTTTGGCAACATTGGAATTATTCTGCATGATATTGAAATGACAGATACAGGCCATTACGCATTTTGTCAAAACCTATAAAATTGTGCAGTACACAGTGAACTGTAATGTAAACTATAGACCATGGTTAGTAGCAATGCTTCAATATGTGTTTATCAATTGTAACAAATGGACCACACTAATGAAAGATATTGTTAATGGGGGAAAGTGTGGGAGGGGGAGGGGGTGGGGTATATGGGAATCCCCTATATTTTTTATGTAACATTTATGTAATCTAAATCTTCTTTAAAAACAAAGGGGAAAAAAAAGTAATGATAAATACAGGTTTTTGGACAAACAGTGTACAAAGATATAAGTGGAAAAAAGTACCAAAAAATGGTGGAGAAACAGAGAAGTAGAGGAAAAATATATGAGCACGTTATTGAAGTTAGATTGGTATCACACCATATATGATTGTTACATATTTAGGATGTTAAATTTTAACACCATGGTAAACACAAGGAAATAGATGAAAAATATATCCAGATAGAAATAGGAAGGCACTCAATATGGTAAAACAAAAAAAAGCAAATAAATGTAAAAGTAGGCTTTAAGAGAAGTGAGGGACAAAAAAAAATATGACTTACTAAGCCTAAATAGTGAAATAGCAGAAGAAAGTCCAATATTATCAGTAGTGATTTTAAATATAAATGAATTAAACTCTCTACTCAAAAGACAGAGATAGGCAGAATAGGTAAAAATAACATGACCCAACCATATGCTATCTGAAAGACACTCACCTTAAAGTGAAAGATACAAGTAGGTTGAGGGGGAAAGGATGGAAAAAAAATATATCCCATGCAAGTAGTAACCCAAAAGAAAGATGCAGTGCAGATACAAATATTGGATAAAATAGACTTTAAGTCAAAAACAACAAAAACAACAAAGAGGGTCCTTGTATACTGATAAAGAAGATAATTTAATAGGAAAATATAACAATTATAAATATATATACACCTAACAGCAGAGCCCCAAAATATATGAAGCAAATACTGACAGATTTGAAGGGAGAAACTGACAGTTCTACACTAATAGCAGGAGTCTTTAACACACCATGCTCAATAATAGATAGAATATCTAGTCAGAAGAACACAACTTGAATGATACACTAAATCAACTAGACCTAATAGACAAGTAGAGAATGCTACTCTCAATGAAAAGAGAATATACATTCTTCTACAAAGCATATGGATCATTCTCCAGGGTAGACCATATGTTGGTTCACAAAACAAGTTTCAATTAATAAAAAAATATAGTTAAATCATACAATGTATATTCTCCAACAACAAAGTAATGAAGCTAGAAATTAATAATAGAGGGAGAAATGGCAAATTCACAAATATGTGGAAATAAAACAACATACTAAACCAAAGTGTTAAAGAGGAAATGAGAATTTAAATTAGGAAATATATGGAGATGAATGGAAATGAAAATACCAAACCTTATGGGATGCAGAAAAGGCAGTGCTGAGAGGAAAATCTATAGCTATAAATAAAGTAGAAAGACTTAAAATTAGAGACCTGACCATCAAAACTAATGGAACTAGAAAAAGAGCAAACTAAACCCTAAGGAAGCAGAAACAAACTACCTACACTGATTCAAGAACAAACAGAAGCTCTTAACAAACCAATTACTAGTAAAGAAATCAAATCAATAATCAAAAACCTCCATACTACAAAAATGTTAATATCAGAGCAAAAAAAAGCATTATACTAAGTGAAGGAAAGCAAATACAGAGTACTACATATTATATGATTCCATTTACATAAAATTTAAATATAAATCAACTTATAAAGATGAAATTAGATTAGTAGTTATATAGGTCTAAGGAAGGAATGCTCTGGGGTGTAGAGTCTTTCTTTTTGGAGTAATGAAACTGTTCTAAAATTTTTGAGATGATGAATGTACAACATTGTGATTGTAATAAAAGCCAATGATTATATACTTTGGATAGATCATATGGTATGTGAATATATCTCAATAAAACTGCTTAATAAGCAAATAAATAATTGTGCAACAATAGCCAGAAACATCAGGTATGTACAGCAGAGGAAACAGAGCGAGATTGAGAGGTGGGGAATTTTCTTCTTTGTCTATTATTATTATTGAAATAATGAAAATGTTCTAATAATGATTGAAATGATGAACACACAACTATGTGATTATACCAAATACCACTGATTGCAAACTTTGAATGAATTTTGAAAGAATTTTATGCTTTATTAATGTGTATCAATAAAATTAATGTGTTTAATTAAAAAAAAAAACCTCCTAACAAAGAAAAGCCCAGAACCAGATGGCTTCACAGGGGAATTCAAGCAAAAATTTCAAGACTTAATTCCAATTCTGATCAAACTCTTCCAGACACTTGAAGAGAAGGAAACACTTCCTAACTCATTCTATAAATCCAACATCACTTGCATACCAAAGCCAGATAAAGATTCGACAAAGAGGAAAAACATAGACCAATATCTCTTATGAATATAGATGCAAAAATCCTCAACAAAATACTAGCAAATAGAATCCAATAGCATATTTAAAAAATTATAAACCATGATCAAGTGGAATTTACACTGGTATGCGAGGTTGGATAAACAAAACAATTAATGCAAAAAACCACATTAACATAATGAAGGGAAAAAAAACACTTGATCATCATCATTGATGCTAAATATGCATTTGACAAAATATAGCACCCTTTCTTGATAAAAAGCACTTAAAATAGAAGGATATTTCCTCAACACGATAAGGGGCATATATGAAAAGTCCACAGCTACCATCCTACTTAATTGTAAAAGACTTAAAGCTTTCCTTACGAGGTAAGTGAAAAGACAAGAATGCCCACTCTCACCACTATTATTGAACATTGAACTGGAAGTCCTGGCCAGAGCAATTAAGCAAGAAAAAGAAATAAAAGGCAACAAAATTGGAAAGGAAGAAGTAAAACTCTCCCTATTTGCAGATGATATGATCCTAAATACAGAAAATTGTAAATAGTCCACAACAAAGCTCCTAAAAGTAATAAATGAATTCAGCAAAAAGGTGGGGTACAAGATCAGCACCCCAAAATCAGTAGTATTTCTATATATAAGCAAAGAAAAATGGGAAGAAGAAATCAAGAAAAAGAAAAATCCATTCACAATAGCAACTAAAAGAATCAAATACCCAGGTATAAATCTAACCAAGGCTGTAAAGAACTTAAACACAGAAAACTACAAAACATTGCTAAAAGAAATCAAAGAAGACCTAAATAAATGGAAGGACATTATGTGTTCAGGCTTGGAAGACTAAATATCATTAAGAGTTACCTACTGGGACCCTCCTTGTTGCTCAAATATGGCCTCTCTCTAAGCCAAGTTCACCATATAAAGAAAATAACTTCCCCACAGCATGGGACATGACTCCCAGGGATAAGCCTCCCTGGCACTGAGGGATTGCTACTAAGAACCAACAAGCAAAGCAACTGGGAAGGAAAAAAAATATCTTGACCAAAAGGCAGAAAAGATAAAGACAAATGAGTTTACATGGCTAAGAGACTTCCAAGTGAGTCGGGAGGTCAATCCAGAGGTAACGCTTGTGCACGTCTCAGCAGGATCTCATTGACTGCCAAAGTAGATACTACCCCAAATAGTGGGGCTCCTGAGGCCTCTGGAAACATCCAGACACTATAGGCCCTTGCTCAGGAGTCTGATCCCTTGCCAGCAGGCCCTACTTTAGAATTTATGCTCCCCAGTGTGACAGAGTTGGACTCAGTTGTGGTTTCCCTACACAGGGCTCTTCTGTCCTTCTATTTGAACTTAGAATTAGTACTAAAGTTGGTAGGTATACATATAGGCAAGACATACATATAAGCAAAAGACTTAAATCTTTGGGCTGTCCATGTGCTGGCTAGGCCCTAAATCTCAACAGAGTTGCAACACCTACTTTCCAGTTCATTGGACTCACCCAGGACAAGTAACAAGGAAATGATGATGGACAATGCCCATCCCAAGGAAGAGAGAGAGTCTGCAACTTCAAGCAAGTTAGTCCCATCCATCAGCCCCATGGGCTCTAAGCCCCCTCTCAATTAGAAGCAAGAGTGGGCATCACCATCCCAGCATCCTCAGGATTGGGAATGAATTATGGACTAAAGTAGACTTATTGGTATTCTACTATAGACTTATTGTAATTCTAGCAATGGAAGAAATATCATTGATATGGAGGCAGTGGCCACTGGCAGTTCTGAGGGTGGAGAGAGGGAGTAATACGCGGGCATTTTCAGGACTTGGAATTGACCCGAGTGACATTGCAATGACAGATACAGGCCATTATATATCTTGCCATAACCTACAAAATTGAGTGGGAGAGAGTGTACACTACAATGTAAACTATAATCCATGCTTAGTGGCAATGCTCCAAAATGTGTTTATCAATTGCAATGAAAGTACCAAACTAAAGAAAGATGTTACTAATGTGGGAAAATGTGGGAGGTATGGGGAGAGGGCATATGGGAATCCCCTATATATTCCCTGTAACATTTATGTAATCTAAGTATCTTTTAAAAAATAAAATAAAAAACAGAGGTCAATACTACCTGTAGCAGTTTGATATTATTTATGAATTCCAAAAATAGATATAGATTGTGTTTGGTTTGCAAACTGGTCTGTTCCTCTGGGAATATTAGATTGTATTGGATTCAGAGGTTTCACTTTTAATTGATTAAATTATGATTAGGACTTTGACTGGGCCACATCAGTAGGAAGTTATGTCCCTGCCCCCTTGGTTGCAAGACTCACAGAGAAAACTACATGGCAGAGTAGAGAGTTGGAGTTTTGATGCTGGAGCCCCAGGAAGTATATACACAGGAGGAGAACACAGAGGAATAGAGATGGCTCCATAGACCCAGCTCCACAGACATGGCAGAGGCCCCAAGAAGAGAGAGAGCCTGAGAGTCTACAGCTGCCTTGTGGAAAGAACAGAGCAACTGAGCATGGGAAGAAAAGAGCCTTAGGGAGAGAGACAAGCCTTATATACCAGCCTACAGCTGAGACCAGAAAAACCTGAAGAGGAAGGATGAACCCTCACAGAGACTGGCAGCCATCTTACTCCAACACGTGGCAACAGACTTTGGTGAGCGAAGTAACTTAGGCTTTATGGCCCTGTGACTGTAAGCTTCTACCTCAAATAAATACCCTTTATAAATGCCAACAGATTTCTGGTGCTTTGCATCAGCTTCCCTTTGGCGGACTAATACACTACCAAAACCAATTTGTAGATCTAATACAATACAATCAAAATTCCAACAACCTTCTTTACAGAATTGGAAAAGCCAATTATCAAATTTATATGGAAGGATAAGGAGCCCTGAATAGCTAAAGCTGTCTTGAAAGAGAAGAATGAAGTTGGAGAACTCATAATTCCCAAACATAAAACTTATTACAAAGCCAAGTAATCAAAAAAAGCAGGGTACTATCACAAGGACATACATATAGGCAAATGGAATAGAACTGAGAGCTCAAAAATCAACCTTCACATTTATGTCCAAATGATTTTAATAAGGTGGCAATGGACACTCAAATGAGAAAGAATAGTCTTTTCAACAAATGGTGTTGGGAAAACTGGATCTCCATTGGGAAATAAAAAGCAGTAAGCATACCTCATACCATATACAAAAAGCAACTCAAAACTGATCAAATACCTAAATGTAAGAGCTAGAACTATCTAACTCCTAGAAGAAAACATAGGGAAGCATCTTCAGGACCTTGTGTTAGGCAATGGTTTCTTAGACTTTACAACCAAAACACAGGCAACAAATGAAAGAATAGGTAAATAGAACTCTTCAAAATTTGAAACTTTTGTTCCTCAAAGGACTTTATTATGTAAGTAAAATGGCAACTTACACAAAGGGATAAAATATTTGGAAACAACATGTCCAATAAAAGATTATTATCCAGAATACAGAAATCCTTCAACTTAACAAAGAAAAGGCAAACAACCCATTTTTTTAAAAAATGGCAAAAGAATTAAACAGACATTTCTCCAAAGAGGATATACAAATGGATAAATAGCACATGAAAAGATGCTAATAGAGAAAGGCAAATCAAAACCACAATGAGATACCATTTCACATCCATTAGAATGGCCACTAAAAAAAGTAAGAAAGAAAGAAAATAACTAGTGTTGGAGAGGATGCAAAGAAATAGGAACCCTCATTCATTGCTGGTGGCAATGTAAAATTGTACAGCCAATGTGGAAGACAGTTCTGCAACTCCTCAGAAAGCTAAGTATCGAACTACCATATGACCCAGAAATCCCACTGCAAGTTATATACCCAAAGATTTGAAAGCAGGAACTTGAACAGATATCTGTTCAAGACATCTACCAATGTTGATGGGTAGCAATATTCACAATTGACAAAAGATACAAGCAACCCAAGTGTCCATCAACTGATGAGTGGATATGTAAAAATGTTGTAAATACATACAATGGAATATTATTCAGCCATAAAAAAGAAAGAAGTCTGATACATGTGGTAACATGGATGAACATTGAAGACATTATATATAGTGAAATAATTCAGGCACAAAAGGTCAAATATTGTATGATTTCACTGTGTTGAAACAATTAGAATAAGCAAACTCAAAAGAGTCAGAATCTAGAGCAAAGTTTACCAGGGGATGGGGTGAAGATAGGAAATGGGAAGTTAAGGCTTAAAATGTACATGGCTCCTATTTGGAATGAGGAAAAATGTTAGTAATGGATTGTTGTGATGGTAGCACAATATTGAAAATGCAATTAACAGCACTGAGATATATATCTGAATATGATTAAAAGGGGAAATGTTAGATTGTATATATGGTAACATGTTAATCGAACTACACTACACCAACAGTGGACTCTAAGTTAAACCATGGACTATAGTTAATAGTACAAGTATAAAATCATGAGCTGTTATCAATTTTAACAAATAATTGACACCAATGAAAGGTGTTGGTAGTGGGGTGGTTTATAGGGATCTGCATTTCATACAAGATTGTTCCGTCAACCAAAACTTTTTCTAATAAAGATTTAAAAATCAAAGGGAACACATCAAATCAAAGGGAAAAATCTCAACTGATGCAGAAAAGGCATTGAAAAAATCAAGTATCTTTACTTTTTACATAAAATTTTATTAAAATATATGATTCATTCATGAACACACATAAAAAATATATATATAAATGTTGTGAACTTACAAAACAAACATACATATCATCATACAGGCTCCCATATATCACCCCAAGGTGAACAGCACCTTGTCACAAACTATGAAAGAGCACTGTCAAAATATTATTATAACTAAGAGACAACAATAGGGGCACTTAAGGGGGTATGGGATTTTTCCTTTGGTGCAATGAAGATATTCTAAAATTGACTGAGGTGATGACAGCACAACTCTGATTCATGAGGTACAAGATCAACATGAAAAAATCAATAATGTTTCTATACACTAGTAATTAACAATCTGAAGAGGAAACCAAAAAAAACCCAATTCATTTATAATAGCAACTCAAAGAATCAAATATCTAGAAGTAACCTGATCCCAGGATGTAAAGGACTTATATATGGAAAAGTGCAAATTATTGCTGAAAGAAATAAAAAAAGACCTAAATAAATGAGAGGACCTTCCATGTTCACAGATTGGAAGACTAAATATTGTCAGATGATAATTTTAACCAAGACGATTTATGGATTAAATGCAATTGCAATCAGATTGGGATTTCTTTACAAAAATGGAAAAGTCAATTATCAAATTTATATGGAAGGGAAAGGGACCCTGAATTGCCAAAACCATCTTAAAAAGTAGAACAGAGTTGGAGGATTCATATTTCCCAATTATAAAGCTTATTACAAAGCTACAGTAATCAAAACAGCAGAATCCCCTGAGTACATGGGCAGTCCCTAGCGAAGGAAGACAGACCATTATGCCAGGCCCTTGATATTGATGGTTGTACTTAGGAACTTTTAATTGTGCAATTGAAACTCAGCCTAGTATTATATATTGCTTAAGAGTTACCTCCTGAAAGCCTCCTTGTTACTCAAATGTGGCCTCTCTCTAAGCAAAACTCAGCATATAAACACACTACCTTCTCCGCAGCATGGGACATGACTCCCAGGGATGAGCCTCCCTGGCACCGAGGGACTATAACCAGGTGCCAACAAGTGACGCATTTGGAAAAAGATCTTGACTCAAAGGGGGAAATATTAAACGCAAATAAGCTGTATGGCTAAGAGATTTCAAAGTGAGTCAGAAGGTCATTCTAGAGGGACACTTATGCACATCTCAGAAAGATCTCATTGACTGTCACAGTTAACAGTACCTCAAACACTGGGGCTTCTGGGGGCTCTAGAGACATCTAGACACTATAGGCAGGACAGACAATATCAGGAATTTGTCACCCTGTCAGTGGGCCTTACCTTGGAATATATGCTCCCCAATATAACAGAGTTAGACTCATTTATAATTTTCCTATACATGGCTCTTCTGCCCCTTTTATTTGAACCTATAATTACACTATACTCATTAAATCTATGTCCCAGAGACTTAAATCTTCAGTCTGTTCAATGGCAGTTGAGCCCTGAATATTAGGATAGTTGTACCACCTACTCTCCAGTTCATTGTACTCACCCAGGACAACTACCAAAAGGATGATGATGGAAAACGCCCATCCCCAAAAAAAATGAGTTTCTACAACTGCAAGCAAGACAGTTCCATCTATCTGACTCTCTCAATCAGAAACAGATTGGGTATCACCATCCCAAAATCCTCAAGATTCAGGAATGAACAAACATAAGGAGGGAATGCAACTCTGGACTAAAGTAGACTTCTTATTATTCTAGCAATGGAAGAACTTGTATCATTGATATAAAGGCAGTGGCCACCAGATATTCTGAGAGGAAGGAGAAGGAAGAATAGATATAACATGAGGCATTTTTGGGACATTGGAATTGTCCTGCATGACATGGCAGGACATGTGGTGCAAAGTGTAAACTATAATGTAAACTATAGTCCATGGTTAGTAGCAATGCTTTAATATGTGTTCATCAATTGTAACAAACATATCACACTAATGAAAGATGTTGTTAATGGTAGAAAGTGTGTGGGTAGGGGGTATATGGGAATCCCCTATATTCCCCTTGAGATGGCTCACTTGTCTGTTCATTGTTTCTGTTCATTGTCTGCTCGCTGTCTGCTCATTGTGTCTGTTCATTGTGTCCACTTGTTGTCTGTACATCTTCTTTTGAGGAGACACTGGGAACTGAACTCGGGGCCTCCCAAATGGGAGGCGGGTGTCCAATTGCTTGAGCCATATCTGCGCCCTGTTTATTGTGTGTGCTCGTTGCTTCGGCTTGTTGTGCCAGCTCATTGCATCTGCTCGTCTTCTTTAGGAGGTAACAGAACTGAACCCGGGACCTCCCATGTGGGAGGCGGGCGCCCGACTGCTTGAGCCACATCTGCTCCCCCCTATATTTTTGAGGTAACATTTACATAATCTAAAGCTTCTTTAAAAAATAAAAATAAAAATTAATAATAATAAAATGGCATGGTACTGACACAAAGACAGGTATACACCAATGGATTCAAATTAAGAGTTCAGAAATAGACCCTTACATCTATGGCCAATTGGTGCAATGTCCATTCAGTGAGGAAAGAATAGTCTCTGCAAGAAATCATGCTGGGAAAACTAAATATCCATATGGAAAAGAATGAAGTTGAACCTCTAGCTCACATCATTTATAAAAATTAACTCTGATGAATCAAAAACATAAATATAAGAACGATAACTATAAAACTCCTAGAACAAAGAGAAGCATATTGAGGACCTAGTGTTATGCCATGGTTTCATAGTCTTTATACCCAAAGCACAAATAACAATAGAAAAAATAGATAAATGGAATTTCATGAAAATTTAAATCTGTGTATCAAAGGACTTCATAACAAAAGTAAAATGGCAACCTACAGAATGAGAGGTAATAATTGGAAACCACATAACTGATAAGGGTTTAATTTCCAGAATGTATAAAGGAATCCTTCACATCAACCATAAAAAGACAAACAACTGGTATTAGTCAGCCAAAGGGGTGCTGATGCAAAGTACCACAAATCTGTTAGGTTTTATAAAGGGTATTTATTTGTGGTAAAAGCTTACAGTCACGAGGCCCTAAAGAGTTGAACTCAAGGTACCATAAGAGGTACTTTGTCACCCAAAGTCATTGGCCACGTGTTGCAGCAAGATGGCTGCCAACATCTGCAAGGCTTTCAGCCTTCCTTTCCTCATAAGGCTCTGTGTTCCCAGCTTCTTCCAATATCAGCTGCAGGCTGAGATAAGTCTCATCTCCGGGCTCAGCGGCTCTGTTCTTTCCACAAGGTCAGCTGTAGACTATCAGGGCCTCTCTCTTCCTGGGGCCTCTGCCATGTCTATGGAGCCATCTCTATTCCTCTGTGTTCTTCTCCTGTGTGTTTACTTCCCGGGGTTCCAGCATCCAAAACTCCAACTAACTCCTCTGCCTTGTAGTTTCTCTGTGAGTCCTGACATAGCCCAATCAAAGCCCTAAGCACAAATTAATCAAGTGAAAATAAAACCTCTGAATCCAATACAATCTAATATGCCCAGACAAACAGTTCACAAACATAATCCAATATCTATTTTTGGATTCATAAACAATATCAAACTGCTATACAACCAAATTAAAAATTAGGCAAAAAACTTGAATAGACATTTCTCCAAAGAAGATATACAAATGGTAATAAGCGAATGAAAAGATGTTCAACATCACTAGCCATTAGAGAAACGTAAATCAAAACCACAACAACATAACATTTCATGACCACTAGAATGGCTACTATTAAATAAATGGAGCATAATGAATGTTGGCAAGGATAAGGATAAATAGTAACACTCATTCATAGTTGCTGGCACTGTAAAATACTACAGCCACTTTGAAAATAGTCTGGCAGTTCCTCAGAAAACTATGTATAGAGTTACCATATGACCCAGTAATCCTACTTTAGGTCTATACCCCAAAGACTTGAAAGCAAGGACTCGAACAGATATTTGCACACCAATGTTCATACCTGCATTATTCACAATTGACAAAAGATGGAAGAAACCCTAGTGTCCATCAACAGATGAATGGAGAAACAATTCATATGATTAAATATCATTCAGCTATAAAAAGGAATGAAGTTCTGATACATCAGACAACATGTATGAAACTTGAAACAGGCCAGACACAAAAGGACATATATTCCATGATCTCATTGATATGAAATATTTAGTATAAGCAAATTCACAGAGTAAGAAACTAGAATACAAGTTACCAAGGACCTGGGAAGAGGTCAGGAATGGGGAGTTAATGCTTGATTGGTACAAAGATTCTGTTTGGGGTGGAAAAGCTTTAGTAATGGATGGCAGTGATGGTAGCACAACATCATAAATGTAATTTACTCCACTGAATTATATATTAGAATGTGTTTAAAAGGGGAAATTTTAGGTTGTAAATATATTAGTAGATTAATTAAAGAAAAAAACACAGGACTGTTACGTGAACATAAACGATGGACTACAGTTAATAGTATAATTATAATAATATTGTTTCATCAATTATAACAAAGGTACCACACTAATGCAAAGTGTTAAGAAGAGGGAAAACTGTGTGTAAGGGAGTGGGGAGCTCATGGAACACAAGTACTTTCTGCATGATTTTTCTGCAAACCTACAACTTCTCTAAGAAAATTTTAATTTCACCTAAACAATAAGAATGCTAATACTTTCCATTTAATGTATGGTTTGAATTCATTTATCAAGAGATTATATATACTGCATTCAGCAGAGAACATAATAGAATTTTAGAATAGAGGAATTATCATCAAATACAAAATACAAACGCTAATCTCTCAAACCCCAGACACTGATGGTATAGGGAATTGATGGCCTCCTATCCCTAGCTTTAATGCACATGAACACATGAACACACACACAGAGAGAAATTTAGCATCAAAATCTGAGATCCCACATGATAAAAAGGCTGGTTCCCAGCTCTAAGTTTAATACATTTTTTCAGAAGATATGATCTAATACCTTAGATAAGGGAAAGAATCCTTATATAAGCAGAGAGATGAGGTTGAGAGCAACTCCACTCCTTTAAGGAAAAAAAAAAAAAGAACACTAAGATTAAGATATCATAGGCTATTAAAATCTAAAAAATTGCCCTGAGCAGCCGAGGCCCTGATGAATTTCCTTCTACATCTAACTAGCAGAAAAGGCCTAATGTGGTTAAATCTTAAATATTATCTTTAGTGTCTATACTAAGTGGTATTTTATTTCATGTAATTAGAACCCTGAAAGAACAAACCAGATTCATTTTTGTTTCTGAAAACTCTAGTAACCCAAGGTAAGTGTAAAATACTTCCTAGCCTAAAAGCTGTCACATTATGAACCCATGTTGATGGTATATACAAATTTTATGCCCAAATGAAAGGTTTGGGTTAAAAATGAGCATTAGTTCTATAAGTTATTTCCTCTGACATTCAATATCTTAGCTGTGAAAGAAAAAGAAAGTGTTTTTTTTTAATTCTCAAAAAAAAGTGCTACTCATTTGAAGATTTAGTGATGGTTAGGGCATAATTGTTTTAAGCTCAACAAATATGAAATTATCTTGTTGTTTTATCAAGTGTATATAGTGCCAGAGGCACATGCAAAACAGAATTTAAAATTGAACCACTAAATTATATCCATTATTTCTCACTTAGAAACTCCAGAAACTTATGGGTGACAGAATTGTCAGAAAGTTCTCTTTACCAATTAAAGAAAGGACAACCCAATCTCTGTTATGAACTGCCATTAGTAATTTAGCAGAGCTAGAAAGCAGTTCAGCTGAGTAGACAGAAAATTAAAACATGGGCAGCTCCTGATTGGAAATTTATTCATAGCAGGTAATGAAATAGCATAGTCAGAATCTCTGGTGTAACTCATAGTGATATATTTAATTCTGATAACTTTGATGATGGCACTTGAATCAGATATTATAAATGGTGACAGGCTGTGACATATAGATAGGAGGAGAATGAGCATCAGCAACCTATCTCTACAGATACTGATTCTATATAAGATCAATTCTTTTTCCAACAAGAAATATAAAAATTGCAAAATTATGACAAAAATTTGTAAAGAGGCAGCTTAGGGCCTTAAGAAAACTATATACCATTTTTATGTTTGTCAATGGATTTTAATATTAATCAACATATCAAAGAAAGGGATGAATAAGACCTTACACTTGTAAAATACAAATTGTAGTTTCTGATTTCCTCTGGATAAGAAACAAACACAAAATTGCAGGCAGCATAGTTATCATTTGGGGAGGGTGAAAGTGAAGACTTGGATTCGTATGGTTTTTCTAGGCATGTAAGTGATACTAAATACATACACTCACATACAGCAACATGGAATATGTTATTTTCAATTATAAAGAATAGCTTATATTTTGAATTTGTGTGTCTTTTTCATATTTTCTAATTTTTTACAATGGCATTGTAACTTTTATAATGAAAAATTTATGTTTAAATAATTTCCTATTTCAGCCTAACTCTCTACCACACAAATATGTCTAAGGAAAATAACAGTATTTTCCAAATAGATGGCTACTTCAATACATCTCTTTTGAATTCAGGGAATAGGATATTCATTTTGTGTGGTCAAAATGTGTTAATGTTGCAACTTTAAAACATAGCCCTAAAAATCTTTAATGTTTATCCCATTAAAATATGGGGTCCATGACACACTCAACTGAATCTGTGACTGTGACTAACTAGTAGCTTACAGCAGAAATGACGCTGTGCCAGTTTCCAGACCTTAAGAAACTGGAAGCCTGCTGTAGCAGTTTGGTATTGTTTAAGAATTCCAGAAATAGATATTGGATTATGTTTGTAAACCGGTCTGTTCCTCTAGGCATATTAGATTGTATTAAATTCAAAGGTTTTATTTTTCCTTGATTAAATTAAAATTAGGGCTTTGATTCAGCTATGTCAGTAAGATGTTGAGTCCCTGCCCCCTTGGTGGGTGGGACCTCACAGAGAAAATGACACAGCAGAGGAGAGAGTTGGAGTTTTAGTGCTGGAGCCCCAGGAAGTGAATACACAATAGAAGAACACAGAGGGATAGAGACGGTCCATAGACACGGCAGAGGTCCCAGGAAGAGGGAGAGCCTGATAGTCTACAGCCGACCTTGGGGAGAGAAGAGAGCCGCTGAGCCTGGGAAGAAATAAGCCCTGGGCAGAGAGACAAGCCTTATACCATACTACAGCTGAGACCAGAAGAAACTGGGACCACAGAGCCTGAAGAAGAAGGCTCTCGCAGAGACCAGCAGCCATCTTGCTCCAACACGTAGCAACAGACTTTGGTGAGGGAAGTAATTTACTCTTTATGGTCTTGTGTCTGTAAGCTTCTACCCCAAATAAATACCTTTATAAAAACCAACTGATTTCTGGTATTTTGCATCAGCACCCCTTTAGCTGACTAAAGGGGTGCTGATGTCTTTTGGGACTTTCACTCTTGTAGTCATGCTGTGAAAAAATCCAAGTAGCCTGTGGGGTAGGTTACAAAGAGATGAACTGAGGCCCTCTGGTCCACAGCCATGGCTGAACCCTCAGCTCACAGCCACCACCAACTTGTCAGTAATGGAAGTGAACTACATGGAAAGTGAATTTTCCATTCCCCAATTGTTCCACCCCAACTGATACAACATGGAAAAGAAAAGAATTGTTCCCTCTAAACTTTGCCCATAATGCATATTTGTGAACAAAATAAACAACTGCTGTTGTTTTTAAGTCACTAAATGTGTCTTTAAGCTAAAAGCATACCACACATTATTTATCAAAAGTGAGCTTGTGAGAGGGGAGCAGCTATAGCTCAGTGACTGAGCACCTGCCTCCCAAGTATGAGGTCCCGGTTCAATCCCTGGTACCTCCTAAAAAAAAAAAAAGTAAGCATGTGAGAAAGATTAATAGTTAAGTATAAAAAGAAACAAACTATCAAGTGAAAATGTTAACTTATATCTCAATTTCTGTAATAAAAATATTCTCGGGAAAAATTGTGTATGTTCCCTTTTCTTTAGAAAACTGGATAACTTTATACACACATTGAGAGCTCATGGTACAGAAAAATTCACTATAATAAATTCTTTAATAAAATAAATAATTGTTTTATAACATAAAAATCTAAAAAGTTTAAAGTATTTATTTTGTAGGGCAGAGTTCTCATTCATTCAGATCTGAACCAGATAGCTCAATTGCTTGTATTTCTTGTCCACATTCTACTTTTATTATAAGATTTACTCAATAATGTAATGAGTGTGACTATATCACAGCATTAGCAGAGACTCAGTCCATTTTACTTGTTATAAAACCGTAGTAAAATAAAACCAATGTTCAAAAAGGTGAAACAAATACAAAATACCTTTACAGAGGGAAACGAATTAGCCCCAAAACTCTGACTCCTTGTATAATGAAAAACCTGAGTACCAGAATGATTAACTGATTTGTACCAATCAGAGTAATGCGAGGCCTGGAACCCTGACACCTGCCTCCTCATTTTGTATCCTTTCTCATATATTATGCTGCCTCATCTGACAGGAGTGATTCCTATATGACTGTGAAATAAAAAATAATGTATAATATTAAAGAAAGAGTAAAGCAAAGCAATTTTTCCACGCAAAAGACATCTAATTTACCTTGAAAATTTGGAATTCTTCATTTTATAAAATATGTGTTGAAGCATTCGACACTGTAAGTTTTCCAGATATGTGTATGTTTATGTATGTATGATGTAACATCCAAAGGAAATTCATTGTTTCATATTTTTTATTGTAAAAAATTAGCTATTCATTATTTGATACTCTGCTACATTTTATATATCTGACAAAGTATTTTCATTATATTTGCACTTATGATAAATAATGTGTTTGAGAAAATATTTTTAATTTAAATTTTTTTTCATATAATCCTATTTGCACTTAATCATCTAAAATCACCCTTCTATTTAGATGGTAGAGATGTGTTTAATCTTGACAAATCAATATAATGCTAAGCCTCAGTTTACTTATCTATAAGAAGGCCATAACAATAATACTTACCATATGTACGTAGAGTTGTTGTCCAAATTAAATAAGATAATACATGTAGCTAATACATCTAATATACTTGATATACTATACCTGGCACATATTACACAGATGAATTGTTAGCTATGATTATATCTATCAATTTAGTTGTAATTAAAACATAGTAATATATCCAGATAGCAAAAGGTAAAGTATGATCTAAACAATAGCCTACTTAAAAGACTGTATATTTCTCTATTAAAAGGAGATCTTGCTATGGTTAAGTTAATCTGATCAATTAAAGTGGTTTTTAGCTATTAAAAATGATACATAGTAATACTTTTAAGTGGCAATACATTTTAACTGGACTAAAAATATTAATACTCAAATTTAGTATAACTTACCACAAATACATGTGCTATAAAAAAAGCAAGCTAAATTCTATAATTATGTTAAATATTTCTCATACAATTAAAAACATCAAATTAAGAATATCGGTACTAATGAAAAAGTATGCCTGCAATGAATTTAGTGAAATATCTTGAAATTAAATTTAAATAAGAAAATATTTCCATAATATATGTACCTACCTGGAGTAGGCAAACAATCTACTATCCCATAGATCATGGTTCCCTCTAGGTCCAGAATGAAAATAACAGGAATCTGTCCCATCAAACATATTTAATCCATCTTCTGAATTTTTTGAAGCATGACTGTGTACAACATCTAAGAGGACAATAATGCCCATTTCATGAGCCGTGTCAACCAGTTCTTTTAGCTCTTCTGGTGTTCCATAACGGCTGAAGGAAAAGAACAAAGGAAAAACAAAATTACATTATATTTAAAACAAACAGCTGATCATATACTGTGGATCAACTATTTTACCAGCACAGTACTAGATATTTTAAATATACAAATGCAGTATGGCATGATCCTTATATAGAAGTCAAAATTACTTAACATGCTATTAAGCAAATTCAGGAACATTCAATTAAAAAAATCATAAAAATTTAAATCAGGCCATTAAATGTAGATTTAATATCCCAACCAAAATTCACATTTGAATATATAAATAGAAAACTCTACTTTTTATCCTCCAGAGCTTTTAATTTTCTTCTTCAAGTTTAGCTAGAATGGGGATCATGGTGGTTGCTGCTCACCTACTACCCACCTCTTTGAGTATGCATGATTGAGAGAGAGGGTGAGAAACTCTTAGAATATTTCTATGAATGTCCTTCATGCCTTGATTGAGGGCATTCCTCCTTCACTCATTCCCAAGCCAGAATGTCCTTAGGTACCAGTGAGCCAAGAAAACGTGCAATAGAAAAGTAGATAGCTCACATGCATGTGCATTATGTTAAAAGCAACTTTCTATTCAGCATAAAATAGAAAATGACTCCCCAGAGGAAGGCCTTTCTTAATTTATGTGAAATCTGCATATACAGTCTTCCATAGCTCACCTTTTTGTCCTTTAAGTAATCACTCTGGTGAACGCCTACTGTCTCTCTTCCTCATTAGACAATATGTTCTTTGAAGATAGGGTCTATGGCTATCTGGTTCCTCCTCACGACCTACTATACTTTTTGATATGTAGCAGGTCTCCTGATAGTCAACTCCATGGGCACCAAGAGTTATCTTTTAAAAATGCAAATATAATTATACTGTTCTCTACATAAAATCATGCTTGAGCTCCCATTGTCCCTAAGGTAAAGACCACTGTCCTTATCATGGCCTACTGTATTGCCTAACCTGCTCCTTACAAGAACACTAGCCTTATCTTATGAAACTCTATCATACTCCTCCCTCTCCTTATCCCAGTCATTTATCCTTTTGTCCACTTTATTGACCAGCATGCTCAAAGATGTTAACATTTCATTCCTTCAATTGTTCAACAAATACTTACTGCGCTATTTACCAGGTGTCACAAAATCTTTTATGGTCTGGGTATATAACAAAGAATAAAATAGATATGACTGCGCTTATGGGGAAATAACAAATAAATAAGGAAAATATGTGGAATGGTAGGTGACAAAACGTGCTCTAAATAAAAATGAAGCAAAACCTGGTGGGAGAGTTGGGTTTGCCATTTCAAATAGGATTATCAGTGAGAGTTTCATGGAGAAGGCAATTACCAAAAAGAAAAGTGTTCAGAGGGAAAGCAATCACACATGCAAGGGCACTGGGGCAGAAGGAACTCGGAGTTTTTGAAGAACAGCAAATAGGCCAATGTAGCTGGAGTAGAATGTCAAGAAAGAAAAAGATGAGCCCAGAGATTCAGCCTAGGCCCAGACCACATGGAGCCTTATGGACCAATGTAAGGCCTTTGGCTTTTATTCTGAAAGAGACAGGGAATCATTAAATAATTGGAGATGGTGATGCTACTTATTGAATTAAGGAAGATGGTAGGAGGAGGAAGTTGGACGATAAGATCAAATATTTAATTTTGAACATGTTAAAGTGAGATATATTTTAGATATTCCAGGGTTAAATAGAACTGTCTGAAGTTCACAAGAGAGTTCAGGACAGAGACTAAAATTTGGAAGTTGATATATAGAGCATATTAAGCTATAAGAATGAATGTGACTCCCAATGAACTGACTATAAATACAGAGGGGAATGGAACCAAGGTCTGGGCACTGGGAGGTCAATATTTAGTAGAAATATGAAGATGAAAGATGAAGAGGTAAGCGAAAAGGAATTAGAGAAGAAGCAACAGGTTAGGTGGAAAAAAGGGCAACAACAGGAGAGTATAATGTTCGGGAAGCCAAAGAAAGAAAAAAGTTCAAGGAAGTGCAGTAACCAATTGTGCCAAATGCTGTCAACAGTCCAGTTAAGATGAGAGCGAAGAACTGACCTTAACAATGTAAAGGTCATCAGTACCCTTGGCAAGAGCAATTTCAGTGAAGAGGTGGAAAGCATACTTGGAATGGGTTTAAGAAAGAAAAAGTGGAGGAATGAGAGACAGCAGAACAGACAACTTATTCAAAGAGAACTACTGTAAAGAGAAACAGGTAAATGGGCCAGTATCTTTTCCATATGTTTGGAATGCTATCTACCTACTCCCCACTTCACGCCTTCCCCTAAAAACTCTTAACCATGTTTTGGATTTCAGTTCCAATATCAGTTAAGATCTGACCTACACAGAACAGAATACCTGATTCTATGCTCTCATACTGCTGTCAATTTCTTCTTAGTATATAATGTATATTGTTTAACTGATTTTTATATGTTACCACACTCTAAACTCCATGAGGAAGAGGCAATGTTGGACATTTTCATCATTTTAATATGTTAAAATTCAATAAATATTTGAGAGAATGAATGTGTATTGTTGTTGAGCTGGTGCTGCGGGCAGAAGGGGTTGGTATGCCTATGTGTATGTGTGCTTCAATGCAGCAATACTTGAATTTTTTAGATGGATTTTGTTGAACCCACAGCAAATGGCCTAGCTAATCTAGCTCAATTGATTACTTTCAAGTTAATTGTTTTTGTGGTCACTGAGTTCAGCAGCATCTTCAAATGCCATTGGTATCTTTCCCTCCAGAGAACCACATTCTTTGAATTTCAGTCTGAGAGGAAGATCAGCCACTCTGTGGATTGTATATGCCCTACCTCCTAAGGGCCTCCTCAATCACCTTCCTACAAGAGTCAGTCTCTTTCCAGAAAAGGATGAGAGGTCTGACAAAAAAATAACATCTAGAGAACATGATTTTCTGAGCAAAGCTTAGATTTTCAAGCATGTGTAGATTTCTGGATATCCTTTATCAGAAATCATTTCATGAAAAGCAACATTAAATCAGGATTGTTGAATAAATTGGCCAAGGGTCTAGTTGCAACTTGTCCACACATGTCTAAAGCAAGAGCCAACTTATCTATATATGACTAAAGTAAAAGTGAACTTGAGTATATATCGTAAAATCACTTACACATGTTCTCTGAGGATCTCCGAGTTTGCACAACTATTAGGATATTCTAACATTCTTTGAAAATGGGTGTTCATTTCCCCAAAACCAAGACTTTTGTTTGGGGTAAATAAGTTTTGTTAGCATTCCATCCTCTTATAAGGCTTGCTTTTCTTATTGTTTTTTCTTAACCAATCATGTTTTTCTTTGGGCAACTTCATTATATTTACTATATAAACTGCCTCTTTCTCAGGGAAAATCAGAAATTTTCTGCCTCAGCACACAGCATCCCCCAATTTGCAAATTGCCTCCTTTTAATAAATAATCTCTCTTTTCTAAGTTCTTAAAGTTTGTCTTTTATTTGACATGGCCAACCCCCAAGGCCATATGGGAAGGGAGAATAAGACTTTAATAAAGGAGCGTGCTCAGCTTCAACTCTATTAACCTTTAAATAGGTTACAAACCAATGTTTAGTAAAAAGTAAACATTCATTTTGTTATTTTCTGTTCAAAATAAAAATGGATATAATGTGTCTTTCACTTTACCTTGAAGCTGCAAAGAAGCTTGTGATCTGGTAACCAAAACTAGCATAGTAAGCATGCTCCATGATCGCCATCATCTGAATACAGTTGTATCCTATTTAAACGAAGATCAAATAGATATTGAATAGTCCTACCTCAATACCTTTTGCTTGTCTGACCTTCTAACAAAATTAGGTGGTTAGTTTCTTGAGAGTTATACTCTTACTAGCTACTTGAAATGTCTTCATTTAACAAGCAATAAATGATATGCAAACGTACTCTTAATTTGGCTTTAGAATATTAACAATGACAATCTGCATATGCTAAACTTCAGTTGCAATTTTAATACTCACACTGAAGATTCTGAAAGCTAAATAAAAATAACTGATTACATGCCACAAACATTTTACTTTACCATCATCTTAACATTTCAGTATTTCTCATCATTTTTGTACTTATAAAATTACTCCAAAGTTGTACCTGCATGTGTGCACAGTCACATACTCATCAGCTTCCTTTCTCCGTCCAAAAATGTTTGCTTTAATGTTAAATGAAGTGACTCAAAAAGACATGTATTGGGAAGCGGCTGTGGCTCAATCAGTAGGGCTCCCGTTTACCATATGGGAGGCCCCGGGTTTGGTTCCCAGGGCCTCCTGGTGAAGGCAAGCCCGCCCGCATGGCGTGGTTAGCTGACCCAGCGAGCACAAGCAGCAAGGGGGGGATAAATGAATAAATAAAATAAAATCTTTAAAAAAAAAAAAAAAAAAAAAAGACATGTATTATATTAACAAATCCATAACACTTAAAAGCATTTACCAAGGCATTTTTAATGTAAGCAAATAATAATCAGAGATGAAGAAACTTTTGGTGTTAAAAAAAAAAAAATCTAAGAAAATCATATTTTTCTTCTTCAAAGTATAAGTTGATAAAATTTTAAAATATGATTTTATTGCCTGGAAAGTAACATTCCTATAACATACATAGAAAATATTCTTACACCGTTCTCAAAGACAAATTCATGTCAATGCAAGTTTTATAATTTTCTTAAAGTTTATACAAGTTCATATTCAGTACCATTTCATTTAAATATATAACTATACTTGTAAATAATTTTGTAAACAAAGAAAAGCATCAAATTAATTTCCTTCCTCTCAGTTGATATCTTGCACATATGCCAGCACATCATTAATATTAGAACAGCTACACATTTATATTCAGAATTAGGGAACTACAATTATAAAAGATGGCATAAACTTCTCCACTATTTCATAATTTATTAGAAAGTTCTTATTGCTTTTTTTAGTGTAAAAAAAATCAAATTAACTCTAACAGGTCTGATAGAGATACATACATAAACTGTTCATATAACATAAATCAATTTTTGTATACCTTATAATAATTAAATATGTTCTAGAGTTTGTACTTTCTCTATATCATAAATATTATTCTTATGTTTAAGCCCCAAGTTACAGTTTCCATTATTAATTTTTATGCCATTAATCATTCAAGGATTAGTTTATGTTCCAAGCATAGGGTTAGGCAATTTAGACACAAAGATAAAGAGAATCCTTGATTTGCCCACCCTTCTGCAAGACCAGGTAATAAACAATTTGTTACTATATAACATGATAGAATATCTCAAATATAACAATGGTAATGCATCTATTATATATAATTAATATTAAAATCTTCATCTAATTAATTAATTTTATTTTAGGGAAACCGAGCTCACAATCACAAATAATTAAGATCCATATAGAAGTGAAAACTTCGAGTTACAAACTTCTCCTCAAGCCAAAATTTGGACTAACAGAAGCAGCATAATTATACCTGCTTTTATCCTCCTTCCTACCCACTAGAGCAAGTGTTAATATGCTGTGAAATTACAAAAAACCAATAGCTATAAAAAGAAAAACAACAGATTTAAAACACACTAAATCAATAATTCAGCAGTATATTGTTCACTGTTCCAGGTTATTTCCATGAAGACAGGGTTTGTGTCATTATAGGCCAATATATGAACATCAGGCACAATGTATCTCACATAGAGGATGCTCTGATGCAAAATGAGTTCCAGACATCTTACAAATCCTTACAAATGTAACATTTTTTCCCTAAAAGACTAAAATGAACAAACTAAAATCAATTACTACTTAAATTGTTAAAAGTACTCTACTATAAAAAAGTAATTATACTGACATATTTATCTACAATTTTGGAAGTCATCAGTTAACATTACTTAAAATTGAAATTGGAATAATATCTTGAATTCTTACACTCTATCTTATTCCATTTCACTTTTCTATGCTACCACTATTATAGGATAATTTAAGAAACCAAAAATAAAATGTATTTCTATTACATATTTAATCTCTTAACACAAAAAAGAGACACTTGTAATTAGCTTTTCTAATAGGAGAAGAGACTCATTAAAATTTTATCTGAATAAAAATCACAGTTATTACTTACCAAGGCCTTTAATTCTTGGTAGTACATTGCATGTAAAATGTTTATAAGAAGCTACTTTTCCTTCATGGGAAGATATTCCCACATGAGATTCATAAATTCTTAGACTTCTTGGCTTCTTTGGTCTGGAATGCTTAAGCTACAGAATATCAAATTACGTATAGAATTAGACCAGGAATTAAAGTATGACACTAAATGATCAAACATGCTAAATAAAATGGTAAGTCAACTCAGCCAAACACTTGGAATTATTTTTGTATATAAAAGGCATTGGCTACATTAATTAAATTTTCTGTGGTAAAAAAATCCTTTTTAGCATCTTGTTAATGGACCTATTTTAAAAGAGGAATTATGTATTGGCTTAATACTATATGCCTTAACATTGAGTGAAGAAATTATGTGAGCTGAAGTCTTAGAGAAAATACAAGAGCCATGAAATGCACACATAGTTATCAAATGCAAAGCATTTATCAAACAGCCCCAATACCTTAAAGGATAGAAAAGTGAGTTCAAAGATACAAACAATCCTTGTTGATAATACAACCTTAAACCTTACCCTAATCAATATATCTATTTAGTTCTTCCCTATTCCTTTTTCCTAGGGACACTGATTTTTTCAGCTCCAAGTCCATAACAGTGAGAAATATTACACTGCTGATGAGTCTTTGATGAATCAAAACTAACGATTTTTAAAAATTCAGTATTTGTTCTGAGTCAGTATGTAGAAATTTAGTTATTAGGTTTTTAACCCTAAAATTAGAACAAAACAAAAATTCACATCTACATTTTATTGGCTACAGATGATGTGTTCTCAAATATGTATGGTATAAGAACACTATGATTTATAATTCTAAACCAGCAGTGAAGAAAGAAGTTGAACATTACTATAGAAGTTATAAGCCAAAAATTAATTTCCCTAGAAATATTGAAACTAGCATTGATTTAAAGATTTGTTGTTCTCACCTTATATGGATGTTCTGGATCCCAGTGTATCCAATCATAATTCACATTATCACCTTCACGAGCCACATACTTTGCCCACGGTGAAATACGATACAAGATCTCTCCACTTTTACTAGTAATAACTACCTAAAAAGAGAATGATATGTTATTGCTTTAAAATACTTTGAAAACTCTAAGATAATACATAACAGTTATGTGCACTGCTACTAATAGGAAATGGAGGAATGATCTTAAGAATCTAAACTGCCATCCAGAGGTGTGACTTTAAAGGAGATATTTAAATTCTATGAACCTTCCTTTCTTCATCTATTATAGTATACGATCCTTAAAGTTACTTCTGATTTGAATGTTTTATGATTCTTTGACAATTTTCACCATTGCAAACCAACTGTTAATGTAGTTAATTAAAATAAACATATAGTAGATATTAAAAAGTCAAAAATAATATTTGGAAGCTACTCTCAATAAACCAATTAACAGAAGGGAATAATCCTACCCCAATAAGAAAAAAAAAAAAAAGGGTGAGTTGTGTCACCACCTCTTTTTCTTTTTCATAGCAATTACTGACAACATTTTCAGGAAGCTAAAAGAGAAAAATAGGTTTTGAGTAACACTTTTATTGTATACACAACTCTACCACACACACATACCTTATATTGCATATATTTCCACCCTTCTCAACATTTTTTACACCCTATTCCCATTATGCTTTACTATATAAGGCCAATGATCTTCCCATTTAATCATCCATTCTCATATTTGCCAATAGTATCAAGGACAGCTATCAATAATAAAAGATGTAAATGCAATTTTCTGACTCCACCATCTTAGACTTAGTATTAAAGGCATTTGAATTTATCCAGTATATTTAGATAACAAAGGGAGCTACATAGTTCTTCCAAGTGACTGAAATTGTAGCTTTTCTTTAAATCTTATTTTTTTTTAATTAAACTTCCTAAAAGAGAGTAGTATGATTTAAAAAAATGTTCAGATTTGGAGCTATATTTTGATCTCAGCATTGAGAGAAAACATGTTCTTTAGTCTCTTTAATAGAAAAAAGCTCAAGTACTCATAATTCTTGGTAATTAAATATTTATATAATGTTTTATAGTTTAAAAAGGACTTTGACATTCGATATCTCATTTGATTTCAGAAAATTATTACAACCCAAATATATATATATATATTTTTTAAGATTTTATTTATTTATTCATTTATACCCCCCTGCTGCTCGCGCTCGCCAGGTCAGCCAACCACGCCGCGCGGACGGGCCCGCCCCCACCAGGAGGCCCCGGGAACCGAACCCGGGGCCCCCCACATGGCAAACGGGAGCCCCACTGATTGAGCCACAGCCGCTTCCCAACAACCCAAATATTAAGTGAGATTAAGTTGAGTTGCCAAAAGTTCCAAAGTCACTGAATGCCAAAGCCAAAAACTGAACACAAAGTTTCCAACACTCACTTTCTTGCTTTTAGCAGGCTTTCAAAGCACTTCCTCCAGATGCCAAAAAAGAATAAAGATGGTGTAAGGTGGAGGGGGTCAGGTGAGTGTGGAAAAGGAATGTCCACATTCCTTTGTACATGAACCCAATTCTCTCTTTCCCCTTCATTAGGCCTCCCACTTATTGAAACTGATCAGAGCCAGGTGTTATTATTCAAATAATTGTCAAAAATATGAATCCAAAGGACCAACCCACTTCAGTAATATTTTATCCCCAAAGATATGCTCCTTAAGCCACAAGAATTTCTAGTATAATATACAAAAGTGACATGTTTGAGAAAAGGCCTTTTGCTCATTCATCAACCCAGAATAGACTATGGGTTAATAAAATACTAGAAATCAGCTTTTAGTGAATAGCACTCAGCCTAATCCATTCATTTATCCTTTATCTCTTTTGCAAATGGCTCTACAATCCCTCACAAGGAGGTTCATAAACCAACAATCATTTTCAAACATTGACAGAGAATATTTGAATCTGTAAATAAAGAATATGAAGAATCCCCATGCTGACTATAATTTCCCAAACCATAAGAATAGTAATTTATCTTTTGTAAACACTAATGTCTTAAGGGGTTAATGTGCAGCAATGGGTGTTAGAAGAAACAGTCCAAAAATGGTTCTCTTGCACACCTACATCTTTTGCTGTACATGACAAGAATGCAAGGCCTGGACCACTCTTTACCCAGCCATTTTTCAGATTTGTCTTTGTAGTGAACACCCCTAAACAATGAAATAATATTTCCTTAGAAAACATAGAGCAGGCTTGCTTATTCTTGCTAAAAATATTGATTCCCTAAATTCAACATTCCTCAGTTACAATGCAAACTCACTGTGTGAGCAGTATCCATTAGGTCTTATAATATCACCCTCGTGACTTAGAGGACAAAGAAAATCAATGTGATTATGATACTCGTACTGCTTTCTGTGCCAGGAGTGATAAAGTAGTTTGTCTCTGACCCAGGCACCTCTTGTCTTCTTCCAGAATCCATGAAACAGCAACAGGTTAGTTTACTAGCTTGTAAATAGGGTAAAATCAAATCCTAGATCTGACAATGGCTTATGCCCTTCACAGAATGGCTTAAATCTAATAGGCTTTTTGAGGTCTCATATCCAAAAGTTCTGATTCATCTCTTTAACTGTCATTTGTCATTTTTGCTATTATTAGGATTGCTTCTTGGGTAGAAGACTTTTAATTACCTTATTACCTTCTTATTTCTTAGTAATAAATCTGTAGCCATGGGCATTGCTAACTACCTTTCCAAGACATCCTGGCAGTTAGGTGTGACCATGTGACTAAGTTCTCTCCTAAAGAATGAAATGGGAATTGATGGTACTTCTAGGTGACAGGCTTTCACAGAGTGAATGGCCTTTTCTACTCCTTCCCTTTTCTTCCCACTGGCTGGAATGGGTACTAAAACAGCAACCTCATAAGTCATATTAAAAATATATTCTGTATAAAAAGATGTATAGAACAAAGTTTCCAAACAAATGTGGAAAACTCACCTGTAATTGGTAAATAAAAGGAAAATAAATTTCTCTATTCTATAAGTCACTAAGTATTAGAAGTTTTGGTAGGCCCCTGAATTTTGTAGGCATCTTCGTTTTGTAGGCATCTTTGTTTAGGCTTCCTTAACAAATATACTTGCCTATAGAAGGCACCTATCTTAATTTTGATTTGTTGTTTCTAAAATGCTGTGACCCTAGAAAACAGTTAGGAGTACTATAATTGTAGAAAAAAATAAACTAATTCTAAGAAACATTTCAATGAGTGAAGAATAGGAACTTTCTAGATTAGACTTTATTTACAGACTATTTGGGGAAAGTTAGGGAATAGAGGTACTTCTTAGATTTGTGCTATGTTCTCTTCAGTTCAGATTCCAGGTGAAATATTTTTCAGATGATGAGATAAGAATTTAAATAATTTATTCTACAACCTCAAAATATCAGCAAGCTATGGCAAATTATTTTAAAATCCAGCTTGATTGTTTGATAATAATGTCTGTATAATAGCTGATGGGTAGAAGATACTATCAAATGGATACCTTCATGAAGTTCTAGTGTGAGTATAAAATAATATAAAATTTCTGAACAGCAATTTGGCAGTATGTATCAAATGTTCAAAAAAATCTCTAATGACCCAGCAATTCTACTTATAAAAATTTTCCCAATAGAAATAACCAGAGATGTGCCCAAAGAACTATATCATTTTCTATTTAAGCTTTGTGTTAATTTTTTTTTACTAAAAAGGGAATGATAGATAATGTATAGCCAGTTAAAATATACTATTGAATAATATTGAAATATGCAAGAAAATTCTTACAAGTTATAAACAAAGAATGCAGAATACTGTCACAATTTAAATTTACACAAACTCATAGACTAGAATAATTAAAAAGATAGAAAATATATTGACACAGTTATTTCCAGGTGAAGGGAATACTAAAGGTTTTAATTTTCCAGTTAGATGTTTCTATACTTTTATAAATTCATATTACTTGTATAGCTTCTATACTCAGAAAAAAAAAAAGTGATTTAATAAGAATCACATATAAATGGATGGTGTAATTTCAAACACATATCTGTGGAGCTATGCTAAACTTGTGGGTCCATGCTACACTTGTGGAGCGAGCCGCGCTACACAAGTTGTATTCCTTGTGTTTCTTAACTATAGCAACATTTTCCTAATGTTAAAAAATTAAAACACTTAAAACTACATAAAATCACATTAAAGAAGTACATTAATGAAAAGATACCATGATGAAATTTTTATAGAACAAATAGATACTTCTTAACATAACTTTGTAGAAATGTTATTATAGGCTCCTTTTTAAATGAACCAAATTATCTCCTTGACTTCTAGGAAGTAACCATAATAGGAGATTATTAGAATAAATAAGGAACTGAATAAAAGAAACTTCTACCTGAGCAAAAGTCAAATCAACTTAGAGAACTGTATGAAGTTAAATTTTATTTAGAAAATGTCACTTAGTACTAAAATTCACCATATAAGAAACAGTTTAATAAAATGGTGAAGATCTAAAACATTATATGTGTGTTCACTCATTCTAGGAATATATATTGAAATACTTGCAAAAGAATATCTTTCACATGGACTGGAAAATTACTAAGAAAAGAATGTTTCTCAGGTAAGCCAACAATTTTATACAAAAACAGTAGATGAGTTCAGTTGGTTAGAAAACGCACAGATATTGAATAATTTAATTCAATGTGTCTAGATTTTACCACAAAAGTCACAACTAATTACTAAAGGAAGAAGCTATTCTTCATAAATAATAATGATAATAACAATAATACATTGCTTAAAGGGGATTGAAAGACAATATTGACCAAGATAACTATTTGATGGGATAGAGGTTATTGTAAATGACCAAAGTCATTCCTGAGTTATGAAGCAATGTTAACCTCCTCCTCTTTAAATCACCTCTAAATGCTTTCATATTACATATAGATAACACAATGTATTTAAGAAAATACAGTGGTATATGCACCCACCAGTCAGACAGAATGAATGACCACTGAGTGGACCCATTTGAATGTGCTGGATATTTGTTAGCTCTTTAGTTTCTGGGTTATGCTAAGGTATGGAAGTTCTAGGGGGTTGGGGGGAAATGGGGTAAAGGGAATAACACTATGAGGATCCCAGGCAGTAGCTATTTACAAACAAGTATAAAAAATATTTTGATCTTTTTGCAATGAGTGAATATAACAATGAGTGAGTGTAAAGGGCCAAATATAAAGAATTTGTGATGGCTAAGTTCATGTATCAAGTTGGCTAGGTTATGGTATCCAGTTGTTTAGTCACAAAAGCACCTTCCTCATTGTTACTGTGGGGATATTTCAAGGATTTAAATCACCAATGATCTATGGCTGATTGCATCTACAAAGAACTAAGAAGACTGCCATTAGCAGTGAGAGAAATCTCATCCAATCAGTTTAAGGTCTTAAAGGAAGAACTGATGATTATAGTAAAAAGAAGGAAGAATTTCCATTTCTGCTTCAGTCAGCTTGCTTCTCCTGGGAAATTCATCAAAAACCTTCATCAGAGTTCCCAACTTCTGACCTGCTATACAGAATGCAGACTACCCATCCCCACAACAGCATGGGCCAATTCCTATAATAAATCTCATAATATTTACACTATATAGACACTGAATAATTTTCAGAGTTTCCCTGGAGAACACTGAATAATTCAGATTTGGTACCAGGAGTGGTTCTTGAGAAACAATCTGAAAGATGAGCTTTCTGAGTTGGATCTGTAGTTTTTGGAATTGATTCTCTAATATGACTAGATTCAAAAGCATTAATGACTATATCCAATGATCAAGATGGTATTGATAGTCCATGATATGAACTGACAGTACAGATACATAAAATACCACCACTGGATACTGTTACTCAAATGCTTGTTAAGAGGCAAGACTCTGGGTGATAGTATATTTGCTAACAGAGTTAGCTGTTCCTAAATATGCTGGGTATGTTAAAGGAAGGGATGGGCCCAAGGTTTCAAATTCCTAACTTGAGCACTGCAGGAAGAACAAAAGAAGTTTCTAAGTATGCCCAGAAACTAATTCCATACAGCCACAAGCTTGAGATTTCTGAAAACCAGACCCAGAGTCTCACTGTGGGAGTGGCTGAAATACAAGTTAATTTAAATTCCCAACCTTGCAGGGTGTTTGCTGTTAAAGTAAGGGCAGTGACTGGAAAGGAGTGAGATCCTGAAAACTGGAATAGGATATATGGGTTAATAATGATGGTAGGGACATTGAAACTCTAGATTCTGCTGAGTCTTCTTTGCCAGATAAACCTGTAATTGTTTCCCCTGAGGAATTAGCAACTCCACACCCAGTCTGCCCAGAGGATTCAGCCACATGACCTCCAGGTAGGTCTGAGAAATCAGCCATCCAACCACCACCTGAAAAGAACAGCCCTGCTATACCTGACAAACCACCTCCCCTGAGGAAAGAGCTCTCACTTCTGTCTGAAGGGATTAATCCTTTTTCACCAGATGACATTACAGTGTAATGCCCTGGTTAGTTTGCTTGCAAGATGCTGTTAATTCCTCTCAAGACTCACCCCCACCACCCTTCTTTTCTTTCAACCTATAACTGGAGTAAAGTCTCAACAGGCACTAAAAGGTAAGGTACAAAGAGTGATGCATGAGGAGGCATACTAAACCCCAAAAGAATTGCATGATTTTTCCAATTTATATATAGAGAAATCAGGGGAATATCTGTGTGAATGGACATTAAGAGCAAGGAACATAAAGCTGGATCAGGTGAAATTTATTGATATGGATCCAGTAAGCAGAGATTCTGGATTTAATATTGTAGCTAAAGGGGTTAGAAAGGGCTCTAACAAATTCTTCGGGTGCTTTGCTAAAGCATGAATGAAATTGGCCTACACTGCCTGAAGTTGAAATGTCAGACCTTGCCATTGCGTAATATAGATGAGGGTATACAAAGGCTTAGAGATTGTAAAGTTAGAGTAATTTATTCTATAAGACCTGTTCACCCCCCCACCCCCCCACCCCCCGCCAAGTATATCCAGAGGACAAAACATTTACCAGGACTATGAGGAATAAATTTGTGAGACCAACTCCATCTTCCCTGAAGAGCTCTCTGGTTGCTCTTCTTTGTCAGATATTACTGTGGGAAATGCCACCACTGAACTCGGATGCTTAAACACAGTGTGAATGATCAGATATTGGCACTATATTGCAAAAGACAAGATGGGTGTGCTACCATAATGAACAGCAGAGCCAAGCAGCAATCAGTATAGTCTGACTTTGCAGAGACTTATAGTGTTGGCTATAATCCTGGAGAATCTAGAAGTAAAACAGATTTGCAGTCTACTAGATTCTTATTTGATCTAAATATGCATAAGATTGCTAGGCCAAGTGAAAAAAGTCTAATTTGAATGATAAAATCAGAAAGTTATATCCCCTCATCAATTCCCAGGCTTGACAGAATTTGTAGACCCAAAACCGCTTGAATGATGGGAAGACTTAAGACTCCTTCGGGAATGACCCTGCTATATTGCCAAAAATTAATACTGTTAAGCTTCCTCCCAACCTTCCACAAAGAGACATATGATCATTTACCAGGCTAACTGTGCATTGGGGAAAAGGAAATGATCAAACATTTCAGGTTAGACACTGGTCTGAAGTGACAATAATTCCAGGAGACTCAAAACATCACTGTCATCCACCATTCAGAGCAGGGACTTATGGAGATCAGGTGATCAATGGAGTTTTAGCTCAGGTCCATTTCACAGGTGGTCAGGTGGGTCCCCAGACCGATTCTGTGGTTATTTTCCCAGTTCCAGAATGTATAACTGGAACAGACATACTCACCAACTGACAAGATCCCCATATTCCTTCCCTGACTTGTGGAGTGAGGGTTATTAAGGGAGGAAAGGACAAGTGGAAGGCACTAGAACTGCCTCTATCTAGCAAAACAGTGAATCAAAAACAATACCACATTCCTGGAAAGATTGCAGAAAATGGCATTCAACTTTCCTCTTTAGCCTATGCAAAAAGCAGATGGAACTTGGGCAATGACAGCGGATTATCATAAACTTAACCAGGTGGTGACTCCAATTGATCTACATTTATTATCATTACTTAAGCAAAATACCACATCCCCTGGTACCTGATATGTAGCTATTGATCTCGAATATGCATTTTTCTCAATACCTGTTAATAAAGACCACAAGAAACAGTTTGCTTTCAGATGGCAAGGCCAGCGATATACTTTCACTGTCCTACTGTAAGGATGTATCAAGTCTCCAGCCTTATGTCATAATAGCCCACAGGGATCTTCATCACCTTTCTCTTCCACAAGTGAACACACTGGTCCCTTATATTGATGACATCAGTTTGACTGGACCTAGTGAGCAAGAAGTAGCAACTACTCTAGACTCATTGATAAGGCATTTGTGTGTCAGATGATGGGAGATAAAACCAACAAAAATACAGGAGCCTTCTATGTCATTGAAATTTCTAGGCATCCAGTGGTGTGGGGAATGTTGAGATATTCCTTCTAAGGTGAAGGATAAGCTATTATATCTGGCCCCTCTACAACTAAGACATACAATGCTAGGTGGTTGACTTGTTTGGATTTTGGAGACAACATATTCCTCATTTGGGTGTGCTACTCCAGACCATTTATGGAGTGACCTGAAAAGCTGCTAGTTTTGAGTGGGGACCAGAACTCTGACAGGTCCAGGCTGCTATGCAGGTGGCTCTGCCACTTGGGCCAGAAGATCCAGAAGATCCAATGGTGCAAACAGAGATGCTGTCTGAAGCCTATGGCAGGTCCCAAAAGGAGACTGAGTGTAAACCCTTAGGATTCTGGAGCAAAGCCCTGATATCCTCTGCATATAACTATTCTCCTTTTGAGAAACAGCTGATTCTGGGCCTTGGTAGAGATCAAATGCTTAACCATGGGCCACCAAGTTACCATGGAACCAGAATTGCCTATTATGAGCTGGGTATTTTCTGACACAAGTCATAAAGTTGGGCATGCACAGCAGTACTCCATCATCAAGTTAAAGTAGTATACATGATATGGGCTTCAAACAGGCCCTGAAAGCTCAAGTTACATGAGGAAGTGTCCCAAGTGTTAATGGCTCCCACTGTTGCCATATTACCTTCTTTTTCCCAGTCTGCAGCTATGGTTTCTTGGGGTGATCCCTAAAATTAGTTGACCAAGGAAGAGAAAACTCAGTCCTGGTTTACACAAGAGTTTTCTGTGGACAATGGACAGCTGTAGCACTCCAATCCCTTTCTGAGATATACCTGAAGGACAGTGATGAAGGGAAATCCTCCCAGTAGATAGAACATAGACCAGGACACTTGCATTTTGATTGGATGGAGAAATGGTCACAGACATGTTTATATACTGATTCATGGGCTGTGGCCAATGGTTTGGCTGGATGCCAAGAACTTGGAAGGAACATGATTTGAAAATTGCTGACAGAGAAGTCTGGGAAGAGGTGTGTGGATAGACCTTTCTGTGTAGGCAAAAACATGAAGAAATTTGTGTCCCACGTGAATGCTCACCAGAGGCTGACTTCAGCAGAAAAGGATTTTAATAACTATGGATACCAGTCTTCCTCTTTGACCAGCCACTCCTGTCATTGTCCAATGGGCTCACAAACGAAGTGACCATGGTAATAGGTAAGGAGGTTATGCATAGGCTCAGCAATATAGACTTACACTCTCCAAGACCAAACTGGCTACAGCCACGGCTGAGTGTCAATCTACCAGCAGCAGAGACCAATACTCAGCCCCATATGGCACCATTCCCTGAGCTGACCAGCCTGCCACATGGTAGCAGGTTGATTATACTAGGCCACTTCTATAACGGAAGGGACAGCATTTATTTCTACCTGGAATAGAAACATACTCCAGATACACTTTTGCCTTCTTTGCATGCAATCCTTCTGCCAAAACTACCATCTCTGGACTTAAAGAATGCCTTATACACCATCACAGTATTCCATGCAGCATTGCTTCTGATAAGGAACCCACTTCATGGCAAATTAAGTGTGGAAATGGGCACATGAGTTTGCACATGCTATGTGCATATAAAACCATCATAAAAAATTATTACATACTTGTAATGCCTTTTACATCTATAATTTCCAGGGATTGAGAGGTGGAAAAGAGATTAAATAAAGACCCTTTGAGTTCTTATGTTATGCAATATCAGACACTACACAGAAGGAAAAAAAAAGATATCTTTACTAGTAGCTTAACTAAAGAGAAGATAGAAATCAGTTGACTTTGAAAATAATAACCTATGGATGAATTTTTATTGGCTCCCATTATCTTAGCTTTGTACAGGATTTCTTGTTCTATGCCATCATTATGCAAGTATTTTTTTTTCTTTAACAAGAAAGTATTAACCAGACCAAGGTTGAATTAAATAATAGCTTGAGTCTGAATATTAGAGGATTTCTCTAACAAAAGTAAAGCTACTACTGAAAAAACTTTCTGAAAAAGAAAATATTAATCTTATTAGTCACGAAAATTAATCTGTAAAGTGGAACAAGTATCAGAACAAATTATTACACACTTTAGAATAAAAGACAACAATGTAAAAAGAATAAAAGACTATTTTTGAGGTACAATACTCACAGCTACTTTGCCCTTGATTTGACACCAATTACACAATTACAAGAACATAAACATTTTTTCTATAATACTTACACATGGGAGAAAAGAAACTGCAGAATATTGTCAAAAGAAAATAAATGAAGATCAGTAATAGCTTCTTCTAAAAGCAGGCCCTTATCTAGAATGATTGAGAGAGACAGATGCTTCCATCTCTATGAAAAGGAAGATTACCCCAAGGATTACATCTCAGGTCCCCAATCTTCTAGCCTAGTTAAAAAGTATTACAACTGTAATATTTTTTTTCAGTCTCTGCCCTTCTACTGAGGCAAATCTTTAAAGAAATAAAGAAGCAACTAAGTAGAACTGATAAAGTGTTTGCTTCATTTCAAGTACATTACCTGAACAAAAACCTTATAAAGTGAAGTCACTAGAAAAATACAAAATCCAAAAGGCTTATGCAAGATTTAGGAAGCAGGCATTGAAAACGATATCCCTGAGCAAGTGAGAATAAATACTTCTAAGTGAAAAGAATAGGAACAATGATGAGATGTTGTAATTGGGTAACGATTGATTAGATGTCTTAGGCTAGAAAACAAATGAATTACACATGATATAAAAAAAATAGGATTTAAACTTCTAAGATACTGAAAGATCAATAAAGTAATAAAAGAAAAAATCTATGAAAAGAGGAAAAAATCAGTGAGTTTTCATTACTGAAAAAGTGTGCTTCAAAGAGACTCATCCATGTGCAGTCAAGGCTAAAATTCTATTAAGTAAACAGAGTTATAATCTGGTATGATGCCAGTAAAAAAATCTAAGTATTTTCAGAAGTGCTAGGATAGGGGAAGCACTATCATAAGATAAGTTAAAGCTTTCTTTAAAATATTTTATTAAGTATAATTTCAGAAGTCTATATGGTGATAAATTGAATCATTTGAAGAAAAGTATATGATTCTTAAGCAATTACTCTAAGTGCTATTGCAATAATGCAGAAAAGGAAATAATTCAAGCCTTAAATTTAGAGAAATTCCACAGATCAGATACAGAATACATCACCCTCAAAATTGTAAGACCTTTTGATAAAACATATTCAGTTATATATTTAATACATATGAAGACTAATTATCTCCAGGAATACAGTTAATGACTATAGAATAAAGAATATAGATAATGACAAAAAGAATTCTTCCTGAATATTTAAATACACTTTGCAAATTAATGTCTTATAGTATAAATTACAACATTATCCTTCTTCTATTTACTCTCTTTTCTCCCACCAAAGAGCTAAATTTTGCCAAGTATAAGAGGTGTTAGGGGAATGGGAACTACACACAGGTTATCTATGAACACTTGTGTGATGGTTAGGCTGATGTGTCAACTCGGCCAGTTAATTGTGTCCAGGTGTTTGGTCCAGCAAGCACTGGGCTAATTGTAATACAAGAGCATTTGTAGACTTTGGTCACCAGTGAGTTTACTGGGTGGATGGCTGATTACATCTGCATAAATCAGGGAGATTCCATCATCAATGGATGATGCTTTTATCTAATCAGTTAAATGCCTTAAAAGGGGAAGTGATTTCAACATTCAGAGAGAATTTCCCAGCTTGTCTTTTGACAGCCAACTTCTCCCAGAAACTCATCAAGGACCTTTCATTGGACTTTCATCAGAGCCCCTGGCTTGCAGCCTGCCTGTAGAACCTGAACTTGTGCATCCCCACAGTCACGTGAGAGACTCTTATAAAATCTCATATTATTGATAGATACCTCCTGTTGATTCTGTTTCCCAAGAGAACCTTGACTAATACAACTTGTATGGGAAATAAGTATACCTGTCAAATTTTAGAGAGTGATGAAATAGATTGTATCATAGGAAATAGATAATGTCCACACATGAGGAGTAAATCTAAAAATAGCATAGAGATATGAATTTGAATAATTTCTGGTCAACCGATTTTGTCACAACATTCAAGGCAAGTGTTATAAAGGGTAGTCATGCTTTAAAGTGACCCTTTTTTATGATGGACTCAAGGCACTAGCAGTGGAAGAAGCAGTAGTCAGTAATAGGAGTCTTCACAATAGAACCACTCACTTTAAATTATTAAACAGAGATGCTCCCAAAGTATAAGAAAGGAAAGCAAACTTAAGCTTTGAACTCAAAGTGTGAGGAGCTCTCTGGAGAAGCAGGGGGAAACTTCTGAACAATGCAGTCGATAAAGCACAGGTCAGGGGATTACCTACCCAACTTCTGTGCCAGGCTTGTGCTAGATGCGGTGACTTATGACTGTTTTCTCAAGGGGAAAAAATATCATCCGTCTATGAGGGCCAACTGAGTCATTAGGATAAAGTTAACACTATTGGCATATTAGGATGGGTAAGGATGAACAGACTGGGGCGCGGATGTGGCTCAAATGGTTGGGTGTCCGTCTGCCATATGGAGGGACCTGGGTTCGATCCCCAGGACTTCCCAGTAAAATTAAAAAAAAAAAAAAAGATGAACAGACTGAAGAGTAAGGAAGAAAAAAATCTTAAATTCGGAAGGGTTAAACAATGTTGACATTTAACTGTGGTTCTCAATAAAAGAATTCAGCTTAAATGTAAATGTTTAAGTCATAAAAAGAGTACATAATATGTACTTTACCATGAGAAAAGGTTATTTCCTGTAGGCATATTTTTACTCATTATTATTTATAGGCAAACTTGGCCAAAATGCAAACGCATCTATTAAATATAACCAAAAATAATATCCACCTAAACAGTCAAAGGTAACTTTACTCCTTTTCTGGCACAGCATTAAAAAAATCTAATACAAAACAAAAGCTCTTGATGTACATCTAGTAAATATTTAACACATACATGCATAATATAGAAGACAAAAGCATGAAAATCTTTTATTTCAAAAAATTTTTAAAGAAAAATGGGGAAAAATGTTTAACTCTTCAGACTTTATAATCATATTTATAATCTACAATGTTTACATTAAAAGATGAAAGAATAAAATAAGTGCAAGATATTTCACAGTATATAACTATAAGAAAATAAAAAAGCCTGCTAATATATTTCAACGTATTTCTAGATTCAATGTAATATAAAGGAACAATTGGGAAATGTTTTATGGACAGTCTAATTTTCTAGATATCTGTGATTCACTTCTATATGCACTAAAAGAGAAAAAATAAAATAATACTTTTTATAGTTGTCTTTCTAAAATGACATGTGGCCTTAACAAAGGAATTAAAAACTCGTTTAACAAAGGAATTAAAAATAAAAAAAATTTATTTTTATAGGCTTATTGGTTTGTATGTGACTTGTTTGGAATATGAACATTTTCTTCCAAAGAACAATAAAGAGAGTATTAGACATTTGTAAGTGTTTTGGGCAGAAGTTTTCAACACTGTGCAATGAGAAAGATCTCAGGAACAAGTTAAAATAAAGATGTCTGAGCCCTATTTCTAACCATGTCCTCCTACCTGCTTCCTTTCTTTCTGATTCTAGTGGTCTGCAGTATAGTGCCTTGGGAGATAAAAGCTAGACCTGACAAAGAAAAAGAAAAAGTAGCTAAAGGAACAGGGTTCCAAAACTAAACAGATGGATTTTTTTTATTAAAAACACAATAAATTATCAGATAAAAGAAAACTAGCACAAGGATTATAGGAATATATTTTCTACAACTTTGATAATAGTAAATGCTTTGGTAAATGATTAAAAAATTATTTTTCAAGAAACTTGTTTCAGTTGCAACTTTGGATTTACTTTTTTTACATTTTACTAATATTTTCCATTCTTTTTACTTTTACAGTCTATTATTTCTACCAATTTTTCATTCTCAACAATCAAAATTTAAAATCACTTCGTAAGCTAAAATTAATCTTATGTAAGTCACTGAAGGCATACAGGCTGGCTCAGATATTTATTCATTTGTGGTTCTGAATATAAGTATGTATGTCCCTAGAATCACATAATTCAGTTATCTAAAGTTTTCCACTATATTTGACAATGTCTTCATAAAAATTTATGGTGAATCCCTTCAAATTTCTGCATCTTACCCAACAGTTCTAATCCAACAGTTTTAGAAAACGTCACAATTTCTATACTATGTATAACATAATTTTCCAAAACAATATTTACCATTACTTTAAATGACATTATCAAAACAATGATTTTCTTTTCAATTCTATATTCCTAGAAATTCCATTTATAATTTTTACTTAAAAGTTTTGGCAGTGGAGAGTGATGTCATCAACATGCCAAAGTAAGACATCCCCTGAAAGTCTCCTCACAAAAACAACTAATAAAAGGACAAATACCACTAGCTTGGATCGCTGGATAATAATACAACTAAATAAGAACTCCAAAAAGGCAGAATAAAAGAAAAACACACAAAAAAGGTAGGATTTCTACAACCAAGACCCCTCCCCCTTACTTAGTCCCCACAGCTTGAGTCACACAGAGGTAGTAGCATGACCCGGACCTCATGCCAGGGATTCAGACCATAGAGCCACTCACAGGAGCAAGTTACAACCCCATGAATATCCAGGCACAGGGACGCAAGGCCACCAAAATCCAGGGCAGAAGACAAGTGGCTGGCAAGTGCTTGCATACAAAAGGGCCACCAGGAAATAAAAGAGATGACAGCAGAACATTTGACAAGTGCATTCACTCAACCCAGTCTCTGATTGCTAGATTACCTAAACAAAAGAGTGGACCTTTTAAACATTGACCCCATGTCAATGATACCATATCAGGGAAGTAACCAGAGGCAAAAAAAAGCCTCAAAAAAAAATGTGTAGGGAGAGGACTGAACTGCTGTGAGGCAAGAGGAATGTCAGAACTGAAAAGTGTAATGAAAAGGGGACACTGAGGGAGTGACAGAATTAAACACATCATAGGAGCTAGAGAGAAAATTCTGCACAAACACAAACAGAACAGATCAGGATTCCCAGAGAAGGAACAGAGAAATGCAAGTTTTCTCCTGGAATTAAAACTATTGCACATAATGGGGCAATATTAAAATCTGTACTGGGGGAGCAGATGTAGCTCAAGTAGTTGAGTACCCACTTCCCATGTACAAGGTCCTGGGTTCAATCCCTAGTACCTCCTAAAAAAAAAAAAAAAAAAGCAAAACAAACAAATGAAAAAAAAAAACAAAACTCTCATTGGAAGATGTAGCTCAGTGGTTGAGTGCCTGCTTCCCATGTGCAAGGTCCTGGGTTCAATTCCGGGTACCTCCCAAAATATATTGATTTATATATATATGTATATACATTGAATGTCCAGGGCAAGAATCAGGTGCAGAAGATGAGAGAAAATCTGAACAGTTAAACATGGGCTACTCTAAAGATACAGTAGAAATTTGAACCAAGTGTCAAAGAAGAGCCTTAACATATAGCCAATCTACAATAAAACCCTAGGCAAAAGGAAGAAACTGACCATCAGCATTAGGACATCAAAATAATCAGATGTCCAGACATCAGCAATAAATTACAAGCCACACTAAGATATGGGAAGATATGGCTCAGTCAAGGGAAAAAAAAATAAACTTTAGAGGAGACACAACTTTGGACAAACAATCAAAGATGTTCAAACAAATCTCCTAAATCAATTCAAGGAGATAGAGGGAAACATAGCTAGAATAAACTAATGGTGGATATACAAGTAAAGGATAGTAGGATGACAATGTATTAGCAAAAAGAAGAATTCGAAAATTTAAAAAGAAACATAACAGAAATTATGGGGATGAAAGGCATAACACTGGAGATTAAAAATTCACTAAAGGCATACAACAGCAGATTTGAATAGTCAGAAGAAAAATAGAGAAAAGAAACAGAGCAAGTGAAATCATATAGTCAGAAGGACAGGTAGGGAAAAGAGAAAAAAATTGAGCAGTGTCAAAGGGACTTGAGCGACAGCATGCAGTGCACCAATATATGCATGATAGGAGTCCCGGAAAAACAAAAGAAGAGAAAATGGGCAGAAACAATATTTGAGGATATAGTGGCCAAAAATTTCCCAACTCTTATGAAAGCTATAAATACACGTGTCCAACAAGCACAACATATTTCAAACAGGATAAACCCTAATGGATCTACTCTAAGACACATACTAGTCAGCAAGGAAAATGTAAAAGATAAAAAGAATTCTGAGAGCAGCAAGAGAAAAGTGAATTGTCACATACAAGGGATGCTCAATAAGCATCCCTTTCTCATCAAAAAGCATGAAGGCAGTAGTATGATAGATTTAAGGTACAGAAAGAGAAAACCTGCCAGTCAAAAATTCATTATCTGGCAAAACTGTCCTTCAAAAATTAAGGAGAGTTTTTTAAATTCACAGATAAAGAGACACAGAGAGAGTTCATTATTTTATTAGTCAGCCAAAGGGGTGCTGATACAAAATACCAGAAATCTGTTAGCTTTTATAAAGGGTATTTATTTGGGGTAGAAGCTTACAGTCACAAGGCCATAAAGCATCGTTACTTCCCTCACCAAAGTCTGTTGTCACGTATTGGAGTAAGATGTCTGCCAAGGGTTCAGGCTTCCTGGGTTCTTCTCATCCCAGGGCTCAATTCTCCCCGGGCTCAGCTGCTGTGCTCTCTCCACAAGGCCAGCTGTAGACTATCAGGCAAAAGGCTCTGTCTCTCTCCACATGTCTCAATTCTCTCCTGGCTCCAGCTCAAAACTCCAACCTCCCTTCTCTGTGTAAAGTTTCCTCTGTGAGTACCCACCCACCAACTGGGCAGGGATGCAATGTCCTATTGACTTGGCCCAATCAAAGCCTTAATCATTATTTAATCAGGTAAAAGTGAAACCTCTGAATCCAATATAACCTAATATGCCTGGAGGGACAGACCAGCTTACAAACATAATCCAGTATCTCTTTTTGGAATTCATAAACAATATTAAATTGCTACAATTATCAAAAGACATGCCCTACAAAAATTGCTAAAGAGAGTCCTTCAAATAGAAAGGAAATGGAGGGATATGGGGGCAGAGAACATGTGTGATACTGAAGTTAAGTTGATATCTTTTCAATTTAGTAGGTTATAGATAACCTACTATAGATACCAGAGTAACCACAATTTTTTTTTAATATTTTAAAAATATTCATAAATGGAAATAAGAAAAGGATCAGTCAGATACATCACAAAAGATCAACTATACAGAAAAGAAGCCTGCAAAAAAAGGAAAAGAGAAGCAAAAGACGTAAGATGGATAAAAACCAATGGGCAAAATTACTAATTACTGCCTTTATTGTAATAACACTCAATGTTAATGGATTAAACTCTGCAATTAAAAGATACAGATTGGCAGAATGGATATAAAAGCATGGTTCAACTATATGTTGTTTATAAGTGACTAACCTTAGACACAAAGACAAAGAGATTGAAAGTGAAAGGATGGAAAAAAAGATAATCCATGCCACTAGAAAGCAAAAGAGAGCTGGGGTGGCTATACTAACATAAGGCAAAATAGACTAAGTCAAAAGCTGTTACAAGAAACAAATAAGGAAACTATATATTAAAAGGGTCAATCCAGCAAGAAAAAATAGCAATCTTAAATATTTAGGCAACTAACCAATGTGCTGCAAATTACATGAGGCAATTACTGACAAAAGTTGAAGGGGAAGGGAGCAGATGTGGCTCAAGCAGTTGAGCACCTGCTTCCCACATGAGAGGTCCCGGGTTCAGTCCCTGGTGCCACCTAAAAACCAACAAACATCAAGCAAACAAATGAAAAACCAACTCAGGGGAGCCGATGTGGCTCAGTGGTTGAGCACTGGCTTCCCACATAGAAGGTCCCAGGCTCATCCCCCAGCCCCAGTACCATAAAAAAAAATTAAAATAAAAATAAGAATGAGAATGAGAATAAAAATGAAAATAAAATAAGATAAATTAAAATAAAATAAAATAAAATAAAATAAAATGTAAAAAGTTGAAGGGGAAAATAGATACCTCTACTGTCATGACTGGAGACTTCAATATACCACTTTCATCAACATATAAAATATCTAGACAAAAGATCAATAAGGAAATAGAGAACTTGAATAATATGATAAACGAACTAGACCTAACAAACATATACAGAACATTACACCCCAGTACAGCAGGTTACACATTCTGCCCAAGTGCCATGGATAATTCTCCAAGATAGACCACATGGTAGGTCAAAAAAGTTACAATACATTTTAAAAGATTGAAATTATACAAAGCATCTTCTCTGACCACAACAGAATGAAGACAGAAATCAAATAACAGGCAGACTTTCAAAAATATATTGAAGTTAATAACACCCTCTTAAACAATCAATGTGTCAAAGAAGAAATCACAAGGGAAATGAGTTAATATCTTGAGATGAATGAAAAATAAGAACACAACAACATATCAACACTTATGGGGAACAGCAAAGACAATGCACAGAGGGAAATTTAAAGCCCAACACACTTACATTTAAAAAGAAGAGCTAAAATAAAAGACCTAACAGCATACCTGGAGGACATAGAAAAAGAACAAGCAGAAGGAAAGAAATTAAAAAGATTAGAAGAAATAAAGAATTTTATTTTTAAAAAAGTGACAGCATTAACAAAATCAAAGGTTGGTTCTTTGAAAAGATCAATAAATTGATAAACCTTTAGCTAGACTGATTAAGAAAAAAAAAGAAAGGATGCAAATAAATTGGAAACTGTATGTAGCTCAGAAAGCATATTCTTAAAGCTAATCTATTCTTGTATATGTAAACTTAATGTAAGTAGCATCTTGAGATGAGGCTACATTAATTAAGACGTGACCCAACTCATTCAGCATAGATCTTAATCCTCTTACTGGAGTCATTTAAAAGAAAATGAAATTCTGACAAACAGAGAGAACACCACAGAAGGAAGAAGTTGAAAGCAACAGAACCTGAAGAGAAGGGAGAGAACAGCAGACAATGCCATGTGCCTTGCCATGTGACAGAGGAGTCCAGCATCACCAGCTGCCAGTCATCAGGAAGAAAGCATCATGTTTATGATGGCTTAATTTGGACATTTTTCTCTGCTTCAAAACTGTAAGCTTGTAAGTTAATAAATTCCCATAATTAAAGCCAACACATTTCATGTTATCTGCTTTGAGCAACTTAGCAAACAAAAACATAAAATAAGAAATAAGGAGGGGAAAATTACTACTGACCCCACAGAAATAAAAAGGATCATAAGGGGATACTATGAACAACTGTATGTCAACAAATGAGACAAACTGGATGAAATGGACAAATTCCTAGAAACACACAAAAAACCGAGACTGACTTGAAAAGAAACAGAAGACCTCAACAGACCAATCACAAGTAAAGAGACTGAATCACCATCAATAACCTTCCAAGAAAGACAAGTCCAGAAACAGATGGCTTTACAGGTGAATTTTTACCAATCATTCTAAGAACAATTCATACCAATCCTGCTCAGACTCTCCAAAAATTTGGAGAAAAGACTATGCTTATCAGATAGCTTACAATTGCTTCAATCCTCAACTAAATAGTCATTAAAAGTGCCCACAGAGGCAGGAAGGTGAACCAGGACAACCGGAGGGGAGAGAAGAGGGGTGTCCGGGCCTCGGCATACTGAGGAAGTGTGAAACCGGCAAGGGAAGCTGGGCCCGGTCTTCGTGGGGACAGGATCCTGCCTGAGTGGTCTGTGCTGGGGGCGCACAGATCAAGAGCCTTGGGGACATCGATCTGGAGGGAGCTGGACGGCAAGGTGGATTGCTCAGGAGAGAATTGTAAGTTTTTCCCCTCGCTGTGGTAGTCGACACAGACAGCTGAGCCCTACCCTTAGGGAAAAAGGCTGGGACTAGCCGCGACTCCCGCTGGCAACCCATTGAGAGGGAGCATTCTCCGAGAGTGGAGGGTTCTGGCAGAGGGTCGAGAGGGGTTTCCTTTTTGTGGATTTGGCTGCCTGGAACCCCTTGCAGCTTTGGGGAACAAAATAGCTGGCTTGAAGCAGCACCAGGCTGAGGGGAGTGGCAAATCTGCTGAGGAAGCCTGATTTACCTAACAGCCCAGTGATACTGAGGCTTCGCTCCAGAGGGGGTGGAGTCAGCCAATGGTATTGTTCTGCACTGACAAGCATCAGAGCTTCAGCTCCCCTGGGGAGGCCAGGAAGTCGGAAGCACTTGATTCGTTTCCATCAGCCTATTTAGGGTCCCCTAAGTGAAGGGGGTGGTCTAGAACAGGTCTTTTTTTGGGTCCCCTATCTCTCCAAATAAAACAGTCACTTTAAAAAAAAAAAAAAGAAAAAAAATTTTTTTAACTTAATCTCTAAAGTCTGCCTCAAAACCTGCAGATAGAACCTGGCAGGGCAATTGATTGATGAACACAAGCAGGCTGAGAGGTTCCACAAGAACCCAAGAAGGAATACTGTTCTTCCTTAGCTTTGTTTCACTGCTTGCTTGTGTGGTTGTTTGGTTTTCTTTGTTTATTTGTTGTGTCTTGCTTTTCTTTCCTCTTTCTTCCCCACCCCCTCTTTTTTTAAAAAATTAGGTGCTGCTAGCTTGTCTCTTCTTTGCTGTGCTGCTTCTTCGGTGATTTCCCATTCTCTTTCTATATTGAGTTTGTATCCGAACACTACCTCTTTTCATTCCTTCATCTTTCTGCCTTCTGCTTTCTGTTGTGGTTCTTATATATAACACCTTTTTTCATTAGCCCACAAATTCAAGGGTGTCAATTTCTATTCTATCTATTCTGTTTCCTTCTTTTTTTCTTATTAACCTTTTCCTTTCAGCCCTTTCTTTACTCTTTCTCTCTCTCCTCATCATTCTGGTCTTCTAAATCATTATATATATTTTCCTCTATTTGGTTTTCCAGTCCATTGTAGCTACTCCACTTTTTTTCCTATTACTCTACACTGCCTACATGAGTTAAATATTCATTTTACTAAGTTTTATACGGCCCCTCTCCTAACTTTTATCAATATTACTATCATCCTTTTTCCTTTCTCACATCTTTGGATTCCTCTGGCCCTTATCTTTTTCCTTCAAGGGAACATAGAAAGAAGCAAGGAAATAAAATAAGAAGAACAAAGTGTCAAAGAGAGAAAACTTAACACACACACAGAACCACCAGCTAAATAAAACTCTAGAGCAAAGAGAGAAGCTAATCAACTGAATAAACCCATCAAGACAAAATGATAAATAGAGGGCAACAAAAAATTACAAACCACACTGAGAAACAGGAAGACATGGACCAGTCCAATGAACAAACTAAAAACCAGGAAGAGATGCAGAACATGGAACGACTAATCAAAACTTTCCAAACAAATATCATGGACCAACTTAATGAAGTGAAGGAAGAGATTAAGGATATTAAGAAGACACTTGGATGAGACGCACTGAAAAGCCAAGAACTACGGTAGTGCAGGCAGTAGGACACCTCTCTCCCACATCAGAGATTTCAAGGATCGAATCCCAGTGAAGACACGAGAAGGATGAGAAGAGAGGGCAGGAAACGCACACAGAGTCGCCCAGTGGATGGACATAGAAACAGCAAAACTGGGAGGTGGGGATAAAAATGGATATGAATAAATAAACAAATAAATAAACAAATCTTTTTTAAAAATGTAAAAAAAAAAAAAAAAAGAAGACACTTGGAGAACATACTGAAGAAATTATAAACATGCCTAAAAAGATAACAGATATGATGATGATCAATGGCACAATCCAAGAAATCAAAAAAGATGTTGGATCCACATAACAGCAGATTTAAACAGGCAGAAGAAAGAATTAGTGATGTGGAAGACAATACATATGAAATCAAACAGATAACAGAACACATAGATAAAAAGATTTTAAAAATCCAGCAGGGACTTAGGGATTTAACTGACAACACAAAATACACAAACATATACATTATGGTCATCCCAGAAGGAGAAGAGAAGGGAAAGGGAACAGAAGGAGTGTTGAAGGAAATACCGGCTGAAAACTTCCCAACCCTATTAAGAGATATGGATGTACATGTCCAGGAAGGACAGCGCACCCCAAACAGTATAAATCCCAAAAGGCGAACTCCAAGACCTATACTTGTCAAAATGGCCAATGCTCAAGGCAAAGAGAAAATACTCAAGGCAACAAAAGAAAAGAGAACCATCACATACAAGGAATCATATAAGATTAAGTGCTGATTTCTCACCTGAAACCATGGAGGCAAGACAGTGGTATGACATAGTCAAAGTACTAAAAGAAAAAAATTCCCAGCCACAAATTCTCTACCCAGCAAAACAGGCATTCAAAAATGATGGAGAGTTCAGAATATTCACAGATAAACAGAAATTAAGAGCGTATGCGAATAAGAAACCTGCATTTCAAGAAACACTAAAGGAAGTTATAGAAGTTGAAAGGAAAAAAAAGGGGAGAGAGAGTTGGAGGAGAGTGTAAGAACAACTAAAAATGAAAAAAAAGAGAAATAAAAACAACATATGGCATACATTAACCCAAAGAAAATATGGCTGATGTAAGAAATTCATTGCAAGTAATAACACTGAAAGTTAATGGATTAAACTCACCAGTCAAGAGACACCGATTGGCAGAATGGATAAGGAAATATGATTAATCTATATGCTGTCTACAAGAAACCCACCTTCAAGCCAGGGATTCAAGGAGGCTGAAAGTGAATGGCTGGAAAACAATTTTACAAGCAAACAATGGCCAAAATAGGGCAGGAGTAGCTATCCTAATATCAGACAAAATTGGCTTTAAATGCAAAACTATTGTAAGAGACAAAGATGGAAGCTATATATTAGTAAAAGGGGTAATGTCTCAAGAAGAGAGAACAATCATAAACATTTATGCACCTAATCGGGGTGCCTCAAAATACATGAGGCAAACTCTGGAAAAACTAAGTGGGGAAATAAATGCCTCTACAGTTATAGTGGGGGAATTTAATACAACATTAGCAACATTAGAACATCTAGACAGAGAATCAATAAAGAAACAAAGACTCCGAATAATACATTAGAGGACCTGGACCTAATAGGCATATGCAGAACACTATACCCAAATACAGCAGGATTTACATTCTTCTCATGTGCACATGGATCATACTCCAAGATAGACCACATGTTAGGCCACAGAACAACTCTCGATGAATTCAGAAAGATTAAGATTATACAAAGTAATTTCTCTGACCACAATGGAATAAAATTGGAAATCAATAAGGGCCAGAGAAACAGATTAGGCACAAAGATATGGAAGTTAAACAACACACTCTTAGACAAACAGTGGGTCAAGGAGGAAATCTCAAAAGAAATCAGTAACTACCTTGAAACTAATGAAAATGACAACACAACATATCAAAACCTATGGGATGTAGCCAAAGCTGTCCTGAGAGGGAAGTTCATAGCCATAAATACATATATTAAAAAAGAAGAAAGAGCTAAAATTGAAGACCTAACTGCACACCTGGAGGAATTGGAAAAACAATAACAAACTAAACCTAAAGGAAGTAGAAAGAAGGAAATAACAAAGATTAGAGCAGAACTAAATGAAGTAGAGAATAACAAAGCACTAGAAAAAATAAACAAAACCAAAAGCTGGTTCTTCGAGAACAACAATAAAATTGACAAACCCTTAGCCAGACTAACAAAGAAAAAGAGAGAACAGATGCAAATACACAAAATAAGGAATGAGTAAGGGGATATCACTACTGACCCCACAGAAATAAAGAGTATCATAAGAGGATACTTTGAAAAATTATATGCCAACAAGAATGATAAGGAGTTTTTAGAAATGGGCAAATTTCTAGAAACTCACAAACAGCCTACATTGACAAAAGAAGAATTTGATGAACTCAACAGTCTAATCACAAGTAAAGAAATAGACTCAGTCATTAAAAACCTCCCAACTAAGAAGAGACCAGGACCAGATGGCTTCACAGATGAATTCTACCAAACATTCTGGAAAGAGCTAACACCAATCCTGCTTAAGTTCTTCCAAAAAATAGAAGTAGAAGGAATGTTGCCTACCTACTTCTATGATGCAACATTACCCTAATTCCAAAGTCAAACAAAGATACCACAAGAAAGGAAAATTACAACCAATTTCTCTAATGAGCCTAGATGCTAAAATCCTCAACAAAATACTTGCTAATCGCATTCAACAACATATGAAAGAATTATACAGCATGTCCAAGTGGGTTTCATCCCAGGTATGCAAGAATGGTTCAATATAAGAAAATCAATCAATGTACTACACCACATAAAAAAATTGAAAGAAAAAAATTACATGACCATCTCTATAGATGCAGAAAAAGCATTTGATAAAATACAGCATCCTTTCCTGATAAAAACACTGCAAAAGAGGAATAGAAGGAAACTCTCTGAACATGATAAAGGGTATATATGAAAAACCCAAAGCTAACATCATCTTCAATGGTGAAATCCTAAAAGTCTTCCCTCTGAGATCGGGAACAAGACAAGGATGCCCACTATCACCACTCCTATTTAACATTGTCTTAGAAGTACTTGCTCGAGCACTGAGGCAATAAAAAGATATAAAAGGTATCCAACTTGGAAAAAAAGAAGTAAAAATTTCATTATTTGCAGATGACATGATCCTATACATAGAAAGCCCAGAGAAATCTACAACAAAGCTTCTAGAACTTATAAAGGAGTTCAGTAATGTCACAGGCTATAAGATCAACGCTCAAAAATCAGTAGTATTTCTGTACAACAATAACGAACAATCTGAGGAGGGAATCAAGAAAAAAATAACATTTACAATAGTAACTAAAAGAAACAAATACCTAGGAATAAATTTAACTAAAGATGGAAAGGACTTATATACAGAAAACTACACAACACTGTTAAAGGAAATCAAAGAAGACTTAAATAAATGGAAGAATATTCCCTGTTCATGGATAGGAAGACTAAACATCATCAAGATGTCTATCCTATCCAAACTAATCTACAGGTTTAATGCAATCCCAATAAAAATCAACGCTGTATTTTTTAAGGAACTGGAAAAACTAACTACAAAATATATTTGGATCCTGGCAGACCAAGAAAGTGCACATAAGAAAATTAATAAGTAAGAGAGGCTTTTCCTGGCCTCTATAGCCTCCCTGCCCAAGGCCCTAGGAAACGACTCTACAACCAATTACTGGGTCCAGTGCCCAGTTTTGAGCAACCAGCAGAACAATCCTAACAATCAAGGTTGAGGCAAAAATCAAAGAGTGGTGGTAACTCACAGCCTCCTGCCACTAAAACCCCATAAAAGAGAAATAGATAGAGCATCTAAGTAAAATACAAACTAACCAGATGCCTAAGCACCAGCAAAAAATTACGGGCCATACTAAGAAAATAGAAAACATGGCCCAAGAAAAGGAATACAGCAAAGTCTCAGAAGAGATGCAGAATTTGAGAGAACTAATCAGTGAGATGAGCACACATTTCCAAAATCAAATTAATGAGATGAAAGAGAATATAGTTAAAGAGATCAATGACATCAAGAAGTCATTGCGCGAACATAAAGAAGAATTTGAAATCATGAACAGAAAAGTAACGGAATTCATGGGAATGAAAGACACAACAGGTGAAGTAAAAAATACATTTGAAGCATACAACAGCAGACTCGAAATGATAGAAGAAAGAATAATGATACTGAAGACAGAGTAGCTAAAATTGAAGAGAGAAAAGAACAGAGAAAGAAAAGAATGGAAAAAATTGAGCAGGGGCTCAGAGAGTTGAATGACAACACAAAACGCAAGAACATACGTGTCATTGGAGTTCCAGAAGGAGAAGAGAAAGGAAAAGGGGCAGAAAGAGTATTTGAGGAAATAATAGCTGAAAATTTCCCAACTCTCACAAAAGAAATGAACTTTCATGTCCAAGAAGCACACCGTACCCCAATAAGAATAAATCCAAATAGACCTACGCCAAGACACATATTATTCAGAATGTCAAATGTAAAAGATAAAGAGAAAATGCTCAGAGCAGCAAGAGAGAAGCAAACAATCACGTACAAAGGACGTCCAGTAAGATTTTGTGCAGATTTCTCTTCAGAAACCATGGAGGCGAGAAGACAGTGGTATGATACAATTAGGAAAGTGAAAGAGAAAAACTGCCAGCCGAGAATTCTTTACCCAGCAAAACTGTCCTTCAAATATGAAGGTGAATATAGAGTATTCACAAACAAACAGAAACTAAGAGAGTTTGCAAAAAAGAATCCACCTTTGCAGGAAATATTAAAGGAAGCCTTAGAACCTGAAAGAAAAAGACAGGAGAGAGAGGCTTGGAGGAGAGTATAGAAGAAAGAAAAGCAGAAAGGATAACCAAAAGAGTAAAAAGAAAGACAAAAATAAGATGACAGATGAAAACCAAAGAATAAAATGGAGGAAATAAATAGTGCATTTTCAGTAATATCATTGAATGTGAATGGATTAAATTCCCCAATCAAAAGATACAGGCTGACAGAATGGATAAAAAAACATGAGCCATCCATATGCTGCTTACAAGAAACTCACCTCAGACACAAGGATACAAGCCGGCTGAAAGTAAAAGGTTGGAAAAAGATACTCCATGTGAATAGTAAACAGAAAAGAGCAGGGGTAGCTATACTGATATCAGACAAAACAGACTTCAAATGCAAAAGAGTGATAAGAGATGCGGAAGGCCATTATATATTAATAAAAGGGAAAATCCTCCAGGAAGATATAACAGTCATAAATATCTACGCACCTAACCAGGGTGCCCCAAAATATATGAGACAAACTCTGGCAAAACTGAAGGGAGAAATAGACATTTCTACAATAATCATCGGGGACTTCAACACCCCTCTCACATCATTAGATAGAACAACTAGACAGAAGATCAACAAGGAAACAGAGAACTTGAACAATATGATAAACAAGTTAGACCTAACAGACATATACAGAACACTGCATCCAAACTCAGCGGATTATACATTCTTCTCAAGTGCCCAAGGATCTTTCTCCAGGATAGACCACATGTTAGGTCACAATACAGCTCTCAATAAATATAAAAAGATTGAAATTATACAAAGCACCTTCTCAGATCATAATGGAATGAAACTAGAAATCAGTAACAGACAGGAAAAAAGGAAATTTGCAAATGTGTGGAGGCTGAACAACACACTCCTAAATACTCAGTGGGTCGAAGAAATTGCAAGTGAAATCAGTAAATATATTGAGACAAATGAAAATGAGAACACAACATATCAAAACTTATGGGATACAGCAAAGACAGTCTTGAGAGGGAAATTTATAGCCCTAAATGCCTATATTAAGAAACAAGGAAGAGTTAAACTCAAAGATTTAACTGAACAACTTGAGAAACTAGAGAAAGAACAGCAAACCAATCCCAAAGCAAAAAGAAGGAAAGAAATAATAAAGATTAGAGCGGAAATAAATGAAAATGAGAACAAAAAAGCAATAGAGAAAATCAACAAAACCAAAAGCTGGTTCTTTGAGAAGATCAATAAAATTGACAAACCCCTCGCTAGACTAACAAAGAAAAAAAGAGAAAAGATGCAAATAAATACAATCAGAAATGAAAGGGGGGGGATTACAAATGACCTCACAGAAATAAAAAGAATCATAATAGGATATTATGAGGAACTATATGCCAACAAACTAGACAACCTGGATGAAATGGACAAATTTCTAGAAACTCATAACCAACCTACACTGACACAACAAGAAATACAAGAACTTAACAAACCAATTACAATTAAGGAGATTGAATCTATCATCAAAAATCTCCCAGCAAAGAAAAGTCCAGGACCCGATGGCTTCACAGGTGAGTTCTACCAAGCATTTCTAAAAGAATTAACACCAATCCTGTTTAAACTCTTCCAAAAAATTGAAGAGGACGGAAAATTACCCAACACATTTTATGAAGCCAACATCACCCTAATACCAAAGCCATATAAAAATTCCACAAGAAAAGAAAATTACAGACCAATCTCTCTCATGAACATAGATGCAAAAATTCTCAACAAAATACTTGCAAATCAAATCCAACAGCATTTCAAAAGACTTATACTTCACGACTGAGTGGGATTTATTCCTGATATGCAAGGCTGGTTCAACATAAGAAAATCAATCAATGTAATACACCACATTAACAAGTTGAAGGAAAAAAACCACATGATCATCTCAATAGATGCAGAAAAGGCATTCGACAAAATCCAACATCCTTTTTTGATAAAAATACTTCAAAAGATAGGAATAAAAGGAAAATTCCTCAATATGATAAAAGGCATATATGAAAAACCCACAGCCAACATCATACTCAATGGGGAAAGGTTGAAAGCTTTCCCCCTAAGATCAGGAACAAGACAAGGATGCCCACTGTCACCATTGTTATTCAACATTGTACTAGAAGTTCTAGCGAGGGCAATTAGACAAGACAAAAAAATTAAAGGCGTCCAAATAGGAAAAGAGGAAGTAAAACTCTCACTGTTTGCGGATGACATGATCCTGTATTTAGAAAATCCTGAAGTATCCACAAAAAAGCTACTTGAACTAATAAATGAGTTCAGCAAAATGACAGGATATAAGATCAACACACAAAAATCAGTAATGTTTTTGTACACTAGTATTGAACAATCTGAGGAGGAAATCAGGAGGAAAATTCCATTTTCAATAGCAACAAAAAGACTCAAATACCTAGGAGTTAATTTAACCAAGGAAGTACAGGACCTATATGCAGAAAACTACAAAACAATGCTAAAAGAAATTTAAAAAGACCTAAACAAATGGAAAGACATTCCGTGTTCATGGATTGGAAGAATAAATATTGTGAAGATGTCAATCTTGCCCAAACTGATTTATAGATTCAATGCAATACCAATCAAAATCCCAACAGCTTGCTTTACAGAATTAAAGAAGGCAATTACCAAATTCATCTGGAAGGGTAAGTGTACCCGAATAGCCGAAAGTATTCTAAAAAAGAAGAGCAATGTGGGAGGAATTTCACTGCCTGACCTGGAAACATATTACAAAGCTACAGTGGTCAAAACAGCATGGTACTGGCATAAAGATAGACATATCGATCAGTGGAATAGAATTGAGAATCCAGAAATAAACCCTCACCTATACAGTCAACTGGTTTTTGACAAACCTACCAAGCCCACGCTGATGGGAAAAAAAAGTCTCTTCAACAAATGGTGTTGGGAGAACTGGATATCCATATCCAAAAGAATGAGAAAGGAATACCATCTCACACCTTATACAAAAATCAACTCAAGATGGATCAAAGATCTAAATATACGAGCCAAAACCATAAAGACCTTGGAAGATAATGTAGGGAAGCATCTACAGGACCTTGTAATAGGAAATGGTTTCATGAACTTCACACCCAAAGCACGAGCAGCAAAAGAAAAAATACAAAAATGGGATCTCCTCAAAATTAAAAACTTTTGCATCTCAAAGGACATTATCAAGAAAATAAAAAGGCAGCCTACCCAATGGGAGAAAATATTTGGCAACCATATATCTGATATGAGCCTAATATCCTGCATATATAAAGAAATCCTACACCTTCGAAATAAAGAGACAAACAGCCCATTTGAAAAATGGGCAAGTGACCTGAAAAGACACTTCTCCAAGGAAGAAATACAAATGGCTAAAAAGCACATTAAAAAATGCTCGACATTGCTAGCTATTACAGAAATGCAAACCAAAACTTCCATGAGATACCATATTACACCCGTTAGAATGGCGGCTACTGAAAAAACAGCACACTATAAGTGTTGGAGAGGATGCAGAGGAATGGGAACCCTCATCCACTGCTGGTGGGATTGTGGAATGGTCCAGCCACTGTGGAGGACAGTTTGGTAGTTCCTCAGAAAACTAACAATAGATCTTCCGTAAGATCCAGCAATGCCACTGCTGGGTATATACCCAGAAGAATTGAAAGCAAAGACACGAACAGATATATGCACACCAATGTTCATAGCGGCATTGTTCACTATTGCCAGAAGTTGGAATCAGCCCCAGTGCCCATCAAGAGATGAATGGATAAACAAAATGTGGTACATACATACAATGGAATATTACTCAACTGTAAGAAGGAATAAGTGCTAACACACGGAATAACATGGATGAATCTTGAAGACCTTATGTTGAGTGAAGCAAGCCAGGCATTGAAGGATGAACAGTACATGACCTCACTGATATGAATGGAGGAAAGTGAGCAATCTCTGAGAACCATTGTCTGAAAGATAGGTTAACAAGAGAAGAAAGAGAAGAGAAGTTTGTGAGCCATAACCCATACGGACATAATCTATGGTAAAGTGATAGAGTATAGTTGCGAACTGAAGGATAGGTCAGGTGGGTAGTGATATTACTGGGTTTGGTGGTGCAGGGTCGACAGGTGGGTAGATTAGGAAGGGCAGGTTAGAATACCCAGGATACTGGTGGGAGAGATGGGAGAGGTGAACACGGGATTTGTGGGTATGAGGTTGAAAGTGCACGGGTGGGAATGCTCTTATGGCAATATGACAAGGGAGGGTCACTGGCTTAGGGTGTTGGTTGGGGGGGTCATTCAGGATGGGGCACATCTGGAGTAGGCTTCTGGGGAGTGTGTGTGAGTGTTCATCCTGTCATAATGTGTTGTGTCAGTGGGTGGAGACCCACACGGTGAGTGGGAAGGAGATGGACCCCCATCTTTGAGAGGACCGATTCACCCAGAAACAGACAGGTGGGCGTATCTTATGAGCAAGGGTGGATCCTAATAGGGGAGGACAATCAGCATGTCAAGACCTCTTGTTGCATGTAACTATGAATTTTGTCATCCAATGAGTCAAGACAGGGGGTCTCATGTGCCCCAGGGGTATGGGGAGGGAGGAACAGAATAGATCAAACACGGTATTTTGTGGTCAGGGGAAATGTTTTTTATTACCTTACAGTGATGGACACAGGACATGGTAAATATCATCAAAAATTATTAAATTGTACAATCTAAAATGTAAACTATACTGTAAACCATTGACAATGTTTAGTAGCTATGTTTCACTATCTGTATAACAGTTATAACAATGCTACCATCCACATACAAAAAGGTTTTAATATGGGGTGAGGAAAGGGGGAGGAGGTTGGATTATGAGAGTCTCTAGTATTCTGTGTGTGACTTTGCTGTGACCTAAAACTTCTTTGAAAATTAAATGAAAATTTGGAAGACACTGGGGACTGAGAGGGGGAAGGTGCCAGCGTACAGAATGGACACCGGGATAATGCAGTGATAAAAGGAAAAATGTTTTTAAAAAATATATTTTTTTAATTTTTCTGTTTTTCACCATTTCTTGAACATCCCAATAATTTAGTTTTATTTTATTCTTAGTGTTTTTTTAAGTTTCCATGTATTTTATCTCTGACATTTAAACTTATCATTATTATTTCATTTTCCTATTAATTGTATTTGGCCATTATATGGGCTTCATTTTTAAAGAAGGTTTGGATCACAGAAGGGTTAAAATGGGGGCAGGAGAGGATTGTTGGTGGGGGATTTCAGGAATGGAGGTTTCATGGGAGGAAGTTCACCTGAATATACATAAAAGATATATAAAATTGTTCAAATGATCAAGGGGTGGGGCATGGTCACAGTGGGTGGAAAATCACTCAATAAATGAAAGAATACTGAATTCCCAGCTCAAAGAGCTCTGCCACATTCTCCAAGGGAGCAGCAACAGTCCCCCAAGTGCAGGGGCAGTGTCTGGCTAAGGAGGATGGTCCAATGATGGGTTCTCATTATTGATGACTAGCTTTAAGAGTCTTTGCTCTTGTAATTGAAACTCAGCCTATTATTATGGGATACCTAAGGGTTGCGGCCTGAGAGCCTCCTTGTTGCTCAAATGTGGCCTCTCTCTAAACCAAACTCAGCATATGAATGCATTACCTTCCCCCCAGCGTGGGACATGACTCCTGGGGATGAGCCTCCCTGGCAACGACGGATTACTACCAAGTGCCAGCTGGCAATATGACTGGAAAGAGACCTTGGATAAAAGGGGGAAAAGGTAAAGACAAATAAGTTCATATGGCTAAGAGACTTTCAAAGAGAGTCGGGAGGTCATCCCAGAGGTAACGCTTATACACACCTCAGTATGATCTCACAGAACACTAAAGTGGATATCACCCCAAACAGAGGGGCTCCTGAGGGTTCTGGAGACTCCCAGGTCCTATATGAGGGGGGTGGGGATAGCTCCACAGATTGATGCCTTATCAGTGGGCTATACTTTGGAATCTGTGCTCCTGAGAGTGACAGAGTTGGACTCAAATAAGTCCTCCCTGCACATGGTCCATCAGTCCCTTCTATTCAAACCTATATGTGGTGCTGGAGTTTGTAGGTGTACTTCCAGAGACTGGAACCTTTATCCTGCCCTTGTGCCAGCTGTGTCTGGAATCTCGGTGGAGCTGCAACTCCTACTCTACAGCTCAATGGACTCACCCAAGACACCTGGCGAGGAAATGATGATGGACAACGGCCACTCCAGGGAATGGAGAGAGTCTGCAGCTGCAGGCAGGATAATTCCATCCATGTTATCCATGAGATATAAGCCCCCTCTCACTTGGAGGTAGAGTGGACATCACCATCCCAGACTCCTCAGCTTTGGGGGAAGAGCTATGGACAAGAGTAGACTTACTGGTATTCTGTTGTAGACATATTGTGATTCAAGTAATGGAAGAAATTACAACACTGATGTGGAGCCAGTGGCACTGGATGCTTTCGGGGCAGGGAGAGGGAAAAGCAGTTGTAATACAGGGGCTTTTTCAGGACTTGGGAATTATCCTGAGTGACATTACAACAACAGATATAGGCCATTTTACATCAGCATATAACATGCAGAACTGTGTGGGAGAGAGTGTGGTCTACCAATGTGAACTATGGTCCATGCTTAGTGGCAAAGCCCCAGGATGTGTATATCCATTGCAGGTAATGTGCCACACTAATGAAAGATGTTTATGTGGGAGGTTGTGGGAGGTGTGGGAGGTGGGGAACATGGGAATCCCTATAATTTCTATGTAACAATTATGTAATCTAAGCATCTTTTAAAATATTAAGAAAAAAAAAGTGCCCACAGTAAATTTACCTATTTTCAGAAATAGTATTTCAAGATTTATGGGAGCAGGGTGTTATATTATGTATAACTTGCAAGTCTACTTGAAAGAATGGTGAAAAGTAAACCCATGAACAAAGATTTGCAAAATTCACCCACTAGCGATATTAATTACCAGTGCAATGTTATGATGAATTAGTACTTCATTATTATTATTATTATTATTATTACTTGAAACCTTGCAAAATGACTGTAAATGTGATGTTTTAAGCAAGTAACTTAGAATTGGCCATCAAGGACTAACAATATTTAGCATAATGAAAGAGTGATCCCAGTTTAATATAAATATGCAAACATCAATGACATTGATATTTATAAAGGCAACAAATAAAAGCCATTACTTCTACATTCTTCAATTTATAGTAGTTCACTAACTTCCAATTTGTATGTGAAACAAGGCATATTCTAACAGGCTTTTTTTTTAATTAAAGGGTAATTCACAACCATGTTTCACACTAATAATACTTATAATGTGTATATATTAATAATACCTTTGTTATACCATATTCATTTTGTTTCTGTAGGCCGAAGTAGTGTTTTCAACCTCTTACACTGAAGAAATAATTAACCATTGAAAGTAATTTATGAAAATTAAACAATACCAAATTGAAATTAGATGTGAGACTTTTCTAAAGTTAAATAACCTACTGATGACTTTAGCAAACATTTTCTTTTCACATCACATTTACAGGGTCTTCTTGGGATATATTAATGGTTAATTGAAAATCTTTAAATCATAGTACTTCAGGGAAGCGGCTGTGGCTCAATCAGTGGGGCTCCCGTTTGCCATATGGGAGGCCCGGGGTTCGGTTCCCGGGGCCTCCTGGTGAGGGCAGGCCCGCCCGCACGGCGTGGTTGGCTGACCCGGCGAGCACAAGCAGCAAGGGGGGGATAAATGAATAAATAAATAAAATCTTAAAAAAAAAAAAAATAAATAAATAAATAAATAAATAAATCATAGTACTTCATATTCGGTGGGCAAAGTTACAAAGGAATACACAATAAAAACAAAGATCATCTCCAGCAAGACACTCAAAATTGCTGAACAATATAGTCAGAGTAAATTCAGGGCACATTTAAGGTCCAGATGCAGTCAGCAAGCAGAGCAGAAAAATATGTTACTCTTCTAAGTAATTGTAATGAGGGTGGAACCCCAATTTTAATACCTCAAAAATCTGAAATTATTATAAAATTACATTAGCTATTAAAAGTAGACTTCTGTGATATAAATTAAATATATCAATAAGCTTTTGTTTCTTTCTAGAAATCATCTATGCCAAAGTAGCATGCTTAGCCATAGTAAATGTCAGTTTCTAGCTTGTAGGTATCACACTACTAATACTGATATGCAGTCTGTTCAAGTAATATAAAATAATACTATACTTTTTGGGATTTTCATGATATTTTGATTGAAAAAAGAAGCAAATTGGAGGCCAATAGGCACAGTATAATCACATCTTTATAATAATAAATAGCATACAAACACAGAGAGACAGAGAAACAAGAAGAGAGACAGCAGACGTTTATAAATGTGTAAAAATGGATAAAACTATCAACAGTGAATGGTAAGAAGGGCCAGGCCACTGATGATAATGAGAAGGGGTACTTTGTTTTCTTTCTATATTTCTTAATTGTTTTAAGTTTAAATTGTGTTGTTTAAGGACATTATGAATAATATTTAATAATTTAAGAAAGTAAAACTTTCTTTAAATAAAAATGAAAGCACTCAAATATCAAAATAACGTTTCCTGTGCTGAAACACGTGCTAAATGCCTACAGTTCACCAAAAATATAAATAAAGATACATTGAGAGACAGAGAAAGAGACAGAAGATAAACTTTTTCATTAATGTTATAAAATTCTAAAGGAAAACTGCTTTTGAATGTATGTATGCCCAAAACATTTATATGTTCAGGAAATTATATAAACTAAAAATTTTAAAAGGAGAACAATTTAATCTCAATCAAGTGCCATGCCTTGGCTTTCCAAAAGAGGGTGCTAGAACTCCACTACTACAAAGACATCAATTTGATATGCAGATGATATATTTGAACACAAAACTCATTGAGTTACTGAAATAAAATAATTGTACGGAAAAACTTTAAATTATGTGTTTATTTTAGCCTTATGATTTTAATTGCCTAAAGAGCACAGTTAAATCTATGAAAAATACCATGATCCACAATAATAAAATGGAAGCTGCTCCAACTCTTCTACAGAGCTCTCAATTGTAGAAAACTATGATAGAAGACAGAGTATTTCAGTTTTTAAAAATCACAGATTCAGAGACAGTAGATGTTATGGTTACTAAAAAATTATGGCTCTGATTATTATATGAAAACTAAGATTTAGTATTTTTCAAAAGAACTAGAGATAAAATGCTACCCATTTCTTATAGTGATTATTAAAAATATGAATGTTAAATGCTATACATGGGTATTCACAAAACTTACTTTTAAATTAATTTAAATATTTAAAAATGTAATGCATCCTTTCAGAAAATATATAAAAATCTTATCTAGTTTCTAAATTAAGAAAAATAAAATTAACCCATGAATTAAAAAGCTGAAAACAAAGGAAATATTTGAGCTATAGGGAATTGTAAACAAAAGAAGGCACACTAATAATGAAAGAAGGGATATCAACATCAAACTCCAGATATTAATTAATTCACCTTGATAAAAAGCAGTCACACTAGTGTCTGGAAAGTAGATTCTAAAAAGAATGTGAAACTGTTAAAGGTTAAGCGTGCCCGCGCACGCACACACACACACATGCATTTAATATAAAATGCAAGTAAGCAAAAGCAGTTGAAAACAGGGCACCTATTTATTCAGGATGTTATTTACCAACTATTTTATTCACTTTCTATGTAATTAAAGTTAAAAATAGATGGTTTGTTTCTCTTAATCAGCATGCAAGCGAACCACCAAGTTTCCACACATTTAAAATAGGGTTTGAGCTAGTTGGTTAATACAATTCTCCAAGCTTCAACATGAAGTCAGTACATGGCAAAGGATATAATAGAAGGTAAACATTTCAGTTTGATTATAGTTTCTGCCATGTATGACACTGGACAAGATACTTAATCTAGCCAAGATCCACTTTCTTCAGCTAGCAATAGGAATATTTATAATATCTATGCTTCACAGGGCTGTTAAACAAAGGTTAAACTAGATCAAGATATTAAGCAAGTAAAATGTTTAAAATAGTATCTTTAATATACTAAGTACTCAAAATAATAATTTTTTAAAAATCAAACTAAAATTCTCTAACAATTTAAATTTATATAAAAGGAGAATAGTATCCAAGGAAGATTATTCATAGTCTTGACACATATGGAAAATAAAAACATCTCTACTGATAATCTTTTTTTATTTATAATATCTTAAGCAATTACTGATAATATATTTTCTGATGAACATGAGCTGATTATTTCGTAGGCTCAGACCTTACTATCATGAAGAGATGCATGATCTTGTGCAAACTATAATTTCCCTGAAATTCAGTTAACTTATTTATAAAGTAAGTGTATTGGACAAAGATGATCTCTAAAATTCCTACTTGCTCACACACTCTAAGAGGCTCCTTACAAAAGAAAACAATAGTGCCTGCCTCTGTGGTGTGTGTGTGTATGTGTGTGTGTGTGTGTGTGTGAGAACAAGATAGACAAAGAATAATAAAATTATCATATGTAATCCCAAGGCTATAGGAAATGTATGTTTAATCATAACACAGTAGTATTTCAATAATAAAGGGGACAAGACACTTTGAAGAAGAAAATGGATTTGGAGAATCAGAAAAGCAGAATATGGGCACTTTAAGAGTTGAAAAGAATAAAGTAGATATACAGAGGTAGAAATAAACAAATCTTATGGGAATAACAAGACCTGATTCTAGCAGATTAAAGAGAATGGAACTTCCAGATAAGAAACTGAAAAATTAAATACAGTTCTTTAAAAAAAATTAACAGAGGTAACAGGAAAATGTCAACCACTAGGTCCCTGAGCAACAGAACAAAATAAAAGTAATAATGACTTAAATCATTCAGTCATTTTCAGATTTTGAAAGTATCTTCGTTAAGTTATTAGGCAGAGCATAGAGAGAGAGAAAGGGGACTGAAGGACTGAAGATGTAAAAAATCAAATAGCTATTTTAGCTAATTACTAAAGGTCAAACAAAAGCCCAAAGCACCTGATCCCTTGCCCAAAGCTATTTGTATAAAGTCAATGGTTCCTAACCTAGCCATGCATCAAAATCAAAAGATATTTGAAAGTACAGAGAATTTTTTATGTGATGGTAATACAAATTTATCTTTGAAAACCACTGTTTTATTAGAACAGACAACCTTCTCAAAAGAAGCGTGAGATTGAAAACAGGAATCTACCACATAGGTGGTCTGCAGTGGCAAGAGGAAGCCACTGGAGTAATTGAGACAAGAGATAATAAAGTCCCTAGCTAGAGTGTGCACTATGAAATGAAAAGAATAATATTAAATAAATACTACAGAGGGAGAATCAGCTAAGTTTCTTGACTGATTGAATACGACAGAAATGGAAAGACAGAATGCAAAATACCTACAAGTTTATAGTGTTGGGACACTACGAGGATGGCAGCGCCTTTGACAGTAATAAATAGAAAGTATGCAGGCTTACAGGAAGATAATGAGCTTCTTCTCTCACACTAAATGTCAATTGTAAGATGGAATCTTGCTAGATTTATCTCACTTAATTTTGATTCATATATATAACTGAAAGATATGTATTTTGCAATATGCTCAGAGATCATTTTTTTCTGTTAAAAGCAAGCAACTTAAAAACTATATGCGGTATATCAATGAATAGGCATGAAGATGTTTGTGTTTATGTATAGGTTTACCTGCCCACATTCTCCAAGCTCATAGGAACATGTACTGGTGATACCAATGGCTAACAGGCTAAAATACACTGATTTCATCATTTACTCTTTTAGGGGAAAAAGTCTTATTTTAACTTATTAGGCCAGCAATTTACAGAATAAACCTAAACTATAAAAATGCCTATTTTTAAACATTTGTTACATTTAAAGATTAGCCTAATTTAAATTATCTCACAAATAAGTCTAATAACATCCTCTCTTCATAAACAAGCAAAGATTGATTTTTAAACAATAGAAAGCACCATGTTTAAGTAAAGTGAAACTTTGCTTGACAGTATTCAATATAATTTATGTGTGTTGAATATACCCTTAGTAAGGCTGAAGCATATGATAGATGTGGTTCCTTTATGGAAGGCATCTTTGTAGTATACATTCCCATTACACATCAGCCTAAGAAACCTGTTCTTCAGCATATTACCTTTCATAAATAATAATTAAATTAAAATAGCAAATTAATATAGTTGTAATGTTTTTATACTTTTAGACAAATTTCAGTATAATGTGTTCAAGTAGTTTTAGAAAATGCAAAATAATTGTATTAAGTTTTAAGTTACTCTATAGTTGACAGTTTCCAAGAGGTATAAGCAGAGACTGGCAAATTTGTTCTTGAGACTTATTAAAGGTCATTGAAAAGACAAAGAATTGTCTTCCCTGAAATATGACAGAAGCATTCAGATACTGGATGGACAAAAAAGTATGTGCAGTTTGAGAACAGTATCCAAGTTCATTCCATTGTTCATAGTTGCAATGCATTTCCTATGATATGCTTTTTCACACTGATTACATCTTATTGATTACTCACATCCACTTCTTACATTTGATTAGCCTCAAAACAACTAGCTTTTCCCATTTCCAATAGTTCCTTTCTTCATTAAGGATTCTCTATTCACCTTCACTGTGGTAGTTTCATTTTGGTCTCCAGCCTCCTTGATTTCTCCCATAATATTTCACTAAAATTTCTTTTAAAGTTGTTCAGAGACTTTATACATTTTTCTGAGATTCTTAAAATGTAAACTTTGGATTAAAAACATGAATACTCAAAACCATATAAAATCCTTTATATTACTAAGTTCTGGGCAAAGAGGACAGTCTCTATAAACACTCTTAGGAAATGTTAGTCTTTGGTTGGAGTGAGCCCTTGAACACCAAGCCAGCAGAATCTTAAGAAAACTGAGCATCACGTGTGGAGAGATGATGCTGGTTTACAGACAATCATTATACAAATCCACCTCATTATACATATTTATAAAATATTTGGTCTCTTTGCACAAATCTTATAAATATATGACTATTGAATGCATAATAAACATGGGGTCTGCCCATATGCATGAAAAAAAAACTGGCTGATATTTATGGAGCATTAACTAAGTACCAAGCATTGTTTTAAATACTTTAACTCTCTCATCATCAACTCTATAGGATAAATACTACCATCATTCTCACTTTACAGATGAACTAATTGAGGTAAGAGAAGGATTGCCAAAAGTCACATCATTGGCAAGTGCTGGAAATGGCAAGTGAATACAAGGCAGTCTGGCTGTGTCTGTATACTCAGAAATATATGTAGTATTAGCACTGACATACAATCAAAGCCCTCTCCTAGGGAGAGTACACAGGAGTAATACTATGTCACATGGTGTCAAACATAAAATATATATTCAGGTGGGACATGATATTGCACTCAGTAATGTTACTGGACAGTAAACTCCAAAGGAGATGATTTAGTCTATCAGCTGTATTATGGGCAACAAAATTTTAAATAATGAAAAAGATACACTGAGGAACAAAGTAATTCTTACTTATTCTGACTATAAAAATCTACCATGGTATTTCTTTGAAAAGTATTTAATACCTATTAGTTACTATCTGTTTTTGTTTCTTCATTTTTAAAGAAAAATACCACAAAATGGATTGGCTTCAATGATGGGAATTTATTGGTTCATAGTCTGGAGGCTAGGAGAAAACCAAATCAGTGCATCATCAAGGCAATGCTTTCTTTCTGAAGACCGGCATTCTGGGGCTGGCTACTGGTGATCCTTGATCCTTGGCGCCTCTGTCATATAGCAGTGTACATAACGGCCTCTCCATCCTGTTCTGGGTTCCCTTAACCTTCAGCTTACTGCTTCCTGTAGCTCTCTCACTGTCTGAATTTCATTCTGCTTATAAAGGACTCCAGTAAAGGATTAAAAATCACGCTGCTACAGGAAGCGGCTGTGGCTCAATTGGTTGGGCTCCCGTTTACCATATGGGAGGCCCCGGGTTCGATTCCCGGGGCCTCCTGGTGAAGGCAAGCCAGCCTGAGCTGACGGCCAGTGCGGCGCAGCAAGATGACGCAACAAAGGGAGACAAGCAGACACAGAAAAATGCAGGGCAAATGGACACAGCGAACACAAGCAGCAAGGGGGGGATAAATAAATAAATAAAAATAAATCTTGAAAAAAAAAAAAAAAAAAATCACCCTGCTTGAGTTGGGCCACACCTTCACTGAAGTAGCTTCATCAAAAGTCCTACTTACAATGAGTTCACACCCACAGGAGTAGATTAAGTTTAAGAACATGTTTTTCTGGGATATATACCTCTAAACCATCACACTATTATAAATATATATATATTTAAAATGCCAACTGGGAAGTGCCAGTTTAGGTTCAGATAAATTAATTGCTCAAAGCTATATAACTAATAAATGGCAAATAATGAACTGAGATATTTTAAAGCCTTTTTTATCCAATGCACTATACAAAATAAGTTGTCATAACATCCAGTTAACAAGCTAGTAGATAAATTCCAAAATTAGTAAATATAGATTTAGTATAGTCCAACTTCTTCTCTGATGCTTTGCCTTTAAGAATATTGTTGTAGCAAGACACATACACACCGGTTTAATACAAAATGACTACATGAATTCATATAACCGCAACTGTGATGGTGTAAGTTTGAATGATTTGGGGTGCCTGATGTGGGAAGTAAAAGAGCATACTTTGGGTAATGAGGAAAGAAAAAACAAAACAGGCATTGAACATAGATTTTTCCTGACTGAGTTTATCTCTCTGTTCAGCAAAATAACATAAAATCTTGCTCAAGCACTCCTTTATTGTACCTGGCCCAGATTCTTCCTTATGTTATTTAAAACAGTTGTGCTTGACTAATCAAAATAAAATCATCACATTTTCACAAGGGGCCTTGAGTTCTACAAATTGGGAGGAAAAAAAAAAGCAAAAAAGAAAAAAAGAAATAACCATGTAAGGAAATAACTCTGTTTTCTACAGCATCCTCATCTAACAGTATGTGCTAAGGCATAAGGGCCTTTTAGAGCAGTGGCTCTAAAAATGTGGTCCCAGCAGCAGCAGCAGCATCACCTGGGAACTTGCTGAAAGGCAAATTCTCAGACCTCACCTCATATCTAGTGAACCAGAAACTCTGTGGTATATTTTTCACAAGCCTACCAGGTGATTCTGGTGCACACTAAAATTTGAGAAGCACTGTTTTAGGCTACTGTTGCACAGATATTGGTGGACCTGTATGTAGATGGCTTGGATAGATGGAATGGGAAGAGTTTATAAGCAAAGGTTATGTCTACAGTATCATCATCTTAGCTGGATGATCTGAGTTGGGAGGAGGGCAAGATTACAGAAGGAGAGCAAATCGAAGAACAGAGGGTGGTGGAGAGCTCTTAAATACATATTGAAAATACCGAGACTGTTTTTTGTGTTTTGTGTGTGTGTGTGTAAATATTCTTCCAAGGAAACAACTGAAAAACTTTAGGGCCTTTCCTTTCTCCCTGTGTTTTATGATTTTACCTGAAAATATCTTTTAGAAAAGATAAACTTTGAGAATGTAATTCTAATTTTAATAAGATTCAGTTTATTAATGTTTGCCTTAAAAATATTTAACTGTAGACTTTATATGAAAAAGCAAGAATACCTCTTTCTAAAGCCCTTCTTGATTTAAATATAAAAAAATACCACTTTCATTCATTGTACTAACTTTACAGATAAATGCTCGCTCACACCCCTTCCTTATCTGATAGTCCAACAGATAAAATTCTACAGACTAGAATTTCTCAAAAAAATAAAACAAGATTAAAGTATTAAATATTTTTAAAAAATAATGCTCACCACAACACAAAAATAAAAACAGAGCCACTACCTACTTAGCTTTACTAAGAAGGGAAGAGAAATCACTCTTCTTGAACCCTAATTTAAATCTTAGATATCTCAAATATATCTGTCCAGCTCTCCTATGATTTCCCTATAATAAAGGTTTGATTTACATGCTCAATTTTGCTGTTCAAGAAAACCAGGTTAGAGCCTGATTGCCGTCAGTTGCAGGTTTCTGCTTGGTATGCTTTTAGATCACACATTCCTATATTTATATGCATGTTTTCATTAAAATCCTACTCTTATTTTATATAGAAATTGTTGTCAAACTAAAATTGAGAATGATGTTTCATAGTAATTCAGACATCCTTCAAAAAGTGGCAAAATTTTAAGCCTCACATTATAATATCTATTGTATTTCCAGATTGCTTTAGGATTTTACTTCCATTGTATTTGTTTAATGTTGGAATTACAATGATCTAAAGTATGTCATTATGAATGTGCATTAATAATACCAGCTAAATTCTTGAGTGCATATTATTAAAAATATCAGCTATATCTTTCAATTTTTCTTTTTGTTAATAAAGCAACACCACACTTTTTTTCAAGTTATAATGAATTAACTTATAAGAGATTTAAAGCAAAGTGTTTCTATAGCAAAATAAGGATATATTATTTACAGTTGATCTGAAAAGTATTAAAAAATGAAGATATCTAGCACAAGATGAATTCTTCCATTTCCTTAAAAAGTTTCTAGTAAATGGTTATGTCAGTAAATACTAGCTGGATCTCAAAATCAATCCTCCATTTTTACTCTAAGTAAGACTGAACCCACTGAATTTTAGTGGGACAAATCCACCACCACCACCCCCCAATAAAACCACATTTCCCAACACTTCTTGCAGCTAGGATGGCCACTGTCACTAAGATCTAGCCACAAGGATGTTTATAAAAATTGTGCTTAAATCCTTAAAAGGGAACTTCCACCTTGACTTTGTTCTATTCTTCTTTCTACAGGGAAAACATTAACAGGGTGGTGATGGGTGATGATCATCACATGGATAACACCTTTAGGAAAAGAAGACCTATAACATATAAGGAACCTGGTCTGAGCATACACATGGTACAACCAGCTTATCCAAGGAGCACCTACTGACCTGAAATTTTACTTCAGAGAGAAACAAACCATATATCTTGTGAAAGACACTACTGTTTGAGGCCTTGGCAAAGCAACATAACCAATATCTTATCTAATACTTATACAATAGCTGAGAAAGGTGCTTATCACCCACTGGAACCTTCCTAAGGAGTTAACAAATTTGAAAAAGCAACCAAGTGTGTTCCTGAGCCAGCAAAACACATTCTACTCCAAATATAAGGAATATCATAGTGGAGCTCCAGCATTCACTCTCATATATCACGAATCACCTCACTAGGTTCATCTAACACCTCACTTTGTTTTCCTAACCACATTCATTATTGGCTTCTCTACCCTGTCTAACCCCAACAGCTTTATAAACAAGTAGGCTTCTTTCAGTCTCTAACCGCAGCTTTGCTTTGTGGGTACTAATTTAGTCTCTTACTTCTTTGACTCTGGATTGGCCTGATATCCTTCCAGGTATAATGCCTGAGCTCACCTTTCCCCTAGGCCCTCCCCTTCTTGCCCTTTCTGCAATGTCAAGCTCACAAATGTGGCAGTAGGAGTAAGACATAGATATATTATCACACTAGGCTTAGGAATAAGTCTAGATTTAAAAAGGAAAATATCCCTTGCCTTGCAATGTTCAGGCTAAAACTAAAATAGATAAATAAACAAACAAGCCATCATAACTAGCCATCATAACTAACAACATCATGAAATCAAGCTATGTTCAATTTGTGTGCAAGCCTCCTCTGAGGATCTTCATTATAAGCCTCTCTCAAACTGATGTCATGTACATATCAAGAAGATGTTGAGATTCCATCAAATACCTAACTTGGAATACATATACTAATACATATAAACATACATTTACTTGTAGCATCAGTTCTAGTGAACATTTCTAACAATCAACGATATCAGATTGTTTCTTTGTGTTCTCCCAAGTTTATTATTGTCATTGTCACTTGCCTATGTATACCAAAAACATGATTCAATTTACAAAGGTTTATTATTTATAGCCATGGGCTATACTTGGAAGTGTTTTTAAATATAGTTATCAAGAGGTCACAGGGCTTGTATTTAAGCTGAAAAATTATAGCAACATAGCATAGTGATAAAGAACACAACCCTTGTTGACAGATTTCCTAGATTTGAATCTCTGCTCTACCAACTATTAGCTAACTATGTGATGTCCCAGTTTCCTCATCTGTAAAATGGAGATGATAATAACAGTCCCAAACTGATAGGACTATTATTACATTAAGATTAAATGAGTTATTATTCACAAAGTATTTCAAACAATGCCTGGTATATAGTAAATGATAAATGATAAATAAAAGAAGGAAGGAAATTGCTCATCAAGGAACCAATGTGATTATACCCATACATAGTCCAGTTTGGGCTGTAAATTCTGGGTATTTAATTATTGCCCATTTTAAATGACGAAATAATTATTTTACAAATTACATTTTTAGTAGATGAAAAAGAAAGAGAAAAAACATAGGAGAAAAGGAAAGAATCAATAAGTCTGTGATTTTTTTCCTTGTGCTTGCCTCTGAAGGTGACCTTTTCAGAAAAACGTATGTTATTTGTTGCCTGAGCTGTGTATGATTAGTTTCTTCATCATACACAGACAAATTAGGAAGGCTGCTGTGGTGCCCAGAAATCATCCATTAAACAAAGTCAAAATTAATGATAAAATTAATTCCCTTTGTGTTTGATTTTCATCTATCTGCACTCAATTATAAACGAGCTATCAAAGAAAGCTACCCATTAGCTGTTAAGTTCATAATGACTTCAGAAAGCAATCTCTATACTACCATTGATATCTCACTGACAATTTCCTACTCTCTGCACCACTTTGGTTGAAAATGAAAAGGGAAAACAAAACTTCAAAACATAACCGACTTCTCATTCTGAATCTTGCCATCAAAAATGCCAATGAACAGAAATCAAGTTTAATATAAACAAGTAATAATAAAATTTAATCTATATATGTAAAAGATACAATTGGACTATTTTTTCTTTCACCACAGTTTATTACGTCAAGTGAAACAAACATAGATATAGTAACAGTTCCATAATTCTATTTCATTGTGTCAAATGTGAATATACTTCAAAGCTTAAGAAAGTTTTCAATGAGGAAAATGTTTAAAACATAGATTTTGGCATCACCCAGAGACAAATAACATCTAATCATTAATCTGGGATAAAAGTGACATCATCCCATAATTGGACATTTCTCTCTTCATAATAATCATCTAAATGATTAAACATCTGACCTCTGGCTTATATCAGAGTAAATCCATTTTTAACCTCCTAAACAACCAGTTCTGAGCTATAAGAGGGAAAAAAAGACATGCCCATTTAGATATAGGCAATTTTTCAAAATGTTAAACTTGGGTCCTGATTTGAAATAAGTACAAGCCCTTATTCACAGATTTATATATATTTAATTTATACTTCTCTTACTTTAAAAAGAGCTTACAATAGAAAGTACATGTAATCTAATATTTTAAAATAAATTGGCAAAGAGGAATCAGCAATTACAGTGAAAATGGTCAGAAGGAAAGGAGGGTGGAAAGGCAGGAAGATGAGATAATGGTGCTGGATTCAGGGATATGACAGTTATTACAATTGTACAATACACTTAATTTTAAGTTTTTTCACTGATTAGGGAAAAGGGAAATAAAAATAACCATTTCAAATCTTCAGAGGAAAAGGTAAACTTTTTTCTAAATTAAGTAATAAAAACAGGAACTCACAAGGATCTTTGTGTAACAAGTTAAATAGATAATGTTAAAGTCTCTTTGAAACAAGCTATAGTTTCAAGACCAATATTTGTTTATTTTAGGATTTTTTTTATCCTGACATCAACAAGACTCCTCCTACAAACAGCAATTCTAAAGGTCTGCCTCCTAAACTCAAAGAATATAATTTAAAATCACCAACACACAACTTATAAATTTTCTTCACTTTCTGTACATATGTATATATGCAAAAATATTTTCAACAGGAACAGATTAACTGACCTAGAGGTCCCTATCTATTCCATTCATGTTGTCAACAAACACTGCATAGTTTCTATGAACAGGACATTACTAGGCCACAGGGTCACAAAGTTGACCAAGACACTGTCCTTGTCCTTGAAAAGTTCAGTCTAATAAGTGAAACTGATCAATTACAAGCATAGAATTATAGATTGTTCCATAATTGAAGTACATATGGATGACAGTACATGAGGAGGAAACAGGGTCTTGAGTGGGGAGGGAAGGCAGTTGGTAAAGGGTTAGGGAAGTTTGGGATTACGGAAAATCTCACCAAAAATAAATGACACATGGACTCCATATTAAAGACTGGTAGTGTGTCAGACTACTAAAACAAGGAAGAGCCATTCCATTAAAAGAGGATGTAGCCTTTACATTTGCAAAGATATGACCAGCACAGCATTTGAGAAACTGCAAGTAATTCGGTGTGGATGATATGTAGAATATAGACAAACCTGGAGAGCAATTCAAGAGCCAAGATAAGGAGAGTTTGGTATGACAAGCCAAGCAGTATGAACTTTACGCTACAAGCCAGTGTCACTTCAAATTTCTTTTAAAACAGATAAATCTTTATTAAGACATAATCTTATACGGGGGCCCAATAATAAAACAGAAAAAAAAAAAAAAAGAGGCTCTGCTTTAGTTTATGTGCGGGCCAGGGAATCTGAAAACTGACCAGGGTGACTTCTTATCACAGGGACAGTGGGGGAATAGGGAGAGAAGTACATCACAAAGGATTTTAAGCAGGAAAATAACATGAGAAATTTTCAAATATTAGAAGGATGACTCTAGCTATAAACATGACATTGGACTGGAAGTAAAATGAGAAGCAGGATGAAGATAAGTTACAAAGAGACAGCCATTTCAGGAAAAAAATGTAAGAATGAAACCCTGAATTAGGACAGAGATGATAGTAAAATTTTAGAACATCAAGGATAAAGAGAAAATCTAAGTGACTACCAGGAGGGGAAAATGGCTGATCCCATGGAAAGATATAAGAATTAAATCAACATAAGGATTTTATCAACAACACTGGATATAAGACAAAACTGCAACAATATAGTCAACATACTGATAGGAAAATCTTTGCGTCTAGATTTCTATAACAAATAAACTTTGTTACTAGGCTAAATGTGAAATGATATTTTTTAAATAAACAAGATCTCAAGCCATCTCTAAAAGAATTTCTACAAGATGTAAAAGAGAAAAAGAAAGTATTAACAGTAAGCTGCAAAAACAATGAATTGTGTCAAGTTTGAGTTGGCGGGTTGTGACACAGGATAAGAACATAATTTGTCATAATTAGAAATAATTATTCAGGAACTGCAGAAGATGGAGACACTCCCTATCTTAGGCCATGACACAGTAGAACTGAAAGCATGGTCTGGCTAAAACAGGTTTCTGGAGCTATCTTCTATTCCTGTAACCTTCTCTACTGAGTTTGTTTAACTGCTGGTCATATAACCTGAGCATGGGCAGAATACACTGTCTATTGTCCTTTAGATAAACTTTGAAACAGCGGGAATAAAGGTCATCTCCCTCAGAACCAAGATTATGAGAATAGGGAGAGATTGATAGCATATCAAATAGGAGAGGTCCTTCAATAAGGAAAATCTGGCCTAAAATCCATTCTACCATGTGTGGACAACTCAATAATTAACCAATTGGACTATGCCAAGTCAAACCTTCCAGTCTCATAAAATCTCCCTTAATTCTCAGATGGGGAAGACAGATCTGATGCCGTGCCTCCTCCCTCCTTGCCTGATGACCTCACAATAAAACACTTTCTTTTCTCAAAAATCACAAAGTCACAGAATTGGCCTCTGTGTGAGTTGGACTGTGAGGTCTTGCTTGGTAACAGAATTCATTTATGAATTGGTGCAAAATGCTGATGTAAACATGTAGTTCCAAATAATTCATAATTTTAAAATGTGATTTACATTGGCCTTGTAATTTCATGGGCCTTGAATTTACATTTTCTTCATCTAGCTGTTTGTACTATTTTATTTTAATTTATTTCATTTTAATCAGTGGAGAATAGAAGCCAGTCAATGGGAACTGAAGATACTGAAAGAGCAAATGTACACAAAAAATAGATTCTTTCTAAGAATCTTTACATATAAGAGAAACAGGAGAAGCATTCACGGTCCACGTTTGTTAGTTGAAAAGGAGAACATTTCAGCACTTTCATATGCTCTAAAAGAGAGAGTACATATGTGAGCAAGATCAATAAAAGAAGTTTTGTCTCCTTCTACATCTACTATCTATATAAGTCAAGCTGAACACTGTCTCCCATATATGATTAATTCCTCAATTCCTTAATAGGAGTTTGGCCTGGCCGAAACTCCTATCATTTCCTAACAAATTCCCAACAACCCATTCTATATCCATCAGCTCCTTTAAGACCAATTTTAAAATATATTTCTTCCCATAAACCTTCTCTAACTAACCATTCAACCTGTCACCTTTATCCTTTCCCATCTCTCACTTCCCCAAGAATCTAACTCTTATCTTATCCTCCCTCTCTATCGTCTTCTCTCTTAGGTTCCCTCTTGTCCCCATCAATATCTAACCAAAAGTACATAGAACTAAATCACTAACAAATAAAAACAGAAACAACTACACATTTCATTTATTTAATCCTGTCACAAACTTATTTAAAAAATACAAGTTTCTTTAACTACTCAAGTACCATACATATAGTGCTCAAGCAACCCATATGTTAATGGGGAGATTTCTCCTAGTATAATAATAAATTCAAGAGCAAGCACTTTGTCTTTTATTTCTTTATACACAGAGCAAATAGTGCAATGCTTCAAGTGCAGGAAACACAAAATTAAACACTTTTCAACTAAGATATTAAGGAAGAAAGGGAATAGAATTTGATAAAGATATTAATATGAAATCAGCTCAAAATAAAAGCAATTGTTACCACTTTCTATCTCACTATGACTCTAGAAAAAGATGCCCTATACATTGGGAAACAGACTGTTTTGAAAATTTACAAATTTATTTTGTGTTTCTACCAACATTCTAGGGAGCTTCAGAAAAAATTAAAGAAAAATGAATCAATTAACAAGCCTTTATTCTCATCTACAGAGGAAGACCATTTCCTAGTATGTTATTTAGGTTCATTAACATTCATAATGTATTTTCCAAACACAAAGAATTATAATCTCTGTAGTAAGAGTAAGGGCATCTAATTCTAACCATGCATTATCCCACAAATTAGATGTTTCCAGGTCTTTCAGGTTGATTAAGTTGAACCAGGTAACAAATTAAGTGAGTAAAGGATTTTTTGTGGGTCATAGAGAAGAAAATCTTTATCATATATAATAATATTTAAAGACATCACAAGCAAGAAATAATCAGTTTAGGCAAAATCTTACAATTGTAATTATAATTGCTTATGATGAGAATGCAATGGCCCAACTCATTGTCCCTAGGATCCTAAAATAGCCTTCTATCCAGCACACGTACTGACAAACTTATCGAGGGTTTCTCTTCTTACCCTACCAAACCTCCATTGAAATAAAAGACAGCAAAGGAATACAAAAGGCCTTCACACAGGAAAGGAAAAGAGGCAATAAGAGACCAAAAATTTCAACAAATTTTTGGAAGATAAAAAGCAATTTGAGGAGTAAGAAATTAGTAGACAGTCCAAAAACATTTAGTATTGCAAAGGAAGACCCTAAAGAATCTAGCCAATTTGTCCCATATAACTCCTAACAGACACAGCATCTGGAGGCATCTAGAACCATGAAAGAAGGTAAAATTCAGTGTTAAAAATAAGAGGACTGTTAAAAAGCTCTGGGGCATCTGAATCACCAGTGCATTTCCCCTGACCCATACAGCTCCATAAATATCCCTCCAGAATACCACCTCCCAAACCCCAAGTAAGAGATTGAAGGTGCATTTACTGAAAAACTTGAACCAGGATGGTGCCAGTCCAAGGGACAATGGGCATAGCAGATGGCAGAGCAGAATCACATGACCAAAAATAGGGGGATTAAATGTCTTATTGAAAGATGGGACTAACTCTAAACCTTACCCACCTTCCCTGCTCTTCTCCCAAGGATGTCACTAGCCAAGTAAATAGACCACACCCCACTTCTCCCTAACACCACAAATCCCTCTCATACCATCCTCTTGTTGGAGACAGGAAGATTCTTCTCAGGAAAAACTAAATGATCCCAGAGGAAAAACCTTTACTCATTGTCATCAGTGGAAAGGCTGGCTTGCTATCTGACCAGCCAGAGAGAAGCTCTCCAGTTCTGTCCGTGTGCACGGGATTTTCAATTGCCTTTTCTTATTTCATCCTAAAATTTGACCATATTACCATGGATCACCAGACGTTTCAGGACAGCTGGAAACATGAAAGGTAGAGACTACAACAAACGCAGGAAAAGAAAACCTAAAGGAACAAAGTAGGGGTGGGATGGGTGAGAAGAAAATTTTGGACAAAAGAAAAGAAAATATCTACATTAATATCCTCAAAAAAAAAGAACCTTTTCCCATTTAACAAAGAATCTATGAAAAAAGGAGAGAAGAAACATACCATTAGAAATTTTCAAATATGATTACTAAAACAAAAGCAGTTAGAAGATAAAGTAATTTTTCAAAGTAAAACAAAACAAAAAAAAAAAAAAACACAAATGATAGAGAAAAAAAGATAAGAAAATATAGGGGATCCAATGTGCAAATATTAGAAATCCTTGAAAGAATACAGAAAATGTGGAAAGAAATGATATAAGGAAATATCCTAGAAATGGAGGATAAAGTGCTTATGAGATTAATCTTCTTAAACAAATACTTAAAAAACAGGCCACAACCCTGCTCAAATCTTCTCAATATTATCCATTTACCTGGCAATCTCAGTCCAATTCTCAGTAATTTCTTTTGCTTTATTTAACCAACCTTATTTCCTACCACTCTGCAACCCACACTGTCCCCAAAAATTATCTATCTCCTTTCTATTCCCAAGGAGGGTCACTTCAATACTTTCTTGGCAACCTGAAAAATGGGGTTGATAACAGAATTTCTGGAAAAATGCTAAAGCAAAATGTTATAAAATGGCATGTTAAATATGGAACATGATTTAATTTCTACTTTCTCTGTCACTTTTTTGTTCTCCTTTTCTCTGTAAATTCCTAACTGGTCTGACAGTATAACGTAAGATTAAAGCATGGACTTTGCAGTTAGGCCTGAATTCAAGTCCTGGTTCTACCATCTCCTTAACCTTTCTAAACCTCAGTGTTCTCATGTATAACAAAGATATAATAACAATACTTTTTCTCATAGTGTTACCATGAGGTTTAAATTAAATACAAATATAATCTCTGATTTTTTCATGTGTTTTATCTAGTGAAATTACAAATGTGGGTATCAGGTTTCATGACCTTTTTCCACCACTCAATTATATAATATCTAAATATAACTAGAAAAGCAATATGACTTGGAAATGCTAAAAAGTCTGATATCAAGAAACCTTCCTCAGTTCGGTTCTAATCCAATTTAGTCACTTATCGGCAAGGAAAAGTTAAAGTACACAAACATCCTAAACACTGAAAAGAAGACAATTCTGTCATTGCTACCCGTTTGAGAATTAATTGGAATAATAAGAGAAGAGAAAATGGGCATTAGAAGAGAAGCAATAGAACTTTGGTTTGCTTCGAATCTACCTTTTTGGTTTACATTCCCTGATCTCTTATAAACTAGCCATATTTTGTAAATTGTGACAGAGCCACTCCTTACCCAGCTCTCTGCCCCACGATGCTGACTTATATAGACAGCATTCCCTAGAACTCTGGCTTCTTGCTGGATTTTGCCAATGTGGATTCCCAGCAAGAGATTAGAGTGAGGGAAGAGAGAGTGATCAGGGTGTTTCCTTTATTCCTCTGTCTCCTTCTCTGCAAGATTACCATAAACTAACTGTGCCCCTCAAGCAAAGTGCCTCTCAAGATGGTCAGATCTTTACAATATTCTACTTCTAAGTTCTAGCAATTGATCCCGTGTTTCTTGTGGCCCAAGCATGGTTAACAGGTTGCCCACTATTAATTGCCCCACCTCCCACCCTCCTTTGAACCTTTTTGTGGTTGCCCTTCATGCTCAACTTTGAAAATAGACTTTTGTGTAAATAAAATCTATTCAAACTATACAACTTTGAGTTTACCATTTGCTTCCTCTTGGATCTTCTATCAAAAGACAGTTTTACACATGCATTAGCCTCAGATTAGAATACCCTTCTTCCCTCTATCTCTCCAGTCAACTTTTGAACATGTTTCCAAGTCTGTTTGAAATGCCCTTGATGTTTTCCTATTTTCCCTGTCACCGTCACAGAATGAATAAACCCTCCAATCATTTTTTTGCTTCATTAGCACTTTAATTTTAAGACATACACATAGACACACAAACTATATATATATATACACACATATACTACAATATATTATATAGTACAATGCTGTGCAGTAGTTTACATTCAATCTTGGACTATATGTTTCTCTAGGGTGTAAGTCATATTTTACCCAAAGCATCATGGATCAAGGATAGCACCTGACACAAAGAAACACTAAAAAATTCTGTTAAAATGCATTGAAAAAATGTTTTTTAACATAATAATGTTATTAAAGGCATATATTTTCAAATAGTTAACAAAAAAATACCTTTAAATAAATTAGTTTGGCTATATATCCAAAAGTAAAATATGCTTAAACATGAAAGATGTATGTTCCTTATCCTTCAAGAAAGTAGCCTTCTCTTTCCTTGTATTTTTATAGCCTTGACTGTTCAGCTCACCTTACTACATTATTTCACTTTTTTACATTATTTTAAAATATATTTTCTGTTTGATAAATGAATTTAAAAACATAGTGTTTCATTTGCCACAGGGCTGCCAATGCAGTACCAGAAATGGGTTGGCTTTTATAATGCGGATTTATTTTGAGTAAAAGCTTACAATGTCCAAATCAAGGCACCATCAGAGATGCTTTCTCACTGAAGTCAGCTTTTGTTGAAACTAGCATCCTGCCACCTGGCAAAAAGGCCGCTGATCTCTGCCAGAATCCAGAATTTACCCTCTCCTGGAGCTCAGCTAGGGGCAATCAGGCACAGGGATTATGTATTTCCCGACCTCCTCAATCATTCTAGGCTGTTCCACTTTATTCCCAAGCTGCAAGCTATCTGGCACATGGCTCGTTTCTCCCTGGGCCTCAGCTCTTTAAGCCTCTTAGGGAGCTTCTCTCCTTGCAGCTCAGCTGTGGGCAAAACTGGAGCCCTTTCTCTCACATTGCAGGATCAAATATGGCAGCCTCCTTTTCCTGTGTGTCTCCATTTTTATCAGACCCAGCAAGAGGGAAAAGACTCAACCTGAGTCCAACAAAAGAGTCTCACATCCACAGGAATGGATTAGTTCAAAAACATAATCTTTCTCTTTTTGGGATTCATAAAAGAATTTCAAACTGTCACACATAGAAAGGGGACATTTATATGACCATATAAGCAGTTAGGATATGCTATCTTTTTCAAAACTGTTCAATAGAAAAGACCAGATGTTTTGCAGAGAAAAGAAAGCTATTATTTTGGTGCTAGGTAACAGTTCTTTTTTATTAATGGTTACCAGATAATTCATAAGAGAGACAGCCTCAAGTGAGTTATAAAGGTCAATCCCATGTGGACTGAAATAAATTTACAAGTTCAATTTAAAACAAGTTTTTTAATTACCAAGATAGACTACCTAGGGACAACTTCAGATTGAAAGGCCAAAAACCTCAAGTTAGTTGACTTTTTATAGAGAATGTAATCCCTCCCCCAAAGAAAACCTAATGGAATATTTCCCACAAATGTAAAACTAATTATATCACCATATTAATATTCTAATAACATATAATATTTTCTCAACATTTGAAACACCTAAAGACTACAAATAATATTTGGGGTCTAAATTTCCAGTTAATTATCCTCATTGAAAATTTTAGGGAATAATAATAAAAAAAGATTACACATCAGTTTATCTGATACTTGATGAACATTTATTTGTTGTTAAATCAATATTCCAAAGCCAGAGGATAATGTAAAGGCCATTTTATAAATTATCAGATTATTTCATTAAATCAAGATTAAAAAAATATATATATATATATATTTTTTTTTTTTAATGAAAGTATATCATACTACACAGCAAAGTATAGAAAGTATTTGAGATTTGGAATCAGACCAGGAAGGCAAATGTCTATCATACATATTTCTAAGTATAAGTATATACCTCAGAGCCTCAATAATCAATCATTCCTAGTAGTTAATTGTTGTATTTTCTCCCTGTATAGAAACAGCATATGGAAATTAATTCATTCACTCATAACATAATTGAAAAAGTATGTAAGCCGTCAGAGCTCATAAAATTTTCTAATTGAAGAAGGCAGGAAAAATTCTCCAACACTTTAAAAAATTAAGTTCACTTCTTTAAAAGAAAAAATAACCATAAAACCTAATATGACAAGGAAACAATGAAACTAGTACTTTAACAATAGTTGCTTTGCCTCACAGTTCCCATAAAATCAGACCTTATAAACCATGAAAGAATCAAGCTATTTGGCTTGTTCATTCAAAGACTGAGCCTAAAAAATGTGTTTAACATTCAATAAATATTTCTTGAGCACCTACTCTGTACCAGGCATGAATCTAAAAACCAGGAATATACAGTTGTAGCAAACAAAACAGCAAAGGTCCCTGCTTTCATGGAGCTTATACTGGCATGGAAAAGAGGTTATTTATATTAAATTTAAATTCCTCTCATTGTTTACCATAGCTACTTTCCCCCTTATTTATGTGGCAACATTTCAGCAAATTTCATATACATTTATAATTTTGTCATTTGTGGAAAAAAACAAACATACTATGCATTTTGATTTTAAATATACTTTAACTCTGAGTTAATATTGTTAAATAACAAATACCAATAAAAGTGTAAAATTCAGTCACCAGATTTCTCATGACAAATGCAATAAATTCTATAACACATCTAAAGAAAGAAAAGGGCCATGAAAATATTATATAATTATATAAGCATGAGTTAACATCAAGAAAATGTTAAAGGATTTAAATAGCATCTTTTACAATTAAGTCTGTAGTCTAGACTCAGGAATCATCCCTCCAGCATCCCTGGAGGAGACAGGAAAGGCAGACTCTTCCTGCTGCTCCAGACCCTAACTGCAGACACACAAGATCAGTCAAAGTAGAGAGAATATGAAGTATTTTCAGCCTTCCTATAACAAGCAAGCCCCCACGGTAGAAACAGAGGGACAAGAGCCCCCATATCAGAAATTAGAAAAGGGAAGAACCAAAAATCACATAGATTTCCAAGACAGTATCCATTCCACATTCATAACACTTATTATAAAATCAATTTTATCAAAACTCTCTCTACGGTTAAAAATCTCTCTCCATTTGCTGATTTGAAGACAGATCTCATTTTCCTACTCAGCTTTCTTTTTTCCAAGCTAAACTTTTGCAATTACTCAGTCATTCCTTATATAGTTTCCAAACTCATGGTAATAATACAACTAATAGGTGTGATACTTCACTAGCCAAACAGTTCTAAGCTAATCTAACGGTGATGCCCTATTATAAATTTTCCTCTATGTAAACATTTAGACTGTCTCTCCCACAATTTTCATGTACCAGTTGTACATTCTAGTATTTTAAATCAAACTTTGCAAACAGGATTTAAAAAAGAAAAAAGAACAGTAAGTACAAATAAAAAGAGATGGGAGGAAAATACCTTTAATTTAGATCCATGAGGTACCAGAGAAGATTTATTCTGCTTTGGGGGGATATACAGCTCCCATTTTCCATAATTCAGTTTTTTATATGGGTACAAAAATGGATTCCAACCACCTAAAAAATACAAAAGATTAGTGAACAAGAACATGATGGAACAAATATTTCAAGAATTTCAAGCAATGCATGATATATTGTCTACTTTCACAAAATCAAACTGTCTAAAATATATTGTTTTCAAAGCTATGAATCAAAATGCTATCCTAGCCATTTAGTTAAAGCAGGTTATCCTTTTAATATTTTTTATTAGAGATGCTGCCAATTTACACAAAAATCATGCAGAAGAAACAGAGTTCCCATATACCTCCGCACCCCATTAACACTTGCATTAGGGTGGTATCTTTATTACACTTGATGAAAGAATATTATAATTATACTTTTAACTGTAGTCCACATGGATTAATGTTTAAATATGATAGACAAAACTCTAAAATGCTTTAAAAAAATGCAAAGGAATATATTTATGTTCTGCAAGTTTAAAAGGTATTTAAACAAGATACAAAAAATTAAGGAAAAGGCAGATAAATTTGACCACACTAAAATTATAAAATTATTTTGATATATAGATAGAAGATAGACAGAGGAGAGACAGATAGAAGAGAGATAGATAAGACAGACGATAAACAGAGATATAGATGATAGAGATCGAACCATCAACTGATAAATAGATATGTTGACAGGTAGATAGAAAATAGATGATAGAGATAGATAGAGATGATAGATAGTTAAATGAAAAGACAAGCTACCACCTGGGAGAAACATTTAAATGAATATATAAAGAAAGAGAGAGCATCCAGAATATATGAAGAGCATCTACAAGTCAATGAAAAAAAGAAAATAAGCCAATAGAAAAATGGGTAAAGAATATACATATATATAAAGCAGAGAACACTTGAATGGCCAGTAAACATGTAATGATGCTCTAGTTTACTCCTAACAGGGAAGCATACTTTCAAACAACAGTGAGCTGCCATTTCTCACAGACTGGATGGGCAAAAATTAGAAGTTTGAGAGTACCAAGTAGTAAACAAGGATGTAAAATGACACTGCTGCTGAGGGGATAAATTGGTAAAACAAATTAGCATTATAATTAAGTTGAAGATGTGTTAACCCAATGGCCCAGTAAATCTACCTCCAGGTAATAACCAGAGAAATTCTCACAAATGTGCCCAAGGGGGAAAAAAAATGTTCACTGAGGAATTGTTTGCAAAAGCAAAAAACTGGGAGCTATCAACATTTAACTCAGCACAAAATGGGTAAATACATTGTGGTATAATTAAACAATGGGATGCTCTACAGTAGCATAAAATAAATGAATTAGAGTAACTACATCAATGTATACAAACATGTGAAACTAAAAGTTCATTTTAAAACAGTACAGAATTCTATTTATATGAAGTTTAAGAAATATACATGGGGCGGATGTGGCTTAAATGGTTGGGCATCCGTCTGCCATATGGAGGGACCTGGGTTCAATTCCCGGGACCTCCCGGTAAAATAAAAAAAAAAAATTTTTTAATAAAATAAATATATAAATATATATAGAAGGTGCATGGGCTGCCAGGCTCTGTGTGCTAGTGAGCCGCCAGGCCCCGGGAACTATGCAGCAAGATGATGATGTAACAGGAAAGAGACGCAGGGGAGAGACAAGACGAGATGCTCCAAAAGCTCCGGAAGCCAGGAGCAGAGGTGGTGCAGGCGTCAGAATACCTCTGTCCTACATCGGAGCTCTTCAGGATCGAATTCTGGTGAAGACTGGAGGAGGAGGAGGAGGAGAAGAGATGGCAGGAAAAAGACAAAGAGAATTGCCCAGCGAATGGACACAAAACAGCAAATGAGGGAAGGGGGGTTTAAAACGGATAAAGTAAATAAATAAATCTTTAAAAAAAAAAAAAAAAAAGAAAGAAATATGCAAAACAGTTTTATATAACTGTAACAGTTGGCCAATTTGATGTAATTATGAATTCCAAAAATATAATTGGATTATGCTTATAAACTGATCTGTTAATCTGGGCATGATTAGGTTATGATTAGGGCACTGAGCCCCACCCCTTGGTGGGTGGGGAATCAAATATAAAAGGCAAGGCAAAGAACAGAGTTAAGCGGTTTTTGAGAAGCAGTTCTGATGTTGGAGAAAAGGCCCCTGAAGAAGAGAAGTGAGCCAATCGCCTGATAGTCTACAGCTGACCATGTGGAGGAACCAGAAGAGCTAAGCCAGGAAAGAAACGCAGCCCCGGGAAGAGAGGAACACAAGAAGCCTGAACCCTGGCAAATGTCGGCAGCTGTCTTGCTCCAACACGTGGCAATGAACTTTGGTGAGAAGAAATTTACGCTTTATGGCCTGGTATCTGTGGACTTCTACCCCAAATAAATACCCTTTATAAAGACCAACCCATTCTTGGTATTTCACATTAGCACCCCTTTGGCTGACTAATACAATAACATTCATGGATACATGTGTATGTAGTAAAAATATTAAAACAGAAATGGGAATATTAACATCATATCCTATGATGATTCCCTCTGGGTAAAGGAAATGAGAATATAGGAAGCTTTAATAACATCGATAATATTTAATCTTAAGGAGGGTAGTATGCACATGGATGATTATATTATTTTCTATTTGTTTATTGCTAAAATATTTCCTGATATGGAAAAAAAATTAAACAGCCCTGTAGTACACACTGCAGTGCTATGACGCTACATTCTCAACCAAGGAGAAAAGGGCCATCTGGAAGCTGTTTTACACCTTGTTCTCCTCTTTGTATATACCAATTATTTCACTCATCAGATTTAAGGATCTTCACTCTTACCAGGTAAAAATATTGGAGATAGGGTGGAGGCAAGGAATAATATTTATATAAAGGTCTTTCTAAACATTGTCTATCATGAAAACAACCTAAAAATGCCTAAAGGTGGTTTATCTTCAGGAGCATGCCCAACAGACTCTGGCTTATTATACTTCCCTGCCCATAAGTCCTCAATTACATCTCACCTCTATATGGGTGTGGCATTCCTTTACCAAAGCAAAGAGTTTAGTCCATAATTAGCTTAAAAAAAAAAAAAAAAGTTCAAAATAGTTATATCTGAATGTTTTAACACTTTATATATGCACTGAATCTCTTTTTAAGTTAATCATTTAAGACAATTAATAAATTTAAATGACATGCAGCAGATCTTTTCCTGGTTAGTTAGATCAGAAAATAAAAGGTACAGTTCATTAGTTCATTCATTCACTCATTAACGATGTATTGAGTGCCTAATGTGAGGTATGCTCAATGCCAAACTTGAAACTGGTACAAAATGACAGTCCTACCACAGCAAAGTTAAACTGAATAGTTACATTAAAATGAAAAGTAAAGTTTATAATGCAGTCCCCACTAAAAATAAATATAATAACACATTGTTATTTTGAAAGCTAACTTCAAATGGGAAGTTTACATATGCAGATTTATTTAAAAGAGCTGTTTTCAGCAATGTGAAAATAAATGTGATTTTGCAGTTGACTAGCTTGCAGTCACTTAACTTGAGTTTTAAAATCTACTTAGGCAAGTAAAGTATATACATGGCTGTAAATTAAAGAAAAATACCTTTACTATATTACATTTTTCTTTTACGTCTAAAACTCCTTAAGCAGCATGTGGATTATCTGTAATTCTATATTGCGAAAATGTCTTTCTTCTTTGTCATCTGTAAGAGATTCATTTTACCACCACTCCCCTTCTGATGGAAACCCAGCTATTGCCTTTCACTGCAGGTAGTTTTTTCTCACCTAACTCCAAATTTAATAGCAAGATTCATAACGTCTTCATTTTTGCCCCCCTCAAAAACATTATCCACTCCACCAACCATCATAAACAATGTAGAATATACTAAAGATTTCATAGGGGAAGAGAGGCAGGTTTACAAGGCATATGGGCATGAGAACAACTTAATATTTTTGCATGAGACAATTCTCTTCACCCCTTTTCCCTACAGTCACACCACTACCAGGGTTCCTCCTCTCCTTGATGCTTTCCCCATCCAATGTTCAGCTTCAAATTTTCTTTCCTCTTCTTCCTTTATTAAACAGTGTTGCTTCTTCTTTCCATTGGAAACATGGGCACCTACCAAAATAACCACTTCTAACGTACTACAGGCACAAGAAAGGTTCTTTCCAATAAAAACAGATATTCCTTAAAATGGGCTTCTCAAAACAGCTAATAAGAAGATGAGCTTTTCTCTATAACACACAGTTGAAGGCTCAGAAACAAAATAATCCGAAAATTTGCTGGATTTGTATTTATTCTTATAAATTAAACATTAAACAATTAAGAAAGGAAAAGCTATCATTGAAGTATAGCCAAGAATGAATGCACGAACCACCTGTGGAAGCACACAGTTAAAAATAAATAAAAATTACACAAATATTGGTATAAAATTATTAAACAAAATTGAATAGTTCTGTTTTTTAAATTGATTAAATTTTGTGTTTTTTTTTATTTGGAAAAAACACAAAAGATAAAATAATTAAAAGTTGAAAAACACATTTAAGAGGAAAATTTTGCCTTAAGAAGTAAGTGATATAACTTTATAACTGAAAATAAACTACATTCTTATAACAGGAATAAATGGTTCTGAGCCAGGTCAGAGTAAATCTAAAGAAAATATTTTTAAAACAGATTATTCAAATGTTTTCATTTTAGTACTATGATTTCTTCCCTGAGCCTTCTAGTACATGCAGTAGAATTAATTTTAATTCAGCACTTACTATAAATGTTGGTATACCCAAGTAGGCCTCAATAGGACCAAACATATCCCCTCACCAAAAGTGACAATTATTTGCTTCTCTATAAAGCAAAGAATTAAGATTTTGGGAGTTCTTTAGCTCATCTCAGAATCACTTGGACTTGTTACAACACAGATTGGTGGGCCCCAAGGCCAGTTTCTGGCTCAGTAGATATGCTGGTGACCTAATTTGCATTTCTAACAAGTTTCCAGGAGATACTGATGCAGCTTGTCCAGGCACTACACTTTAGAAACAACTAGCCTAGTTAAAACAGTGTGCTCAGGTGTTCTTTCCTACCCATAGTGATTTTCTAGATCAAAGTAGATTTATAAACTATCACACAATATTCTAGATCAAGGAAATTCTGAAATGGAAAATACTAATAATCCTTCGAAGTATTTATTACTTACATGAAATTTAGGATTTATGATTTGGGATTGCTGATGGTTGTAAGCCAGGGTGGATGACTAGTGAGATACAGATAACAGAACAGATCTGAAATGTTAAGTAATTTTAAACGTATCAATCAATGACAAGGAACAAGAACTGACAATCAACATAAAGAGAAAGCATAAATATAACATATATTAATACCATTATTTAATAGGTTGTTATTATGTCTACAGATAACATTTTCTGTAATATTCTCACCAAGAGATTGCTTGGTTCAAAGGTATGAGCCACTGAGCACAAAAATAAATAAATAAAATAAAAGCTTGAAGGTTTGAATGTTAACATATTAACTCATCTTCCCTGCCTTAAACTACACATTGCTAGATTCAAGGATTATGTATCCCAAAAAATGTGTATTTATTTTTCTAGTTTTGATAAGATTTTAAGAATGCTTCCTGCTTGCATAAATTATCATATAACATTATCTAAGACACTTTGTGTTTATCAAATTAGGATATCTGGAAATATTTCTAAAGCAAATATTTTAATAGATATTATCAACAGATTCAAATTCACTATATTTGGTAATGCAAAAGATTCTATTTATCCTTGGACTCACAACCAGCAGGCAAAATTTAAAACGAGATATTGGAAAGAAAAGATGTATGATGCGGAGTTTAATATGACTGCAAACACACATTTGGCACAGGAGATCAAACATTACCTAAGGTCACTGCAACAGGCTCACAAACTCTATATTTATCTCATACCCAACAACCTTTCTTTTTCTAATGAAATAACCCTCACATAAAATTCTTAAATGTCATCCTCCTTCAGATTTTCTCAATCTCTTTAATTCCCAGCAGAGGGTATTTCTCTTCATCACCTCTAAGCCACCTCATTCCTGTAGAGTTTTTGAGTTTAATATAAATTTTCCTTATGCATGATTGAAATGGTTCCACCTTAAGACATGGATCTTACACCTTTTACACAGATGCCGATGTGCTAAAGAGCGGGATTCCCAGTTGGGTTAGCCCCCTGCCACACCCAGGCCTTACCACACAGTAAGGCATACCCCTGAGGAACGCAGAAGGCAGGACGATAAAAGGTCAGTTACCAGTATGTATGTCAGATGTCAATTCTATAGCAGTTGTTAAATATTTAAAATATCGCTTCTTTGAAGCAAGTAAACACCCTTTCTTAACACACAATTTGTTTCATTTCAAGCTTGATATCATGCAGAGTTTATGGAGAGTATAATGTTTGTCAAGATGGAAGTCTGGAGACTTCTCCCATGTCATGGAAGCATCCACTCTATGCCCAAGAATTCATAAAGGCCAGGACTGGAATTTCTTATGGCTTTGCCCTTACCCAGGATTATGGGAGATCCATGGAGTCTTTGAGGATGGAGGACAGTAGTCCTTTCTGACATATACTTTTGTATATTTTTATCTTTTTTTCTACCCGTTCAGATAATCCTTTCCCTCAGGTAAGCACCTCGGAGTTATCCTTCTTTAATTTTTGCTGGCAGCTGGCAACCCGGGAATGAGTTTATTAAGTTCTCAGAAGCACTATTTTTGAGATGAAACCACTGTTAAAACAAATTAGGTTAGATGTGCTTTTCAAGAACACATTGCTAGAATATGGTAGAGAGACACTAACTTTAGAACCAACAGAATCCTAATACCTCATTATTTAAAGAACAATAGTGCTAGTTCAAGTGATATGGACCTTCCTGGAAATTGGGAAATAAGTAAAATAATCTAGAGCTTCACTTTCTAAAGTGTCCCTTCAGCATAAATAGAAGAAAAGGGCTCCGTGATCACAAAAGTGTAGCAAATGTAATTTTAAATGGAATTAAACATGTTTCTTTACTGCAGGATAGTGTTTTCATTGATACTTTTTATATAAGGAGGTGATAAATATATGTGGCTGGTTGTGATTTCAAAAAGCATGAAATTGTAAATCAAAAACGAATTGAAATGGTTACCTATATGAGGAGGGAAAACACAGAACAGTAGCCTTTGAGGATTGCATATTGTTATATTTGACTTTAGAACCAGGTAAACAATTTATAAAACTAGAATATTTTATAAGCTAAAAGACAGAAAGGGAAAAAAAATCCCCCCAAATTGAAACAAACTGAAATAAATGAACCTAGCTGCATATCGATAATGGCATATCTGGGAAATATGAATCTAGACAGAATATAAAGAAATTACTGTTCATTTTCCTAAGTATGGTAATAGCATTGTGATTATGATTTTTTAAAAAAAAGTCTGTATCAGTAGGAGATGCATAATAATGATTTGCTATGTTGTCTGAAATTTGCTTTAAGATACTCTAGGAAAAAAATTAAATATACATAGGGCAGGGGAATAAAGAAACAATATTGGCAGAATATTGAGAATTGTTGAGCTGGGTGGTAAAAACATAGATGCTTATCTCTGTTTTCTATAAATTTGGTAATTTCCATAGTGAAAACTTAAACACTAATTTTATGAGGTCTGTGTGCACAAATACTTTTCTAAATTTTTTTCCTTGTTATCAATTATAAAAAGTGACATTATCAGCCAAAGGGTATAACTTTAATTTTATTTAAGGTTCTAAAAACAGATCAACAAACTACTTTCTGGGTAGGTAGTTTTGATTCATACTCTCACCAGTGGCATATGAGAGTGCTCAACTATCCATATCCTCATCAACACCAGGGATCATCATTTCAATAACAAGGCATGTTTGTCTTGCTCAACCAGTGTTCACTAAGCGAATTAAGTTCTAATGCCCTAAGGCATACAGTGTATGTAATAAATTAACTTCTTTTCAATGCATCTAGAATAGTGCTTGTTATGCACCACCCTTGAGAGAATTAAGAAAACAGTGACTCAAATCATTTTCTGTGTTCTGGGGATGATCAGATGAAGAACAGCATGAGAAAACTTGCCTCTCATTATTGTTCTAACTGTAACTAATAGCTTTTGATGTACAGTCTTCTCATTTCTTTTCAAAACAGGCTATAACTGTAATTCTGATAATTATAAGCCTATTGTTATTTGGAGCAATTGGGTGCATGGGTATTATATTTTCTTTTAAACAGTTTCATTAATTTCCACTTTTATTGATAACAAGTTCATATGGTGGCCTACTTCGTGGCCTAATACAACAGCAGGCAAAGCATTTACCAATCTATTGACATTTAGCAGTAGAAACCATTCCATTACCTCAAAACAAATTTTATGAAGAAGAACAACACAGAAACTATATAAAACATATAAAAGCACAGCTGGTCTGTTTTAGGTGCCCCTCCCTGGCAAGGCTTCCTCCTCATACCTTTCCTCTCTGCACCCCACTCAGAACTCAGTTCTCTGCTCCATGTTTGTAATGCTCCTTAGATCTTAAAAGAATATAATTTTACTTTGTTCTAATTCTGCATTTACTTTCAGTTTACATGATCATCACAAGCTAAGAGAGTGTATTAACACAACAACTAGGTCTGATAATTAAGCCAATTCCTAACAATTCTTGCCATCTTTAACTTGACCAAAAATGTCTTTTATTTGGGACCTAAGGAAAAATGTATTTTTCTGTGCTGTGGCTTATATTATTTACCTCTGTGCCTTTTTACCTGAGTTTGGTTTTGGTCTGGCTTGGATCATCCTTTTATTTTGTAATCTTTCAGTGACAGATTTTCTATGACTCTTAAAGCAGAGAGAAACAAAAGGTTACAGCTGTGATGAGGAACAATATATTATTTACATATTCATATAAGATTTAATATGTATTATATATCTTATATGAATATATAAATATGTAAAGAACATAGAAAATGGCAAAATAGACAAGGAATGGGAAAGGACTTCTAAGACAATATGGTCGATAATCAAAGGCAGCAACTGGTTTTCCATGGCTCAAACATGGCCCTTGATTAGTTTTACCTGGCCAATATGTTTTGGCACACCCAAGAGTATTTATATTTTAGAATTAGTTGTTAAATAATTTCACAAAAATATTTGGAAAAGCGGAATATCCTGGAATACTGAACTGTGCTCAGCCACGTCAACAAACATTTGGACACAAGTAGGGGGACACTCTTTAGACAGAGCACACATTCCACTGCAACCCAGTCTTCTGCATCACTATCTATTGCAACTTGACCCATTTATGATTTGGCTGGGCTACAGGTAGGATCTGAGGTAAGGCACCTTCCTCTAGACACTAAAATACAATCTTTTATCTTAAACTGTTCCAATTGCACCATAAATTGTTAGAATACCATAAATTCACAAACACTGACAAAACAAGGAAAGGAAATATGCTTAAAACATAAACTTTGAAAACTACTGGTCTAGCAGAGAAAAATTTCTGATGTTAGTTAAACAAACCACATTCCTTACCCTGCCTCCACTCTCAGAAGGAGGAACAATAATCCTCACTAATACCTTCCTATACCTTTTTATGTGGAAAGAAGTGGGCTGGTGGGGTAAGTAGACAAGTTTCGGGGGAAAAAAAGGCCAGAAAAAATCCACATAGTAGAAGCACACATACCACCATGTGAAAAGGCAAAAGAGTCCCTGAGACTTGTTGTGATGGTTAAGTTAATGTGTCAACTCGGCCAGGTAATTGTGTCCGGGTGTTTGGTCCAGCAAGCACTGGGCTAAATGTAATACAAGAACATTTATGGACTTTAGTCACCAGTGAGTTTACTGTGTGGATGGCTGATTACATGTACATCAATCAAGATTGCTGATAGCAATGGGTGACGCTTTTATCCAATCAGTTGAATAACTTAAATGGGGAAGTGATTTCAACATTCAGAGAGATTTTCCCAGCTTGTCTTTGGACAATCAACTTCTCCCAGAAATTCAGGGAGACCTTTCTTTGGACTTTCATCAGAGCCCCTGGTTTGCAGCCTGCCTGAGGAACCTGGACTTGTGCATCCCCACGGTCACATGAGAGACTCATAAAGTCTCATATTATTGACAGATATCTCCTGTTGATTCTGTTTCCCAAGAAAACCCTGACCAATACAGTTTGGTAACGGGAGTGGTTCTTGAGGAACAGAGTCTTAAACATGGGATGTCTGAGGTAGTTCTGGGAGTTTTGTAATTGGCTCTCTACTCCAATCGGACTCAACAGTACTAACGACTCCCTTTCCAACAATGAAGAGGTTGCTAACAGCCCATGGTGTGAGCTGGCAATAGAGATACACAAAATAGCATCACTGGATTTCCGTACTTCAACACTTATAAGCAAGCATCAGGGTGAGAGTGTTTTCAACACCTTAACAGAATTTTGTGAAGTCAAAAGGTATAATGATTTTGGCTGGCTCCTCCTAGATACTCTGGATAGAGTTACAAAAGAAAGAGATGAGCTAAAGTCTTCAAATTTGAAACTTAATACTGCATGAATGATGTGAAAGTTGCTATGTGTGCCTTGAAAGAAAATCTTGTCTCGTGTAGTCACAGACTTGAGATATCTGAGACTCAAACACAGACTCACATTTTAGGAGTAGCAGAATTACAAAGGAAACAAATCTCAACCGTGCAGGGTTTCTGCAATTAAAGTGAAGGCATTGATTGGAAAGGAGCAGAACCCCGAGGATTGGGATGGAGACATATGGGATGATGATAATATTGGTGGGTACACTGGAACCCTAAATTCTGCTGAGACTTTACCAGATAAACCTGCAATGGCCTGCCATGTGAAGACCATATCTTGTCAACCTTGTATCATCCCAGCCTTCAGCCTGCCCCAGAGAGTCTGGACCTCCTCCCAGCCACGAGGCAGGTACCAGCCAAACCCCAGCATGCACTGCCCAACCTCCAGTCTGCCCTGGGTAATCTGCCTTCTAACCTCTGCCTGAAGAGATTAATGCTGTCTCACCAGAAGAAAATGCAAAGGAATACCCTGAGGTTAGCAGCTTGCAAGCAAGACATTTTTTTTTTTTTTTTTTTTTAAGATTTTATTTATTTATTCATTTGTCCCCCCCCTTGCTGCTTGTGCTCACTGGGTCAGCTAACCACGCCGTGCGGGCGGGCTTGCCTTCACCAGTAGGCCCCGGGAACCGAACCCGGGGCCTCCCATATGGTAAACGGGAGCCCTACTGATTGAGCCACAGCTGCTTCCCAGCAAGACATTTCTTATCCTTCTCCTTACCCACCCCACCACCCCTCTTGTTTTTGAGACCTATTACTAGACTAAAATCACAACAAGCCCCCAAAGGTGAAATACAAAGTGTGACCCATGAGGAAATACACCATACTCTGAAAGAATTGAATGAGTTTTCCAACTTATATATAGACAGAAATCAGGGGAATATGTGTGGTAATGGATAGTAAGGGTATCGGATCATGGTGGGAGGAATATAAAGTTGGATCAGGCTGAATTTATTGATATGGGCCCACTAAGCAGAAATCCTAGATTTAAAGCTATAGCTCAAGGGGTTAGAAAGGGCTCTAACAGTTTGTTTGGGTGGCTGACTGAAACACGGATCAAAAGATGGCCTAGCAAGTATGAGGTTGAGATGCCCGATTTAACCTCGTATACAGTAGATGACAGGATTAGAAGGCTTAGAGAGATTGGAATGCTAGAATGGATTTACCATTTGAGATCTGCCCACCCACCCCAGGAATGTCCAGAGGACACACCTTTACCCAGGACTGTGAGGAATAAATTTGTAAGACTAACATCATCTTCTCTGAAGAGCTCTGTAGTTGCTCTTCTCTGTAGTCCTGATAATACTTTAGGGAGGGCTGTAATGGAATTGGAATCCTTAAACATGGGGATAATCGGATCTTGGTCCAGTAAAAGTCAAGTATCGGCAGTTAATCGCCAAAGGCAAGGTGGGCATGGCTACCGCAATGAAAGGCAGATTCAAAGCAGCACTCAGAATAGTCTGAGTGGAAAGCAGTTATGGCGTTGGCTAATAGATCATGGGGTACCTAGAAGTGAAATACATGGGCAGATTCTTCTGGATCTGTATAAGCAGAAAAGTTCTAGTTCGAGTGAACAAAACCCTAACTCAAATTGCAGATGCAGAGAATCATGGCCCCTTAATCAATTCCCAGACTTAAGACAGTTTACCAACCCACAGCTCCTTGAATGAGGAGAAGGCCAGGTCCCCTTGGGGAAGGATCCTGTTAAACTGCCAAAAATTATACTGTTAATCTTCCTCCCACCCTTCCTCAGGGAGACCTACAGCCTTTTGCCAGAGTAACTGTGCATTGGGGAAAAGGAAATCATCAGACATTTTGGGGATTATTAGACACTGGCTCAGAAGTGACATTAATTCCAGGAGACCAAAAACATCACTGTGGTCCACCAGTCAGAGTAGGGGCTTATGGAGGTCAGGTGATAGATGGAGTTTTAGCTCAAGTCCGTCTCATAGTAGGTCCAGTGGGTCTCTGGACCCATTCTGTGGTTATTTCCCAAGTTCCAGAATGCATAATTGAAATAGACATACTCAGCAACTGGCAGAATCCCCAAACTGGATTCCTGACTTGTGGAGTGAGGGCTATTATGGTTGGAAAGGCCAAGTGAAATCCACTAGAACTGCCCTTACCTAGCAAAATAGTAAATCAGAGGCAATACCAGATTCCTGGAGGGATTGCAGAGATTAGTGCCACCATCAGGTATTTGAAGGATGCAGGGGTGGTGATTCCCACCACATCTCCATTCAACTCTCCTATTTGGACTGTGCAGAAAACAGATGGATCTTGGAGGATGACAGTAGATTATTGTAAACTTAACCAGGTGGTGACTCCAATTGCAGCTGCTGTCCCAGATGTGGTATCATTGCTTGAGCAAATCAATACATCCCCTGGTACCTGGTGTGCAGCTGTTGATCTGGCAAATGCTTTTTTCTCAATTGCCATTAGTAAGGGCCACCAGAAACAGTTTGCTTTCAGCTGGCAAGGCCAGCAGTATACCTTCACTGTCCTGTGTCAGGGGTATATCAACTCTCCAGCCCTATGTCATAATATTGTCTGCAGGGACCTTGATCGTCTCTCCCTCTGAGACAGCACACTGGTCCATTATATTGATGACATCATGTTGATAGGACCTACAGAGCAAGAAGTAGCAAAGACTCGAGATTTATTGGTAAGGCATTTGCGTGAGAGAGGATGGAAGAAAAATCCAACAAAAATACAGGATCCTTCCACCTCAGTGAAATTTCTAGGTGTCCAGTGGTATGGGGCATATCGAGATATCCCTTCTAAAGTAAAGGATAAGCTGTTCCATCTGGCCCCTCCTACAACCAAAAAAGAGGCACAATGCTTAGCTGGCCTCTTTGGATTTTGGAGACAACACATTCCTCATTTGTGTATGCTACTCCAGCCCATTTACCGAGTGACCAGAAAAGCTACAAGTTTTGATTGGGTACCAGAACGAGAGGCCCTGTGACAGGTCCAGGCTGCTGTGCAAGCTACACTACCACTTGGACCATATGATCCAGTAGATCCAACGGTGCTGGAAGTTTCAGTGGCAAATAGAGATGCTCTCTGAAGCCTTTGCCAGGCCCCTATACGGGAATCACAACACAGACCTCTTAGGATTTTGGAGCAAAGCCTTGCCATCCTCTGCAGATAACTACTCCCCTTTTGAGAAAAAGCTTTTGGCTTGCGACTGGGCCTTAGTAGAGACAGAATGCTTAACCATAGGCCATCAAGTTACCATGAGACCTGAGTTGCCTATCATGAGCTGGGTATTGTCTGACCCACCAAACCATAAAGTTGGGCGTGCACAGCAGCACTCCATAATAAAGTGGAAGTGGTATATACAAGATAGGGCTCAAGTGGGTCCTGAAGGCACAAGTAAGTTACACAAGAAAGTAGCCCAAATGCTCATGGTCACCACCCCTGCCGTGTTACCTTCTCTTTCCCAGCCCACAGCTTTGGCCTCTTGGGGACTCCCTTACAATCAGTTGACTGATGATGAGAAAACACAGGCCTGGTTTACAGATGGTTCTGCACAATATGCAGGTACCACCCGAAAGTGGACAGCTGCAGCACTGCAGCTCTTTTCTGGGACATCCTTGAAGGATAGCAGTGAGGGCAAATCCTCCCAGTGGGCAGAACTTCGAGCAATGTACCTGGTTGTTCATTTTGCATGGAAGAAGAAACGGCCAGAGGTGCATTGGTACAATGATTCATGGGCTGTTGCCAGTGCTCTGGCTAGATGGTCAGGGACTTGGAAGGAACATGATTGGAAAATTGGTGACAAGGAGGTCTGGGAAAGAGGTATGTGGATAGACCTTTCTGAGTGGGCAAAAAACACGAACATATTTGTGTCCCATGTGAATGCTCACCAGAGGGTGAATTCAGCAGAGGAAGAGCTTAATAACCAAGTGGATAAGATGACCTGCTCTGTGGCTAATGCTCAGCCTCTTTCCCTAGCCACTCCTATCACTGCCCAATGGGCTCATGAACAAAGTGGCCATGGACGTAGGGATGGAGGTTATGCATGGGCTCAGCAACATGGACTTCCCCTCACCAAGGCCGACTTGGCTGCAGCCACTGCTGAATACCCAATCTGCCAGCATCAGAAACCCACACTCAACCCCCAATATGGCACCATTCCTCGAGGTGACCAGTCTGCTATCTGGTGGCAGGCTGACTACATTGGGCCACTTCCACCATGGAAGGGGCAGCAATTTGTTTTAACTGGAATAGACACATACTCTGGATATGGCTTGCATTTCCTGCATGCAATGCTTCTTCCAAAACTACTACCCGTGGACTTACCGAATGTCTTATCTACCACCATGGCATTCCACACAGCATTGCTTCTGATCAAGGAACCCATTTCACAGCAAATGATGTGCGGGAATGGACACATGCCCATGGAATTCACTGGTCTTACCATGTTCCCCATCACCCTGAAGCAGCTGGATTAATAGAATGGTGGAATGGCCTTTTGAAGACTCAATTACGGCACCAACTCGGTGGCAATACTTTGCAGGGCTGGGGCAATGTTCTCGAGAAGGCTGTGTATGCTTTAAATCAGCATCCAGTCTATGATGCTGTTTCAACCATAGCCAGGATTCATGGGTCCAGGAATCAAGGGGTGGAAATGGGAGTGGCACCACTCACTTTTACCCTTAGTGACCCACTAAGAAAATTTTTGCTTCTTGTCCCTGCAACCTTAAGCTCTGCTGGTCTACAGGTTTTAGTCCCAAAAGGAGGAGTGCTGCCACCAGGGAACACAACAATAATTCCATTGAACTGGAAGTTAAGACTGCCACATGGTCACTTTGGGCTCCTCTTACCTGTGAATCAACAGGTAAAGAAGGAAATTACTGTACTGCGGAATTAATCACTGCAGTGATTGATCTTGACTATCAAGGGGAAATAGGACTACATTTACATAATGAGGGTAAGGAAGAGTTTACCTAGAATACAGGAGATCTCTAGGGTGTCTCCTAGTACTGTCATGCCCTGCAATTAAAGTCAATGGAAAATTGCAACAAACCAATCCAAGCAGGACTTACAATGGCACAGAATCTTCGGGAATGAAAGTTTGGGTCACCCCACCAGGCAAAGAACCACAGCCAGTTGAAGTGCTTGTTGAGGGTAATGAGAATATGGAATGGGTAGCGGAAGAAGTAGTATTAAATATGAACTTCAACCATGTGACCAGTTACAGCAACGAGTACTGTAATAGTCATGAACCCTTCTTCCTTGTTTCATTATGAGTATGATTGTATATTCATTGTATATGAATTTCTTTGTTTTCTTCCCCAACCTTTTCCCCTATCATATGAAAAGTTGTATTAATTTCATGTCATAATATTTAAGGATGTCAAGTTTAAGAGTGAATATTACCTAAGGACTTGCACCCTATTCTGTAGGGAATTAATACATTTACAGTTGTACGCAGGCAAGTTGAACATTGTTAGGCAGAAATATATATGTATGCTTGTCTGTTATTGTTTTCACTTAGAGACTAAGTATGGTTTAAGATAGTGTGTATGGTTCCCGAGTTGACAAGGGGTGGACTGTAATGGTTAGGCTAATGTGTCAGCTCGGCCAGGTAATTGTGTCCAGGTGTTTGGTCCAGAAGGTACTGGGCTAATTGTAATATAAGAACATTTATGGACTTTGGTCACCAGTGAGTTTACTGTGTGGATGGCTGATTGCATCTGCATCAATCAAGGAGATTGCTCTCAGCAATGAGTGATGTCTTTATCCAATCAGTTGAATGTCTTAAAAGGGGAAGTGATTTCAACATTTAGAGAGAATTTCCCAGCTTGTCTTTGGACAGCCAACTTCTCCCAGAAACTCATCAAGGACTTTCACTGGACTTTCATCGGAGCCCCTGGTTTGCAGCCTGCCTGCGGAACCTGGACTTGTGCATCCCCATGGTCACATGAGAGACTCTTATAAAATCTCATATTATTGACAGATATCTCCTGTTGATTCTGTTTCATGAGAGAATCCTGACTAGTACACTTGTCCTCTCCAAGACATCCTGCTGAGTTGGAATAAGAAATTTAGGTTTTGGGAAGCAGAATCTGAAAGAACATGAAGGGATTACAGTTGCAGAGCAGAATCCAAGGCACCTAACAACGGTTGCACTCCATCCCAGCTCTGCTGTCTCCTTGCCTTCACCTAACTTCAAAAAAAAAGGCGGAAAACCAACATTGAATAAGCAGCAACAATAGCTATGAGAATAAGAAGAACTGATCTTTTATACAGAAGGAAAGAGTTAAATAAAATTCAGTTCCACTATTATTCGTTAGGGCAGAGCAGTTCACACATTGACCATAAGCAAGGAAAAGAATGTATGGCAGCCATACTAATACACTATCACCATAAAAAGAAAGAGAAGAGGGGAGCAGGATGTAGCTCAAAGATTTAGTGCCTGCTTCCCATGTATGAGGTCCTGGGTTCAATCCCTGACACCTCCTAAAACATAAAAAAAGAAAGAAGAAAAAAAGAGAGCAAAGCAAATGGAAAACCACTGAGAAAAAAAACACTGCCCAAGGATTCGAGGCAGATTCATTTGGCAGGTGTTTCGCCCTACAGAAGGTTTCAAAAAAATTTATATATACATGTTAAGTATATAGTATGAATTTCAAAAAGTGAGCTTAAAGTCATGACAAAGCAACACATTGAATTGAAAAGTGCAGAGATAGGGAAATAAGTTGAAAATGGGTACAGATTGTTTTAGGGGGTGATGAAAATATTATAAATTTAGATTATGGTAATGGTTGCACAACTCCAAGAATATATTAAAAATCATTGACCTATGTACTTTAAATGGGTGAATTGTATTCTATGTCAATTATTTCTCAATAAAATTGTTACAAAAATAAAAATTTTTTAAAAGTCAGTAGCCATTATCTGTTCACTTCTATTGAGCTTTTGTCCTAGACTTCAATCAGTTTCTATCACAAACATTGTAAAGAAAAAGACCAGGAAGGAGACATATATAAAAATTTAAGTCTGAGAAGACTGCTTGGTCAACAGGTAGAATAAAGTGACAAATCTGATAGCTGAATACTTCTTTAAAGAGAAAAACACTAAATGTTTCAACATAGCAAATGTAGGACAATTTGATTATCATATTGGAATGCATAAAAAACAAGCTTCTAAACAAAGGAAAATGTCTACCTTCTCCTTTCAAGCCCAGATTAGCAGTTTTGGGGGAGATAACCAACATAGGCATATCAATCTGATGATGATGATGATGTCGATGACGATGATGATGATGTGAGAAATTACCTTGAACATTAGAAGAATCCTATAAAGGAAGTAAATCTAAAAATTATCAAACAATCCACTCCTCAAGAAAAAATAATGATTTGAGTAGAGGCTGCCTCAAAACTCATGATACAGAAATGGACATTTTTACTGTGGTGGTAAAAGTTATAATAATCATTACAAAAACAAAAAATAGGATAAGTTGGTTGCAGTAATGGCCAAAGTACTTGTTATGGGTTGTCCTTACTGCTTTACTTTTTTTTTTTTTAAATCTATTATAAACTTTATTTTTAGTGAAGTTTTAGATTACAGAAAAATTACATTAAAAGTATTGGGAGGGGGCGGATGTGGCTCAAATGGTTGGGTGTCCGTCTCCCATATGAAGGGACCTGGGTTCGATCCCTGGGACCTCCCGGTAAAAATAAATTAATAAATAAATTAATTAATTAATTTAAGACACCAAAAGACTATTAAAAAAAAAAGTATAGGAATTCCCATATTACCCCAATCCACCCACATATACATTTTCCCCTATTATTCACATTTTACTTTAGTGACAGGCATTCATTACAACTGATGAACCAAACTGAAGCACTGCTACTAATCAAGGTATACAGTTAACAGTTTACAGTTTGTACTGTACAGTTTTATGAGCTTTGACTAAAGTATGTCATGTATCCATCCTTGCCGTGACATACCGAACAGCAGTTCTAATACCTAAAAATGCCCCGTGCTACACCTATTCATTCCCCTCACACCCCTCTGAAACTCTGGTAACCACCTTCTTTATATCAATATTATAAGATCTTCTGTTACCATGTGATAATACCTACAATAATAATAAATCTACACTCGTCCATGGTTAGCCTCCCCTTACGTATGTCCATTACTCAATCGTGAGGAATTTGGGGTGATGTCTGCTCTGACTGCTTTGGATTGAGAGGGGTCTTAGATGTTATGGGGCAAATGGAAGGAACTATTTTGCTTGCAGTTGTATTCTCCCTATTTTGGGGGATGGGGCTTGTCCATCATCGTCATTAATTGTCCTGAGCAAGTCAGAAGAACTGGAGGGTAGGTTTTAGCCACAACTCTGCTGGGATTCCGGGCTCAACCCGCATATGAACAGTCCATAAATTCAAGTCTTTGAGACATATTTAGTGGGTACAGTGATAATTATAGGTTCAAATAAAAGGGGTAAGAGTCATAAGTAAGGAATTTATAAATGAGCCTCTCTGTTATATTGCGGAAATAGGTTATCATATATTTCCAAATAGGGCCTGCTGAAGGATTGTTGGTTTCATGCAGTTGTGTGCCTTGCCTATAATGTCCAGATGTCCCTAGAGATTTTGTTTACTGTGGTAGTTAGTGAAATTTCCTGAGACCTGCATAAGTGTAACCTTCCAAATGACCTCCCAACTCACTTTGAAATCTCGTAGCCATAAAAACACTCCTTTATTTAATGCTTCCCCTTTTGATTAAGGTTTACTTCCACAGGCATCGCTTTTTGGCACTTAGTAATAATCCTTCAGTGTCAGGGAGGCTCATCCCCAGTAGTCACATCCCATGTCAAGGGGAAGGTAGCACATTTATTTGCTGAGTTTGGCTTACAGAGAGTCTTTCAATTATCAACAAAGTCCTATAAAGTATTACCATTTTCATTTGACAGATAAGGAAACAGGCTCAAAAAAAAAAAAATTAATAAAATCATTGTCCCACAGCTAGTAAGTGACAGAGCCAGGATTTGAATCTATGTTAGTCTGACTCCTATGCCTCTCTGCGTGGCTTTTACTCTCTATAACATACATGAAATAATGTAGATCCAATCTGACTTCTATCTAAACTAGAAATGTGAATGACACATACTGGGCTCTTAAGTGGATTTTATATTTGAATTAATAGTTATAGTTTTTCGTCTGAAATCTTATGCTTTAAGAAACAAATTTTGTGCATGTATTTTTATTTCATAGAGAAGTTCAACAGTATGTGTTTGGAAGCCTTGAAAATATTAGGCAGGTCTATGGCAGCTACACCAAGGAAAGCTATATTCGTCTGTAAAAATGCTGGGCTCCTTGGACCTCTCTCCTGGGGCAAGTCACCTTTCCCAGTCAAGCAAGTGAAAAAGCATGTGATTCAGGCTGTTCCTGGATATTTCAACCTTAAATAACAAGAAGTATTTCATTAGTTTTCACAATCTGCCAATGACCCTGGTAGTTTAGCCTTATGGAGGATAAACTCAAAAGAGTAGTAGCAAGACAATGGAGGAAAGACGGAAGAGGGAGAGAAGGAAAAAGAGAAAGAGAGGAGGAGATGATTCTTTTATTAATTAGTTTCCAGTATCTCCTGAGAAGCAAACCCACAATAGAAAACATTGCTTTCTATATTCCATAGCAAACTGGAGTAATTATCCAAGAATTCACTTAGCTTTCTGCCTTCAAACCTACAAACTGATAACTACAGCCATATTAACTCCATTCCCTTTGGTCTGTATGGAAGAGGGGATATTTCTTTTGTCCAAGGTTAAGTCGTTGATCTCATCTTTCTTTTAGCCTTTTTTTTCTATTATTTTCTCATTTTCTGATATTGTCAAACATTTCTCTCTCTTCAGACTTTATTCTCAGCATTCAAATATGAATAATTGATGTGTTTATTAATTCTGAAATAACATTAATAATGGTGAAGGAAACCTCTCTTTTGATCCAAGTGTGGTAGTTAATTTCATGTGTCAACATTGGCTAAGTTGTACTGTCCAGTTATATGGTGAAGCACTGGTCTGCCTGTTACTATGACAGTATTTTACAGATGGGATTTGTATCTACAATTAGTTGATCATGTCTATAATCAATTGATTGCATCCATAATCACAAAGGAAATGCCTCAGCAGTGTTGATTATCTTCTCATCCAAACAGTAAGAGGTCTTAAAAGCCTGAACTGAGGATTTCAGAGGTCATAAGAATTTCTGCCTCAACTTCAGCATAGGCTCTTACTGGAATTTCTAGCCATCCAGGTTCCCCTGGGGAATTAAAATTATGTACTTCAACATCCCCTTTATCAGAGTTTCTAGTTTGCAGCCTGAACTAGCAAGTTGAACTTGCCAGCCCTCAAGGTAGCATGAGCCAATTCCTTATAATAAATCTGTCTTTATAAATATCCTGTTTGTTCTATTTTTCTGGGAAACCCTGACTAGTACACCAAGTTATTCTCTGGTTGACCTGCCAAGGACAGCCCAATTTCTTAACTACCAGCTCCACTACCTCACATCTCTTTCGCTCCTAAAAAGTTTCAGAAATATTTTGGCAAAGGTCACCAGTAACTGCCAACCTTCCAGATCCAATTGTTATTTTCAGATTTCAACTGACACGAGCTTTCAAGGCATTTGAAACTCCTAGTCACTTCTCCTTCGGCTTCAGTGATAACCCATCTCAGCTGATTCTCTTGAACCACAAAAGTAAAGGTGGGGATGGAAAAGAGGAAACATATTTCAAGGCTATTTCAAAGTTAAAATTAGTAAGAAGCAGTGTCTAGTGATTAGGGGTTACAGAGAAAGAGGATTCCTTGCTTGGATTCTTCTTTAAACCTGTAAAAAATATGAAAGTAGGAAGGGAGAGAATTTAAAGAAAGAGAGTAGACAACAGCATCTATTACTGAAAAGGGGTCAAGTAAGGAAAAGATCCACTGAAAAGAGGGGAGGAGTGTTATAATGGGGAATACATGTGCATAAAGGCACTATTATTTATCTTCCACTATTCTTCATTCTTATTGCAAAAGAAATATGCATTCCATGTAGAATTTATTTATTTATTTATTTATTTATTTATTTATTTATTTATTTATTTTACCGGGAGGTACCGGGGATCGAACCCCCATCTCTCCATATGGTAGACGGACGCCGAACCTCTTGAGCCACATCCGTTTCCCCATGTAGAATTTAAAAAACAAAAAATATAGTTAATCAAAAAAGACACTAAAACACTCATAAATGTCTCTACATTACTAACACCTTAGTAAAAAAAAATTTCATTTTTTATAATAAAGGTATTTCTATGCACATATTATATATTTATATAATAAGAATTATATATAAAGGTATGTGTAAACAAATTTTGTTAACTTAAGATTTTGTAACCTTTTTTTCACATACTATACAGTCAGCTTAGCCCATGTCAATATACATCCATCTATACTGGTAGTTCCCCAACCTGGCTGTTCATAAAAGTTACAGACCAATAGACTCTACCCTAGATCTTTGAATCAGATACAGGCATGGGACCTAGAAATCTACACTATTATAAGGTTACTTAATTTTGTGTTATGTACACAGGCTTAGTAAACAATGAGCCACAATATCATTCTAGAAATCTGACATAAAATTGAGGAAGGATTTTCTTTATTTCCCTAATGTATTTAAGGAAAGAGAGCTATGAGCAAATTTATAGGCTGAGAGAAAAATGGCAGGAGAGAGAGAAATACAGGAAAAAGAAGAGGTAAACAGATTTACCATATTAAGGCAGCAAAAAAGAAAGGAATTCAATATCTGGACTAGTGACATCAATTTTTCCTACTGACTTTTGAGAGCAAAAGGAAAGGATGAATATAGATACAGAGATTCTTTTAGAAAAATGAAGTAGAAGTTGATTTTTTTTTCTTTCTACTGGCTTCTATTTTCTCTGAAATACAGTAGGATCAACTATTGTGCTCAAGGAGAAGGAGAAAGCACTGAAATAAGGGATGAAGGGATTGATGAAACTGAAATAACCATTGTAAAGAATGGAAGAAAGAGCTAGGAGTACACTAAGGGTAGACTAGGGCTATGGAAATGACTTCCTTGAATTATCCAGTGGCTATGAATTTATAGAAGCAGCAATTCATATGGCTATGTAATTTTTCTCAAGGTACCTAGAAGCTTTGCAGTAACAGAGAAAGTAGACCATTATTTGTATCAAATTGAAGATTTACAGGGTGTGGTGGTTTGGTAGTATGTACCCCAGAAAAACATGTTCTTAGACTTTGTCCATTTCTATAGGTGTGAACTCCTATAAATAGGAAATTTTGAGGAAGTTCCCCAACCTGGCTTCTGTTAACCAACTGGGATGGGTTTTAATCCTAATACTACAGGCCTCACAGGGAAAGTCACAGAGAAAGAAGGCCAGAGGGCTAGAGGTATTGCAGCAAGATGCTGAAAGTCAACTGAATCTCAAAGAGAAGAGAGAAGCCAGGAGAAGACTCCCTGTGCATTGCATTATGACAGAAAAGCCAAGGACCAATGTTCTCCAGCAGCCAGCCCCAGAACACCACGGAACTCTGGGAGAAAGCATCATCTTGATGATGCCTTAATTCTGGCCTCCAAACTGTGAGCCAATAAATTCGTGTTGCTTACTATTTGCTTTAGTAATGAGGAAACGAAAGCACAGGATGAGTGTAGCAGAAGGCCAAACGTCAAATGACCCTCAGGAAGAAAGTGGTTGAGAGACTCAAGACATCTAGAGTAGACATCAAACAAAAAGTCATGCCAGAAAGCATCATAGGCCTAGGGGTCAATGTCTGGAATAAGTGGCATTGAGGAGTTTAGAATAGGAAAATACTGCTATAACAATATTTAGACCTTTTACACAATAAATACTCATAACAACTTCCAAAGATTCACTCTGCCCCCCCACCAGCAGCCTCATTCCCAACTAAAACATCTTGACTGCTACCCCATTATCTTACCTAAGCATATCAAGGCTTCTAGGAAACACAGTCACCTTAACAGATCCACAGGTATATGTGTGGGAAATAAATACTTGCTGTTGTATCACACTGAATTTTGGGATAATGCGTAACACAGTATTACTGTGGTTATAGCTGACTGGTGCACCAAATAGGACTGATCACTATCCCATCTGAACTCCCACAGGTTGTCTAAACCTATATACATTATGATCATTTGTTTGTTTTTACCCTCTCTGTCTATCTGAAGGGAAGGATCAAATTTTATTCATCTTTGTATCCCAACATCTAGTCCAGGACTTCCCAAATAATAAGCATTGCACAAGTATTTACTGAAAGAATAAATTTTCAACTTTTTATGCCAAATCAAGATCATATTAAAATAACTTGGCCACTAGAAATTTAATAAATAACAGAATTTTTTAAAAATCTTTTTTTTTTTATTTTGCAGGTGAAAATAAAAATATTTTAATGACTATATTAATACACTAAGATTGCATTTAACAAATGCTAAAAGGTATAAAAATATAGGTGGTTCCTTTATTTTAATATTCCCAATTAAAAAGAGAACCAGATTATGTAGACATAGCTTAAAAGCAAAACTATAGTAATTAAAAGAAACAGGAAAGGATTTATTGTTATATTTTAAAATAGAGCTCAATTTTCTCCTTTTTTGTCTTAAACTCCATAATCATAATATGTATGTATTACATAATATGCATACATATGCATATGTATATAAATACCTCTCAAAAAGTGGGTCTTTCAAAATGCTCAATAGGCTATTAATCTAAAGATAAGATTCACAAAATGCCTAATTATCCATAACTAAACACTAATAGCATCTACAACAGGCTTCTATACGTGATTTCTACATTTATAACATATATAGGACATAATTCATTAGGCTATGCTCCTTCTCTGAAATCCCAAATCCAAGAAAACTGAATCACTTTTAAATGAACTGATGTGTTTATTAGATCTGTGGGGTGCAAGAAAACTTCAATTGCTACTCTATGTCATGCTGATATAGGCATAAACTCTCAGGTTAAACTTCTCTCTTTGTAGTACAAGTTTCAATTTGGATTTTAAAAAGCTTGAGGCCATCAATTTTCACATCTTTCCCCACTCCATTTCAGAAATCAGAGAACCAATTTCAGGAAAATATTGGTAAGGTATATGGAGGCTTAACACATTCAAATATAAAAACGACTGCCATTAAGGCAGTTCCATTAAAATAAAGAATATAGAAACCACTTATTACTACCAGGTTCCCTAGCTTCTCATTTCAGAGCCATTTATTTAAAGCCAAACAAAGTGGATAGTCATTTTTCTTAACTATTCTACTGATCAAATTCAAATACTCTTAAATTTGAATTAAAATCATTAAAATGTTGTCAATTTTAACTGTCTGCTAATACAGCCCTGCAAGGCTCTGCCTTCTCATCTTACAACATTCTCCCCCATCACTGGAGGGTTAGCCCACCTTACCTTCTTTTCCTAACAGACTAAGCTCCCTCTAGCCTCTCTTTACCATCGGTCCTCTACCACTCTAGCCCTATTAATCTACCACCCTGGAGACAGCACTGTCTGCTTTCTCTGTGCCTTCCCTGGTCTCTACAACTATTTCCTACCTGAGACCACGTGAACTCAAGCTCTCTGACAACAAGTAAATACTCAGTAACCACCCAAGGTCATATGCACATCCCCTCAAACCTAACCCTATGTGTGCAAACTCATTCTCTAAATTCCTCTTACTAAAGTTTCCAATGGAATGAATGAACCAGATCTCAGATGTAGTTCCATCAATCAAGTAAGACAATAAGAGCTAGATACAGAAATGTCAACCACAGAGTAATAAGGTAGATAGTCCTCCAGTTCCAGTAATGCATAAGACACACAGCAGAAAATAAATAGATGTACTTACTGGAACTACTCATCATATATAGTTACATGTAATATGACTGTTTAAAACTATATAGTGATTTTGTCCACACAAAGTGTTAACCATAAGTTTGCTCATCAATTCATCTTTGTCATCACTATTACTTATGGTAACAGAATGAATATCTCCAAACCATTTCATAACAGTAACATTACTATGAAACACAATTTTAAAAGATGCCTACTTATTTAAAAAAAAGTTTAAACCATTTATGTATCTCTTTATTATCCCTACTCTAGACATTACAGTTGTTGTTTGTAGGTATGATTAAGTCCTATTAAAATAACTCAATTAACTGCCCACCAAAAACCCATTCTCCTTCTCCTGAGATAATCTACTCAACAGGTTGTCATTCAATATTTTAATCACAGTAAGCTTGTATGCATAAATATGTGTGTGTTTATTTATTTTTATACATATGAACACAAATACTGTGTTTTGTGTATGTATGAGTTTTACAATAAATGAGATCATATTCAGCATGTCCTATCTTTCCCTTAACCATTATATTCAGTTCATCATCAAGCCTGTCATCCAATAAGCAAATAATTTTTCTTGAAGCTTCCTACAAGATTAGTGTCACAATCATCTAGAAAGGTGAAGTGAATGCAATAGGAACAATTCAATAAAACTATTTGTGGTAAATATGGCCAAATAAATTTGGACTCAAAAACTGGTAGACAACTGATGAAAGATGTTGTTAATGTGGGAAAATGTGGGAGGTGTGGGGAGCGGGACATATGGAAATCCCCTATGTATTCTCTGTAACATTTATGTAATAGAAGTATTTTTTAAAAAATAAAAAAGGGGGAAAAAGTATGATTCCATTTCCACTCTCAAACACTCAAAACAACCAAAAAGTATTCACACACACACACATATACACAACTATGTGTATATGTGTGTGTATGTATGTTTGTATGTTTATAATACATATCTATACATGCATATAATAAGCATAAAGAGTTCTAGAAGAATTACACAGAAATAATAACAGTTAATACAAAAAACAGTGTAGTGAGGTGGTAATAGCAAGGGATGCTTTTGCAATTCAGTTATTTGAAATTTCCTGAAGAATGTTTCAAGTGTTACTTTTATAATTAAAAAATAAGACTGCAGGACTATATAATTTTGAAATTAAATGAATTTTCCAGATTGAATACTCCAAAAGTTCGAGTGTATTTTCATATGATATATTTAGCCATTTGTAAACTTTGAAAACTAAATACACGACTGAATGTATGAATGTTTATCTAGAACTCTTGAGACAAGAGTCATTGAGGAAGAATAGTATTTTCTATAGCCAACAATTAATATGTCAAGTGTTTATTTTAAACACAAATACATTTACAAATATAAATGTGTTACCTTTATATTTGTATGCAAATACACTTATAAATATTTTAAAAACTGGTAAGCAAAGTTAAAAATGATAATGATGATAAAAATAATAATGATATGAGGTGGGTATCTTCAAATACTATGAAATCAAGAAAGGAGAAATTAAATATATATGAATTTGCTTTCAAGTAACTCACTTCTTTGAAGTTTACTGTCCCACAACTCAAAGGTAAGAATTAAAACAGATTATTTATATATACATTTTATCATATATATTATGTACATTTTATTATACATACGCAAACACACACAAGTCTATAAAACTAGCCAGAAAGTATAAGTCATCTGCTAGAGAATAAACCTGTGCTTTAGATGTGATTATAGTTAAATGTGTATGAAATTGGGATACCATTGTAGCAGAGCCTCAATACAATGGAGTATGTGTGGAATACTTGTAGTTTAAACTTCTGATTACTATTTACTAACTACTGTGACTTTGTGGCAGGTTATACAACTTTTGAACTTGAATTTCCACATATGTAAAATATGCAAAACAACTCTCTATTAAGGAATGCTTCCTCCATAAAGGGAAGGTAAAGCACTGGAAAGAGAATTTGCAAATGAAACTCATTTTATTAGTGCTCATGGTCCTATTCCATTTACCAGCACAGTGTTTAGAGCACAGAGTCAAAATTCTTTGAATGCAATCCTGGCTCTACCTATCAGCAGGTGGGACTTCCAAAGTTTAAGTCTCAACTTGTTCATCTGGAAAATGAGAAAAATAATAATATATACATTACTGGGTTTAAATGAAATAGTCTATATCAAGCATTTATTGCATAGAAAGGGTATATGTTAGATACTATTAGATAATAATAATAGTATT
>JAKSZT010054524.1:409514-482674 GCA_026826555.1 Tolypeutes matacus | reverse complement strand
TATATATATATATATATATATATATATATATATATATATCAATCTCCTTGAACAACTCTCTCCCCTTTCTGTATTATAATAGGACACTCTACTCATTTTCCTAATGCTGTTTCTTCTCTCATGCCTTCAACACCTCTCATTCTTTATCCCACACCTCCAAATATGGGCTTTTCATGGTTATATCTTCAACTCTTTACTATTATTCTCCTTAAGCCTTATGAATAATATACTGAAATATGTGGTGAGGGTATTAACCCAAATTCCAAACCAAAGAGTATAAAAAGAAATATTTTAGCCTAGAAAAATTTAAGAGTAGGCTTTACCAGGTACAGACAATTTACTTCATAGAAAAACTTTGGTTTTCCTTTAATTTTGGAAAATATCACTGCTTCTACAATGAGCCTAGCAAGAGAGTTCACACCTTTAGAAGGTGACACAGAAAAAGAATGTTTTGACAGGGGAGATGGTGATGTTCTTATTATCCATTTGAATGTTGGAAAACGCCTGGCAAAGGCAAAAATGAATTAGTGAAGAAACATTTATTGTGAATCTAGTACATGCCAGGCACTGTTCCAAGAGCTCTTGCACATCCAATTTCACTTGAACTTATTTGCTACATAGCATTGTACATAGCAGGCTCTTCATGCAAGGGGTTGATGATGAAAGTGTGAAACAAAATAAAGTCTGGATGTGGACAATCTATCTACTTGTAACAACACAAATTCAGTTTTCTGTATGCCTAATATGACCATGGTTTCTTGACTAAGCCTCTGAGAATGAATGACTCTTGATCTTCATTGAAAAAAGATTAACAACTCTATATTATTGCAATTTCCTTCTGGCTAATGATGGCATATTTACAGATTTCAGTTTAAGTACCTTGCCCTGTGGAGAGGAATAAAAAGGAGAACAAATATGGACCGTTTTCTATAGAAACTTTTCCATTAAATATGAAATGAAAGTTGTAGTGAACAGATTTAACTTACCATAGTTTATTTTTATTTAATATGTACAATTAACCAGAAATAACTTTGCATTAGTCAGCATGACCTAGCCATAAAAGAAAAAAGTTTTAATTCCCAAGTAGGATAAAGCACTCAAGGAAATATTACTACCCATCTATACCCAAGTAAGTAGGTCTCAAGAGAAAGTAAGCCAGAGTCAGTGAAAGATAAAAACCCTCTTCAGATTCAGTAACCCTATCAGGAAAGGACCAACGATGAGTTGACTGACAGAAGCCAAAATCCTGACCCTAGAATGGAGCAGCAGCAATTGATATCAATCCTGTCATACATCTCTACTTCTCTAGCTTTTCTCAGGCGAAAAATTGGCAGTGGCCCACACAGCCCAAAATTCAGCATTTGCTCAGAAAATGGAAGCCTCCTGGCCTGAAATTAGAGGATACAGAACTAGGAATGGGGGTGTCAGGACAGTGAGGAATGGTAATTGGCTGCACATCCTTCTGCAGTCACCATAGCGTTTGTGTGTGTCTGTGTGTTTTAATGCCTGTGTTAAGAGGGCACAATTGGATGGGACCACAGAATGAGTTTGTAGCACTCCAATTTCCTCTAATTGACCTAAAGCTGATTCTGTAACAGAAGACTTTGCAAACTGGCCAACATGTACACACAATATATATTCTCTTTGATGTTTGCTTTTCTATTTTTTAATTACATTTTTCATGTGCTTTAAATTTTAGAAGGGCAATATCCATTTGGACAGTATTATAAATGAGAAATCAACCCATAGGTAATAACATTATAACACCAGGGAAAATAATCTATAATTATCAAGTAGTTGGTTAATAAGGTATTAGGGGAGTTAAGGAGGCAGACCCCTTCTTTTTCTTTTGTTTTTAGTTAGGTTTGATAAGTTTGGTTACTTTCTCCATCAAGAAAACCATACAATATATGATACAATATGCTAGGTTATAAAACTCTTTTAGAAACTTTCTTTATATGGTCACTATAACAGTTCAATTAAAATGTGTCTTTATAAGGAAACCCCATTAAAGGCAAGTCTTGAATACAGGTTAAATGCAAACTAACTATAAATTTAATTTAAGATTTTAAACTTATTTCTAACTTAAAGAAAGGTTAAAGCAATCTACTTTTAATTAAATATATCTATGGCAACTTAATTCCAAATCTTAAGGTTTTGTAACCCAATTTCTCATGATAAGAATATTACTAAAACTCATCTGTATTGAATGACAATCTTCCATTCCTCTCAGCTCTCTGAATCCATTATCTCTCTCAAGGGAATGAATGCTTTGCTATGACTGATGATGAATAAGATATATAGGACAAATGATGCACTTTTTCATTTAAAAGACTAAAAAAGAAATTCACTTTAGTATCCTTTCTGCCTAGATTCATTAAAATCTAAATACAGCTATTCTAAGATATTTTTTCTAGCTCAGTTCAGTTTGACAAAAAAAGTCTCATGTATCGTTTAAATCAATTACAGATTCTCTGGAAATACAGCACAAACGTTTAGGTTCAATAAATTTAGTTTAAAAATAAACATACAAAACATCACTAAAATAAATGATCAATCAAAAAGAACATGAAAAACAGTATCCTGAAAGAGTATGTAATAGTTTATAATAATTACTAAATTATATTTTAAGAGTTGTTTCAACTTTAGAAAAGTACTTAGAAAAACATCATATAATTCTGTTTCCTAAAATATCTTTATAAAGTAGTATCTGTTATAATTTATTTTTTACCTAAAAAGTCATATAGAAATGGCCACAGATACACCAAAATTTTCAATTTAACTTTATTACTAGATGAGCATAGGCAATTACTACTAGTTAGGAGGAGACCAATCCACTTTGCATGCTAGACAAAAAGGTTATTGTCCCTCTTTTGCACCACTGAGTTTCTAAGACCTAGTATAGTGTCTGGCACATAGAAGGTGCTCAATAAATACTGTTAAATAAGAGATGGAAAGTAGGCAGGGATGTAGAAGAAACTGTTGCATTTAAATTCCAGATCTTTCACATACCCTTTGGAACCCAAAAAACTTACAAGATTTTTGAAACAAACTCACTTTATGAAAAACACATCAATATATACCTCCATACAACTGTATATTTAGTGGACTATACCTTAATTTGAACATTATTTTGGGGGGAGAATATATAAACATTATTTGGGGGACAATGGAGTAAGCACCTTCATTTATCATATTCTATGACTCTGGGGGGAGGGGAAGGAAAAAAAACTGATACTACTTTCCCAGAATTGAGACATATTATAATTGTATATAAATCATTTTATATTTTAGTAGCCTCTTTTAAATTGCTGCAAAATTATCTGCTTCCTTTTAGTGGATTAAGAAATAGAGTACCCATCTTCTTTTCTCAAGAACCCAGACCCGTTTGGAAACCTAAAACTCTTTCCCTTCCTCATATCACTTATTAAGCTAGTTGAGGATTAAGAAGATCAAATAAATGTCTAAAAAAAAGGAAAAGAGAAAGTCACCACCCAAAAAGTTTTCTTCTAACAAAAATATACATAATACAGTGATGTGGTTATTTCTAGAACATAGTGGTTACACAGAAGAAAATGAAGTCAGAAATGCCTCTTTGATTTATGTGCTCTCTAGTTAATACAGAGATCTGAGTGGCTATCCTGGTTATTTTCAATTTTCCTGTGCTAGGACCCACCCTGACCTCCCTCTGTGTTTCTCAGGCCTGTTCAGGGTTTTCTAGGCCAACCTCAATAGACTGCAACCCCAGGATGCCCTTACCTCCAGCTTCAGGTTGGGACTAGCCATTGGAAGATGCTGGCCCAAGAGAAATATTGGAATACTTAGCACCCCTTTCCCTCCCTGCTTCCTTTTGGCAATAACTGCCTTCCTTTCTGGTCACAAATTTTGTAACTTGGGTCCTGTGGCAGTTTGGTATTGTTTATGAATTCCAAAAATAGATATTGGATTATGTTTGTAAACTGGTCTGTTCCTCTGTGCATATTATATTGTATAGGATTCAGAGGTTTCACTTTTACTTGATTAAATAATGATTAAGGCTTTGATTGGGTCACGTCAGTAGGACATTGAGTCCCTGACCCCTTGGTGGGCCAGGACTCACAGAGAAAACGACACGGCACAGGAGTTATGGAGTTTTGAGGTGGAGGACTAGGAAGTAAATACACAAAGAAGCAAATACGTGAGGAAAGAGAGAAGGCTCCATTAGACACGGCAGAGGCCCCGGGAAGAGAGATAAGCCACTCACCTGATAGTTTACAGGTGGCCTTGTAGAGAGAGCAGAGCATCTGAGCCCAGAGAGAAATGAGACATATCCAGGAGAGAAATAGACATATCCCAGCCTACAGCTGATATTGAAAGAAGCTGGGACCACAGAGCCTTAAGAGGAAGAGGAATACTGAACCTTCGCAGACATTGACTGCCATCTTGCATCAACACGGGGCAAAAGACTCTGCATGACGAAGTACCTCTTATGGTACCTTGAGTTGGACTCTTTAGGGCCTTGGGACTGTAAGTTTCTACCCCAAATAAATGCCCTTTATAAAAATTAACAATTTTTGGTGCTTTGAATCAGCAGCTCTTTGGCTGACTAATACAGATCCTCCCGTACAACTCCATTTCTAGCCATGCGCTGTCACCATTCCCACCCTTCCCACTTCTACTGTCAAAGGGATAACTGTTTCCATCCTTCCGCTTCCATCCCTGGAGGTTCCTTAACCCTCACCAGCCTTCTGTAAAGAGCCCTTCATTAAACTCTTTCCAGTGAAACCCAAGAAAGCTTCCTTTGGGAGTGCCATCTGTGTCCTGCCTGCATTTTGACTGATAAAGTAGCCAAAAACCTTTCAAGACAAGCCCCTCAATAGAAACTATCTACAAATAACTACCACCAGAAGATGACACCCTCATTCATAGGAATCAATCACACCCATTGGTCAGCTGAGACATCAAGAACAAAACAGCAAGTTAAAGTAACCGAGGATAAAAAAAATCCACTTCTATAACATGCCCAGAGTTGTCCATCTGCATACAGTTCATTAACCTTTGGTTCTGATGGTACATCCATCTCTTATTTCCCTTATTGGGAGAAACATGTTTGAACATATCTTCATACTTTCATCCATAAAGCAATGTCTGTATTAAAAAATATCTGGCGAAGTGGATGTGGCTCAAGCAGTTGGGTGCATGCCTCCCGCATGGGAGGTCCTAGGTTCAGTTCCCGGTTTCTCTTAAAGAAGATGAAAAGACAATGAGCAGACACAATGAGCAGACAGACAAGGGAGCCATCTCAGGAGGGACAGCAGATATCTGCCAGCCTCATCAAGAGGCAAATATATCAGATACACTTATTACCATAAGGACATAATTTAGTTACATTTTAATGAGTAAATTTTAATTACATGATCAAGGTTACTCACATAATACAGCTTGCTTATCTCCAAACTCTTTTATTTTTTTTTTCAGAACCAATATAAAAACTAAGTATTTAGTGATACTCTATAGATTAATTTAAAAAGTCTTAAAACTAATGAACAGTACATATGTTGCAATAAACAATGCTCAATGAATAATCAAATAGAGCACTAAGATTACATGTACTTCTCCAACAATCCATATGTGCCACCAAAAGGAGACTCTTTACAGCATCATGTTTAAATCAATCCTCCTTTTCTCTTTCACTGAAAATCTTTATTCTTATCCTAAAATTTTCTAAGCTCCCAAACGTTTTCCCTATTCTGTCTTTTCCCTTCCAGGGAACATCTTGATTGAGTCATCTCTCTACCTGCTCCCATCCTAATGCTCTCTAAACCTGAAACACAGCATGATTTCCACGTCACTTTCTTCCGACCTTCAACCACTGGTTTCTGCATCCCATGACTTCCTTGTCTTGGTTTATTCCCTACTAAGGAAGAATGATTTGAAGACAAACTTTCTACCTCCCTACATGTCTGAAAATATCTCAAACCTACCTAGACACTTGACTGAAAAATTGGCTAGGGAGTATCAGCCAAATTTCCTGCCACTCCAGAAATTTGAAGTAATTATTTCATTGTTTTCCACTGTAACCAATGAGCCTATCTGATTCTTTCCTAGGAGATATATGTTTTTCTCTCTTTCTTCAAGATCCGCTCTCAAATAAATAAATAAATAAATAAATAAATAAATAAATCAGGTCCACCAAGTTTCATCACTGCAGGAGAATACCTAAAATACAATGTGAAAAGTACCCTCTAGATTTGGGTAACTCAACAGCCCTCATGGAAGGGATACACAATTCCAGGGAAGAGAGGCAGAAGATAAAACACTCTACCAATTTCAAATAGAGGGACTTTAATACAGGGAATTGTTTACAAGGGTAATAGAAGACTTGAGAAGTCAAAGAAAAGATAATGAAGTAACCCAGGGATCACAATAACAGGAATCTGGTAACACAACAAAGGGAGAAGCAGGCCATCCAACAGAAGTTAGAAGTTAGAACTAAGGGAAGCTTTTCTGGAAGGAGCTGAGCTCATAGAAAGAAAAGCAATAAGAACGAGAAGATATAGCCATTGCAGGAGACACAGCCTCACTCTAGATATTGGGAGGTTGGAGGGGAATTCCCTGGCTTCTCACCTCTTCCCACTCACCAGTCTTCCACCAGTACCTTCTACAAAACCAATTCAACAGCAAGAGTGCCAAATGAGCCTGGGAAAGGTGATGCAGAACAGAACAGGGAGGATGGGGCAAAGGATCTTATAGCAAATAAGCAAATGACCAGCACAGCATACTATGTAAATTTGGAAAGAACATCAATAACCAAGAAGGTAACCCAAAAGAATTGAAAACAAATGTCCAAGCAAAAATTGTACACAGATGTTCATAGCAGCAGTATTTATAATAATCCAAAAGTGAAAATTGCCCAAATGCCCATGAAATGAAGAATATATAAACAAAATGTGGTATGTCCATGCAATGGAATATTAGTCAGCCATGAAAATGACTGAACTACTGCTATATACTACAACATGGATGAACCTTAAAAACACAATACTAAGTGAAAGAATATAGACACAAATGGCCACATATTGTATTATTACATTTACATAAAATGTTCAGATAGGCAAATCCACAGAGACAGACAGTATATTAGTGGCTTCTGGTGGATGAGGGTGGTAGGGGGCAGTTATTGGGACTAACTGCTAATAGGTACAGGGTTTCTTTTGGGGTAATGGAAATGTTCTGGAATTACGTGATCTTTATGCTATGTGAACTATATCTCTTTTTAAAAAATGCTGAAATTTTAAAAAAAGGACTTTCAAGGTTTAGGTCAAAAATCATTTATGTCTCCACGATTATTGGGCAGTAACTTCTTGCACAATGGCATCACTATTGGAAGGCTGTTCTTGCTTCATGAGAAAATGTGGTATTATTTTCAGGTTCCTAATCTTTAAATAACACATTTGAGGTATTTCTGTCACCAATTTACTAAGATGGCTGTCATTTCTTTCAGGAATCCATCATGCAGCATGGGTCCCTGGCCTTCAAAGTTAAAATTAGCACCATCACAATTTCCCATGAGGAACTGACAAGCTACAAAGAAATAAAATTTTCCTTTTTTTCCCCAAGATCTAGTCAAGCTTAAATAGTTAGGCAAGGATTGAAAATGTAAAGAATACAAGTCAGTAAAAGGAGAAAGAAGGAAAGGATTGGAGATGAGAAAAGAGCTACAGATTCAAAGCTTGACAAAAACCTGACAAAGCCTCAAGACTAATCAGTGGATTCCAAAATTGGCCTGCTTGAAACAACTGTCTGGATATGTGAAACAAGCAATGTTATACATCCTTGACAGATTTACTACATTTCTGTAAATCTCTCGACAATGTAAAGTGATATTCAGATATGTTATCTGTGGCAAAAGAAAGAAAAGACCAACAATTAAATTTCAGTTGCCTTAATAGTTGATCATAAGTGACAGCTGCTTAGAAAAATTTAATTTGAACTTAAAATGAATAATCAGTGATCAAGATATAGAAAATGTTGATGTATGCCATAATCAGTCACAATTGGGGCAACATGTAACTATTATAAAAGAGAACAACACTTCTCCAACAGACTACCTAATTTGATAAGAGACTAATATGAATAATGATAGTTCTTTATGTAAGTAAATGGTAAACTGAATAAAATTTATTATGAGTAAAGTTAACAAATTTCAAAAGACAACTTCTGAAGAACAACCATGAACAAATTTTGCAGACATTAACTACCAATGAAATTCCAAACCTGAAACCTAACAAAAAGTAATGTATTATCCAAACAGCATGCATTTTTAACAATAGGGTATTTATGAAAAAGCAATATGACTAGAAAATTATTATGTCACACAGTTCAAAATCTACCTTATAGTATTAAGATTTCCAACAGCAATCTCCTACAATCCCAGGAGGTAAGGATGCTTACCTATAAAAATAATCCCATTAGGCATTATAATAAAGTTCTCTGATCCAGCACAAATAGGGCCAGATGTTGGTACATAAATTGAAAATATTGGTTAAAGCAGGGAATGATTAAAAAAAATAAATACATGAACAAACAGTAAACATTTTATTTAACTTAAAACACAAATTTAAATATATATATTCACTCATCTTCTGTTGTAAGACTAAACCCATTTCTTTGAATTTAAATCCTCTGATTAGAATTCTATGTCTTTCTTATACATCCCTTATAATTTCCAATTTCCTTTAGATTAAAATGGATTGAAAGCTTAAAGGTACATGTAAAATAATCCCCCTGAAAAGTTCTGCTATATTGATATCTTTTTTTTTTTTTTCAGTTCTCTCCATACTTAACTCAAAATAATTCTTCCAACTTGCCCTCATTGTAATGAGAAGAACTGGAACTAACAGGACAGAGGGGCAGAGGGAAAACTGGCTCACTATAAACGCATAATGTAACCAGTAGAAGCAGAATTGTCTACTACCAGTACTCAGTATCCTGTGGCAATCAGTCAGTATCATTTACAGTAAGTCTATTAAGTAGAGGTTAGTTAAATAAACCTCCACTGTACATCAATTCCATTGAAAATGAACAATCTACCAGGTAAAATAGATAAAAGGGTGAAATCATTGACATCAGGTTAGAAAGCCAGAGGAAACACTAACAACCTTTTTACAAAACACCTATCTACTGATTATTTATTTTAGGTTTACATACATCATAGAGGCCATTTATCACCGTCAATACTGGCTTGGTAACAGCTCTGAAGCCTTCTACCTCTGCTTTGTAGTTTGCCATATATCTGCAAATATAAGCAATGTCCAAGAGTCTCCGGCGCTCTCTAGAAACTTTCTTTTTAGAAGCATCACAACATTCCATAAGCCAAATGGAAAGAAGCCAGAAAATAAAAATGCATTCACACAGGACCTCCAGGAAGTTGAAAATGCCTTATACCATGAAGCCCACCTGCAAAAGACTCCTAGAAGTTCCATTCATTCCAGAAGTTAATAGAAACTCCAAGAAACCTCAACAGTTTAAGTCTAGAATGCTACCTTACCTAACCAAAGAATTTTGAAAGGTTTACTCTTTACATTATAAAGGTATGTTATTTGCGACTGGGGTTGTTTGTATTATTGTTTCCAATTTGTCACTATCCTCCATATAAGATTATTCTGTATCCGTGTGTCATTGAATGACCATATTATTTGATTAATGAAATATAAGTGCAAATCACATTTGCTATTTCTAAACTGAAGCTTTTAGAGCCATCGTTGGTTTCCTTCATTGTTCTCTCGATCACAAGATAAGCATATCCCATATAGGAGCTGCTCAATCACCCTAGATTCTGGAAAAATTTACTACTTGGAACAAAGCTACATCTGACAGAGTAAAAAAAAAATTAGCAAGAAATAAACCTTTGTTGTTCTAAGCCATTTAAGAGGTTGGGATTGTAACATGCCATTCTACAGCGAAAACAGACTAAGATAGCCATCACATATTAGTTGAAGAATGAACAGGAGATTACATCAGAACTACATCTTCCAACTACACAGGACCTCTAAACCAATTAATAATGATCACTTATTTTCCTATCAGTGTTTCTCAAACTATCTATGGTGATGGATCAGTTACCTTTTTTTATTCCCAATTTATTACAGATGAATATACAAAAATGACAGATGAATACATATAACAAAAATGAATTATCAGAAAATTGAAAGAAAAAGACTTTCAAAATTCAAGTCCCAATTTTTATATTATCATTGTAAGATTCAAGAGAAATAAAATTACTGTGTCCAGATATAGCTCAAGTGGTTGATCATCTGCTTCGCATGTACGAGATCCGAGGTTCACTCATAGGTAACGCAACAAACAAAAAAAAATAACTCTCATTGGGGAGCGGATGTAACTCAGTGGTTAAGCACCTACTTTCCATGTACGAGGTCCTGGGTTTAACCCCCGGGACCTCCTAAAAATAAATAAATAAATACTCTGTCAAATTGTTATTAAGGTTTCTAGACACTCCCAATTTCTGACAATATACCCTTGTGAACCAGTTACAGTTCACAGAACCATATTAGTCCCTAGAAAACACTTTGGGTAGAACTGTTTCAGAGCATGTGGAATTAAGAAATGTAAAGTTTTTGGTGATGGTGATAACTTCTTGACAATTGCTTAAAAGAAAAGCAAAATTATAGACAAATTTAGGCCAAGAAACAGGTACAGAGTGTCTTTCACACTCTACAAAAATATCTGTGGTTCCTTTTCTCTATAAGCATAAAAATCAGGTTTTCTAGTCCTTTTCTTTAAATCTATCAATGACAGACATTTAGGTTATTTGAAAAATGCCTAGCTCCCAGATTTAGTAATTTTAAATGAAATGTTTTCAGTTATAGCAAATAGGAACCCAATTATTTTATATTGACATACGTAGTTTACTGCCTTTCTCTCTAGTTATTATCATCCAGCTACTGGAAAGCAGATAGTTCTCCTCAATTATTTAGAAACCTGCAATAAACATGATTTAGATTCAAAACTCCAAGTATATTTTATATCACATTTAATTTTCTAAAGAATGAGTCTTTGCCAACAACGAAGATAATTCAAAGTTTTAGAAATTCATCTCAAACCTTTAAAATAGTTTCTAGTTTTCACAGAAATTCTTTTTCAGGTGGTAATATTCTAATCTTGATGAATGCATTATATATCCACTGTCCTTTTGGGTTGCTGCAACAGCTGCTGGCTGCTTAAAAAGCTAGTTAAAAAAAAAAAAATGACTAAAAGGAAAAGAAGTGATTGTTTCATTTTCTCTTAAATGAAGGTATATTTAAATTAGGGTTGCTCTCCAAGCAGTTTTTAAAATGTGGATGGCAAAAGCCAGAGCTACACCTCAGTTAAGACAAATCAGAGACTAAATTATTTTGCTTTTGCAAGGCTTAACTTTTGCAAGGCTTAATCAGTAGTAATTTTTATGGGAAAATAAGAGACCTTTGCAATGAAGAAGACTTTTTTTAAAATCTTACCAGTTAAAAAATATGTATCATTGAAAAAAGTATACATTCACAAACTAGTTAGCACTCTGAGCAACCTAGTTAGGCAGGTAAGACAACAATCATCACCTTTATCCCCACTGACAAAGATGAAGAACCATGTTAAAAGAGGTCAACCCTGGTTTCAAATTCTAAGTCCCATCCTTTATATTTTACATCCCGATTCATGCCAATTTCTTTTTTAGAGATCATATATATTTGACTACTCTGAGCACTGTTACCTAAAATATTTTGGGGTCATTTGGCAAAAAAAAAAAAAAAAAAAAGAAAAACATAAGAAAATAAAAAATATTTCCCAGCAATATTAGTGAGTAATCCCTCAGAAAATGAAATGTACATAGATGTGTTGCTGATTTCTAAAATGATTAGAAAAGGAGAAAGACATCAAAACAGCATGCTAAAATATTTTTATTACAGATATAATTTGCCATAATGCAAAATTAAAATCTAGACATTCTTTAATTTAAATTACTTCTGAAAAATTATCATGAATCAATGGATAATCATTTAGATAAAAATAGAATTATGAATTTTTTCTGTTGCAGCAAAATATAAATAATCAATTTACCCAGTAACTGAAAGAAGATTTTTGTTGTGAGTTTCGGAAGGTCTATTTTGTATTATCATTTGGAGGGAAAGGTTGGTGCAGAATCAATATTTTAAATTATATAAACATTTCCATGACAAAAAAATATAAGTAAAAGTGTTATTTTTTTAAATCCCTGCCAATAGGTAAATAAGCAATACTTCTTTCAAGTGATATTGCAAATATATATTTAGAAGTCAAGCTCTCTGATACATAGAAGACAACAAAGTTAAGGAGTCTAATCCTTAAAAATTATCAGTTATGGTTAGAGATTAATTCTATAGACTTTTAAATTTATTGCTGTTTGAATTTATAAGCTGATAAATGAGAGCCCATGTTTAAAAACATTTTTAAATCATTACCAATGTAACCTAGAACATTTTAATGAATATGCATTTGAATTTTCAAATTAAAAAGTACTGTAATTTTTAAACTAATTAATACACATTTTCTTTTCCTTTATCGTTTAGTACAAATTTATACATTAGACAACTTACAATAAAATTGTCTAACATGTTTTAAGCTAAGAGAAAAGAAATTTAGCAATGAAAAATAATTTTCTTTTGACTCAGTGTGTCTCAGAAAATTTCAATGAAAAACAAAATATAAAAATCCCTTAACTATATGTTTTAAAAAACCTTCATGGTTAAATAATTATTTCAGGGTATATTTTCAGCTATGTTGTCAGCATCATCAAAATCCCATGTTCTACACAGTTATATTTAATTAATACATTTATACGTTTTTGCAAAGAAATGTTCTTTTAAATGCATTATTAACTCAAAACTTGGGTTCTACTCTCATTTCTCAATTTTAAAAAAATAAAATCAAAGTTCTTTAGTGAGAAGTTAAAGTCCCATACATAAGATACCCTGAAGCCCTATAGCTTTGGGCAAAGAAGGAAGTCTCTTCATGTCGATAAGAAAACATATTACATGTAAATTCTCCCAACCTTCTGCCTGTTCTTAATTATTTTCTATTACAATTTCATTTACTTTAGTCTTTCCTATCTCTCCAGTGAAAATAAAGGCTCACTGATTAAAACATTTTCATTCCATGCCCTTAGACACTAAATAAATATTTGTTGATTGAGAAATAATTGAACGCTACCTGAAGGATATGGAAATTATCCAATAAACCTTCACAAAGGGCAATATTTTAAAAATCAACTTAAATTGAAAAAAATATATAGAGGACATTTTTACATTAAAATAGGAACAGGTATATTTTAGTTTTTAATTTTTTGAGTTACTTTGCTTAATATTGATATGTATGTATTAAGTACTTTACTTAAAATCTGAAATGAAATTCTTCAAACATCCATAGGGACCAAGTAGATTTACAAGGCCAAGCTTTAGTCACAGGAGTGAGGTCATAAGGCTTTAGGATGGCTCCTAAATCTAGCATTCTTATACTTCCTCTCCAAAATTTTTATATGTTTGAAAACTATTCAGGGATTAATCACAAATATTGGAGGGGGAAGAAAAAGACCAAATGCAAGTACCAAATTTTAACTAAAGCTCTTATAGTAATGTGGGTATCTTTATGTAAAATTTTAACTTTAACATTATCATTGAATACCTCTCAATCTTACAAATGACAATAAAAAGAATAAAAAAGAATGTCAAAAAGTGCTTGGTTATAGATTGTTCTCTAAATGGCCTAGCAACAAAAATTAATGGTCAAAGCAGTGACTTAGAGAGAAGATAGGGAAATATCCATATTTGTGTTTAAGAATCTATCGACAACAATAATTTAAATGAGTAGTCTCCTATCCTCAAAATACATTTCATAACTATCACCATGTATCAAGCTACCATGTATCATCAGATCTCATAGCTTTGCACAACAATATGCATGAAATTTTCAGTAGCTTTCAGGAAACATAGATAGTTTATATCATCTAACTGGGGACATTCCACAGAGAATTATTTTAACTGCTTAGACCTCTTTCCAATAAAGAAACAACTAACCATATGTAGGTATCGAGCACCTGAAATGAGGTTAATACAATTGAAGAAATGAATTTCAAATTCAGTTTTATTTCATTATAATTAATTTACTAACTTTAAATTTTAAAAATGCTGCTCAGATCAGTTCCCAGAAATCTTTAAATTATGTTTGGAATAACCTGGGTAAGCGAATCTACTTTATAAGCTGAATATTTTATTAAATATAAGTAGAGATAAAGGTTTTTAATGAAAATTTAACAGATGAATCATATTTTGAAAACTCAGTTAAAAAATGAAAATATCTCATTAATACATTTTACACTGAATACATGTTAAAATGATAAAATTTTGACATATTGAGTTAAATAAAATGTATTAATATCTATCTTACTTTTCCAGGCTGCTCAACAAATACCACACAGCTGGCTGACCTAACAACAGAAATTTATTGGCTCACAGTTTGAAGGCTAGAAGTCCAAAAATCATGGCATCTACCCAAACTGTGTAGCACTCTGTGTTGGCTTTCCACAGTCCTTGGGTTTCTTGGCTTGCACTTCTGTCTGCCTTCACATGGCAATCTCTCTCTTCTTATGTCTGCTCTTTCAATTTCTACTGACTTCCAGCTTCTTCCTGTGGTTTTCTCTGACTGACTGTTACCAAATTTCTTCTGCTTATAAAAGACTCCAGTAATAGAGATCAAGGCCCACATTGATTCAGTTGGGCCATACCCTAACTAAAAATAACATCTTCAAAAGGTCCTATTAACAGGGGTTTACAACCACAGCAATGCAGATTAAGATTAAAAACATGCTTTTTGCTGGGATACGTAATTCAATCTACAGAGTATTAAAATTCATTCACTGTTTTCTTTTTACTTTTTTAATGCAGCTGCTAAGAAATTTGACTTACATAAGCAATTTGTATTATATTTCTGTTGGATAGTGATGCCTTAGAAAATATAAACAAAATCCAGACTTTCTTTGATGTCAGGTTTCCTAAAGTTATACCTCATATACAGGATAATTCACTCATTTATGTGCACAGTTCTGTAGATTTTGACAAATGCTTACAGTCCAAACCTAGATATAAAACATTTTGATGATCCTAAACAATTCCCTCATGCCTCTTTGTAATCAACCCACATCTTCTACTCCTAAACCCCTGGAAACAATAATCTATCTGTCCATATAATTTTGCCTGTTCCAAAATGCCATAAATATGGAATTAGACAGCATGTTGTCTTTTGAGGAAGTCAAATTTTAAATACTGTATGACTCTAGAATATTAAAGTATTATTATCACCCTGATACATTATTTAATTGTATTGGAAACATTTGCCAAGGCCTTATTTTTCCAGTTATTCTACTTTTGAAACAAAGTTTTCTTCTTTGTCACTACTACAGTAATTTATTCAAACAATAAACTTTAGCAGATTATATTTTATTTATTTATATATACATCTACCAGCCTCCCCCACCGACCCAACCCCCACATACACACTGGACTGCAAGCTAAAAGCTATGACTTCTAGAACCATTATGCTTTCCACATTATTAACTGTCTAGAGAAGTTAGCAGTGCTGATGACAAAGCTGAAAAGGTATATCCAAGGAAAGGAAAAGGAAAAGGAAGGGGAAGGGGAAGAGGAAGGGAAAAGGAAAAGGAAAGGGAAAAGAAAAGGGAAAGGGAAGGGAAGGAAAGAAAGAGAGAAAGAAAGAAAAAAGGAAAAGAAAAAAAAAAGTTGAATGCTGAAAAAGATTACTCTTTGGATTAGATTCCTAATTTCAGCAAGCATTCCAAAAAGGGTTTAAGTCTATAGATGATCTAACACTAGGGTGCCAGTTATCCAGGTGTAAATGCTAGTAAACAATTAACTGGGCCAATACTTTTACTAAAATTGATATTGTTTCTGTCAGAGCTTGCTAAAAGAGTTGGTTAAGTTTGGGGTAGTACGCCTTAACACTATTTTCTCATAAACACTGTTATTTTTGGTACATGATTTTGCAGAACATAAAGTTTTTCAGGAACACATACATTACATTATAGCAGAAACACCAGTACAATATGAATTTAAGGACTTTGATAAATTCTCTGGTTCTATCTGAAAAGTATGACATTTATTTGTAAACATTAGTCATCAGAGAGTAAAATACATGAAATATAAAAATTCTATTATTTAAATAGGTAAATAAAATATTACTAATGGCTTCCTTGCTTTCAAAATACTTACAGAAGTCTCCAGTAAGAAAAACTCCTTCTGCTCCTGGCACCCATTCTTTGCAGTATAAACTACCATCAGCACATCTGTGGATGCCAAACGATTCATAACCTTTGGAAAATTTGTCAATTCCACCTTCATTTTCTCCAATGCTGTCCAAAGTCTGGCAAAATCGTTTATACCTTTGAAAAAGTAGGAAAGAAAAAGTTTAATAAATTAAATAGTCTTCAAAAAAACTAGTGTAATTAAGGAGCTGCTTTACTCTTCAGCGAAAAAGAAAAAAAAAGACATCATTAAAGAGAACAATGTGAATAATTTCAATATTGGTAGAGATTACCTGGAAGGTATTCCATCTGGTAGGATAAAAACATTCCTATCTCAAATTAACTGAACTAAACCAACTAACATTTTTTTCTGTAATTTCTGAAAAATTCAATTGTTAGGAGAAAGAAATATGGTTCTTATATTATACTATGTTTTTTTAAAAAATAAGCATTATAGAAACTCCCACATCAAGACAGTTTAATTATGCAGAATCCCTGCAGTTCCCTCTTCTAACTTCTAAGGAAATGAAAGTAAAACAGTCAAAAACCAGCAAGAAAAATAAAATTACACTACAGCAGGTTCTGGCAAACCATTCCTATAGAAGGGCAGAAAGTAAATATTTTAGGCTTTGCAGGCCATATGGTCTCTCTCACAACTACTCAACTTTACCACTGAAGCATTAAAGCTGCCACAGATAGAATGTAAATGAATGGGTGTGGCTGTGTTCCAATAATACTTTATTTATAAAAAACAGGTGGTGGGCCAGATTTGGCCTGTGGGCTGTAGTTTCCTACCCCTGCCCTATATCAACTAAATATAGAAAGGACATAACATAATGTCGAACCATCAGCTGACTGAGAAGAAACAGAAGATTCCTAAGCAGGACTGAGAATATCAGTGGCTGTGTCTGTACTCCAAGATCCCCCACAGTCTACACTGGTCCACCTACAATATGCTACCTATTTTCATTAACACCACAAATGCAGGGAGAAGCAAACTAGTAAGAAACTGGAAAAACTAGGGAAGTGACCCATTTGAAGGTACTGTCAAAACTCCAGAATGAATTGGGCAATGGCAGTGTACTACCCTGTATGTCCCCACACTCTATGGGGAGAGCAACACAATTTCCAGAAAGATGGCATGAATCGTGGTAGGAGATAAGGAAGGATATAAAAATTTGATAAGCTACCTAATGAAAATCACCACAGCTGAGATGAAAAGAAAAACTTTCCACAAATGTTTCAAGCTACACAGCAACATAAAAATGAATTAAACAAGAGCTGAGAGATTATATGACAAAACAAGAGTGAAAAGTGAGACTACAGTCCTAAAGAAACAAATAGAAGAGCAAAACACATCATTAGAAAATAAATAAATTAGAAAGAGCAATGTACAAAATGCTATTCCAATCATTTATTCATCTGCTATAGCAAATTATTAGATAAATGAATAAGTGATTGGAAGTTTAAATAATTGGAGAAGAAAAAGATAAAGAATTGAATATATTACAAAGAAAGTAAAATATGAAAAATAGACAAAGATGATCGAAATAAGAATAACCAGTGTGTCTGAATAACAAAACTAAATAAAATGGATATAAAAGATATAACACTGGAAAATTTTTCTAAAGAATTAAATCATCATCTTAAAAAGAGTACACATGTTTCAGGAAAATTTGGTGGAAGGAACAAACACATACAACATATACCATTTCAAGCTATTGAAATTCAAAGAAGTAATTCTATAGGCAAGTAGGTTAAAAAAAAAAAAAAAAACCAAGGGCTAGGGATGGGGGATGGGGAGGGGAGGGTATTTTTTTTCCAAAGGAACATCACATTAAAGGACAAAAGGTAACAATGCCAATCCAACACAATTCTGAGGAAGAAAAGTAGTAATCTAAGAATAAACAAGTTTGTTACTCATATCTAAAGTCATTTAAAAAATATTGTCAAATTCAAGAAATAATTCAAAGTATATGATGCTAATGAACCATTCTTGAAGGGAAAAAAAAACGCCCCTCCATAAAGAACTAGCCAATTAAAAGACAAAAACAAAAACAGGAATGGACAATAATTGTAGGAGTGCAGCTGAGCACTGACATTTTAAATATAGAAACACTTATTTACAATTGCAGAACTGTACAATTGTGATTAGAAAAGAAGAATCTTAAAGGACAAATAAAAATATTATTTTTAAAAATGGGGCATGAAAACCATTTGAAATAGATCTATGGAACAAAACAGAGTCCAGAAAAAAGACATGTCCTTTTTTTTTTTTTTAAGTAAACTTTATTTCAACTTCAAAAAAAAATAAAATAACAGACAAAAGGCAGCTTAACAAATTATGGAAGCATCACTCCAAAAATTTCTGTCCAGGCACATTTATCTCATCTAATCCTAAAAACAAACTCAATTGTTCCTCCAGTGTTCAGAAAGGTACACAGACGAGAACAGATTGGTTAAATGACATGACCAAGGTGTCCTTGGAAATGATGAAAATGAAGGAAAAAAATGCTTAATCATATTCATATCTCATAAAACTAAGCCACATTTTCTTTTTTTTTTTTTTAACATTAGCATTGATATATTACCTTCTTTGCCTTTGCTACAAAAATATTACAATATTTCTGTCAACTATTAAGACATGTTCTTAATCTTAATTCACATTCCTGTGGGTGTGAACCCATTTGTAAATAGGACCTTTGAGAGATATTATTATTAGTTACTGTGTGGCTAAACTGAATCAGAGTTGGTCTTAATCCATACTACTAGAGGTCTTTTAAAGAGAATAAATTTGACTGGAGTCAGTAAAAACCAGAAACCAGAAGAAGCAGATTTAGAATCCAGAAATCAGAGAAAGCACAGGAGGAGATCACCATGTGATAAAGAATGCCATCAGCAGAATACTACAACTCCCAGAGGAAGCATGGCCTTGCTAATGCCTGGATATGGTACTTTTGCATCTAAACTCATGAACCAGTAACTTCTTGTTGTTTAAGCCAGCTCCTTGTTTGGTATTTATCATGTAGCCCTGGCAAACTAAGACAATATGCATATATACCTCACACACACATACACACACACACCTCCATCCATGATTTTTTTTTAAATACAAGTTATATTTCACCTATCATTTGAAACAAATTAACTTTTCATGAAATGACATAATCCCAGTCTCTACTGCAGGAGACAAACTGAACCACCCACAGGAGACAGGCAGGCATCACAATAATGGGGAGGCCCACATAATAAACAGAAAGTGCAAACCTGATTAAAAAAAGAATTATGAGTGAGATTGGCCTTAGCGTAGGGAACCCAATGCCAAAGATAGGAACTCTGATGAGCTGGACAGTACAAGTCCCTTCTTTAAGTGACAACGTCTACTTAACAGTTACAGCCCATGGTTACCAAGCATGTTTGCCAAATCAGATAATTACTTAAGAGACGAAAAGACTCCAGGTTTTTCTACGAACTCTCCCTAATTTAAATGTTGGCAATTATTTCAAAATACTTAAAATGCTGACCAGACAAAAAAACATATCTACAGGCCTGATGGGATGCTGGTACACAACAGAGAAAATTGCTTTTTTAGCTTTTCCAGATTATCACTCAGTTATAACTCATTATATGGAAAGTAATTCATATTAAATGATGTAAGTAAAAAAAATGTAATAAAATGATCAAACTGTAAGGAACAATCAATAAAATAAATTTGAACTTCATTAGGGTAAAAAATACATACACATCCTCATCACCATAATACAAGGAAAATTATCGATTTTTTTAAAAAGATTAATATTTATTAAGGTTAAATAAATATGGTAAGTTTATTGTCAACTTAGGTATAATACCTCAAAAAACACATTTTACATTTGTTTTGAGTTCAAGTTTAAAAAATAATCATTCTTAAGAAGTTCCTAATATATTTTCAAATGCCCCATTTACTAAAAGGAAACAGGATTATAGCATTATATTACTTTAACTAAATATCTTGACTTCCCTCAAGGTCAGCCCTCTATCTTCTGATACAGAAATACACATTCCACTTTGAAATCACTGTGGCTCAAAAAGGAAAATGCCTAAGGGTAAAGCAAAACTCATCATACCTGTGTCCTTTCCTACTACAGTTGTCTCTTAATATTTTGCTATGAATTTATAGGGTATTTAAAAACTGGGTCAAATGCTTGGAAACTAAGTACATACAAAGAAATTATAGTAACTAACATTTTGTACAGATGTAAAGAATTGTTATAAATATTATGAAGTTTGAGCTCTACATTGATGTTTTTAATCCCCTTTTTACAAAGGAAGAAAAAAATCAGATAAATACATAATTTGTCCAAGGACACAAAGGTAGTAACAAGCTATAGAAATACAGCATCATTAATTACAAAAGCTATATTTTAAATAAATCTAGAGGCAAAATCTTAAATTAAAAATAATATTTTCTTTTTGCAGACAGTCCTTTATGTTCTACTCATAAGGCAATTAATCTTATAATTGAATCAATGTTGTTATTATTGTATAACTTAGTCATTAAATAATAATTGTCTCGGTTCAAATCCTACCTCTGTTACATACCATATGTGGCCTTGAACAAAGTCACTTACTCTCCATTTTCCTTCCCTGTGAAATGGGGAAAGCTCATAGATTGTAAAGAAGTAATGAAATCACAATGGGAGTCTGACCCCACAGAAGCTAGAAAGTGTTCAATAAATATTGGCTGTTAATTTTACCCACCACTGTGAGAAGCAATGCTGCAGTACACATTTTTTTAACCTTTGTGTGTATGTGTGGTAAAATTCATACAACTCAAAATTTCCAATTTTAACTATTTTAAAGTATACAATTCAGTGGTGTTAATTATATTCATAATGTTGTTTTACCATCACCAATATCCATTACCAAAACATTTTTATCACTGCAAACAGAAACTCTGCACCCATTAAGCAATAACTCCCCATTCCTCTCCCCTGCCCAGACCCTGGTAATCTGTAATCTGTCTCTCTGAATTTGCTGGGTATACTTCTTAAAATATCAATTTTTTCTTACTTATAACACTTGTTTATATTTTATGTACAAGTTAATCATTAGCAAATGTTAATTTTCCTCAATTCTAAAATTTTAATTACCCTTTTTATTTTTTCCTGCTATAAAAAATTACAACTATATACATACTAACACATAACACACAAAACATACTAGGTATTCCATATTAATTTGAATAATATATGGATTATGAAAAAAAAAGGAAAGTTTGGATAATATTTAAGTAGACTGGATTGGCCAGGAAAAATATATAGTTACTATAGGGTAGAAGATAGGTATGGGGGATAAAAGAAAGAGGCTAAAATCTTTGCTCTCCTGGAAGACAGTTCATTTTTTAGATTAGTACTATATTTCTAATTTCAGTCAGGACTGTGAACAAAGGTGATATGCCCGAGGAGATCTTCTTTATCTAGAAATGTCTAGGATGTATAATTCAATCTCAAGTGCTTCTGAGTGGGTCTGAAACCCATGGGGGAACATACCTTCCTGGCTAGCTTAATTTGGGGTTTTATTTCGTCTTTGCTTCCTAGGAGAGATTTGGATTAAAGGCAATAAAAAACACAGTAGCAAAAGTTCAAGAAGAATTTTGGGTTGCTAAAAAGGAGAGAAATAATGTTATAGAATGTGGGAATGGAATTTTTTGAAACAAAAAATAACATTTAAAACAGTATCAGAAAAGATCTCAGTTCTCAAATAGGAAGTTTCTTCTTTAAGAGAAAAATACCTAGAATATAAAATTATCACGTGAAAAGGTTGGCAAATGTAAATCAGGCATCTGAGACTTTAAAAGGCAAATCTTTTACATTCTTCAATTAAAACCAAGTGAATTCAAAAACAACAGGAAAAAAAAGGAGAGAACAACATATTTATTACAAGGTAAAAAAAAGATCAACATTTATCTTGTTGATAAAACAAGATCATGCCCTTAAGAAGCTCATAGGTTCAATGGAATATTTAAGCAAAGACACATAGAGCTAAAATAAATAAGTGTTAAACAGAAGAATAAGCAAGACAATAGAAAGAAACTAGCAGTTTTGAATGGGAAAGTAAGAGATTACTGAAGGCTTTAGGGAGTAGCTGGCATTTGAGCTACATCCTGAAGGATGTGTAGTATATTTTGACAGCTGGAGTAAAGATAGAGGATAATAAAATATGTGTAGAAATTAAGTGGTTCTTATCAACATGATGACTACTACTAGCTATGCATAGACAGTATAGGAGGATGAGGAAGAATCTTAGAGGCCAAAAAGGATGGAAAGATGGTTTTCAGTCAGATAATAAACTGAAAAAAAAAATTTTTTTTAAACCCTTAAAGACTTTACAGAGGAGATAACTGATATGATCAGAGACATGTTTTAAAGGCAGCAGTTTGAAGAATGGACTTTAATAGGCAGAATCCACAAATAATAAAGTCCTTATTAAAGAGATAAACTATTAAAAGCACAAGGTTTTATGGACACTTACCACATAGATGACTGACCAATGAAAAGAGCATAAAAAATTTACATCATATAACATGATTTCTTACTTTTGAATGCAGATCCTTATTTTTTTTTTTTTTAAGATTTTATTTATTTATTCATTTATCCCCCCCTTGCTGCTTGTGCTCACTGGGTCAGCTAACCACGCCGTGCGGGCGGGCTTGCCTTCACCAGGAGGCCCCGGGAACCGAACCCAGGGCCTCCCATATGGTAAACGGGAGCCCTACTGATTGAGCCACAGCCGCTTCCCAGATCCTTATTTTTTAAATCTTTAAATGTCATTAATGACAAAATAAATCTAAATTTTCAGTGGTACTTCCGATCTGTATAAAACTTAGCATATACTTTTGACATCATTTAACAGGAAACGGAATTGGAGCCATGTAAATAAAGTTAACAAGTACAGAGCTGTGAAATTAATTTAATTACTCCATAAACAGTACTAAGCATCTATATTATATACAATACCACTCTAAGCACTATGAACATAGAAATGAAAGACATTACAAAGTCTAGGCATTCAAGACATTCTTGTTACGTGTGGGAGACACTTGAGCAAAAACAAAGAAGACTAAATAACCATTACATAGGGCATTGATAAAGACTTACAAGTAGGAAACAGAAATTGCTAGAATTACAAAAGAAAATTAATCTGTTTTGTACACTGATATATTCGAAGCACATAAATAAAACATTAGCACATAGTAAATACTCAATGAAACAAATATTTAATGAGCACCAACCAATTACTAGCCAAATAGTGGCTACACAATGGTGATACAATGGTTAGAGTTAGGATTAAGAATATAATGATTGGGGGCAGATGTGGCTCAAATGGTTGGGCATCCGTTTCCCATATGAAGGGTCCTGAGTTCGATCCCCGGGACTTCCCGGTAAAATAAAGAAAAACAGAGAAGGTGCGTGGGTGCACCATCAGGCTCCGCAAGTGGGTGAGCCCCCAGGTCCCACCGAACCAGGCAGCAAGATGATGATGTAACAGGAGAGAGACGCAGGAGAGAGATGCAGGGGAGAGCCAAGATGAGACATGCTGTAAAACCAGAAGCTGAGATGGTGCAGGTGGCAAAACGTCTCTCTCCCACATCAGAGGTTCCCAGGATCAAATCCCGGTAAAGACAGGAAGAGAAGGATGAGAGGAGAGGGGAGGAAACAGACACAGAGAATTGCCCAGCGAATAGACACAAAAACAGCAAAAACGGGGGGAGGGGTTAAAATGGATTTAAAAAAAAAAAATAGAATGATTACAGCTGATTTTGAATCCCAATTCCAAAGTAATTAAGTCTAAATTTCCTAATCTAAAATAGGAATAATAATGGAAACTACTTTGTAAGGTTGCTATGAGAAACAAAGTACAGAAATATAGCTAAAATGTTTAGCACAGTACCACTTACATGAAATAATGAAGTTGAAATAAACACACTATAAGATTAATAAATGCACTCAAAGGAGACTGTTGGATTTGAGAAAAAAAATAGCCTATTAAAATAAAAGAAATAGGGGGACGGATGTGGCTCAAATGGTTGGGCGTCCGTCTCCCATATGGAGGGACCCGGGTTCGATACCCAGGACCTCCCGGTAAAAAAAAAAAAAAAAAATATATATATATATATATATATATATAAGAAATACATGATTCACTGTAACTGTATTAGACCTACTACGTGTGGCCCCACCTGGGATTTGCTCTATCCCACTGGTCCCTGGGATTTGCTCTATCCCACTGGTCCCTGAACTGTGCACTTATTTGACTAGACCTGTGAAGGTTCTGGGTTACAAACAGCTGCCTGGAGAGGGGGAGATAATACAATACAAGCCTGAAATAGCCTCCACAGAGATTCAGCGAATTAAAGAACAAATCCCACTTGCTTAGAACTCTGAAGGATGGTAGAGACTGGAAAGGACTTCACAAACACTGAGTCAAAGAAAAAAAAAAAATGTCTGGTAGAAATTTCTGTCCCAGACCACCAAGCCATTCTCCTTCCCAACACTTGGTAATGCACAGTTAGGGAGTCCCTCAGAAGCAGCAGCCCAGGTACTGCCCATCACAGACAGAGAATAAAGAGCTACTCGCAGCAGTTGGAAACACATGAATATCCAGATACAGAAACACAAGTCCACAAAGCCTCAGGGTGAAACACTCACTGCTGGGGTGTGCTACATATATATCCTTCTCCCAGGGGGGAAAGGAAGGGAGAGTGAAAGACCACAGTAGAACTGCTGACAAGAACTGTTGTACCCTTATTCAATCCAGTTTCTGTTGGCTGGACCACCTAAAGGCAAGACAGACTTCTTGGAAGTGACCCACCTTTCTGAATTGATCCCATGTGACTCCCAGGGGCAGGATAACATAATGGGGAGGGGGGGGATGGAGACAGAAAAACATCAGGAAAAGAAAGGGGGGGTGTATCAAAAACTATGGGAGGGGGCGGATGTGACTCAAGCAGTTAAGCATCCCCCTCCCACATGGGAGGTCCCAGGTTCAGTCCCCAGTGCTTCCTAAAGAAGAAAAACAACAAGCAGAGAATGAGCAAAAAAAAAACAAGTAAACAGACAAGGAAGTCACATTGGGGGAGTGGGCAGGACATTTATGGAAAAAAAAAATAACCTATGGAATGCAGCAAATGCAGTGCTGAAAAAGAAATTTATGACCTTCAATGCTAAAATTAAAAAAGAAGAAAGAGCTAAAATCAAAGACATAACTGCACAACTGGAGGAACTAGAAAGAGAAATGCAGAAATAATGAAATTGAGAATAATAAAACAATAGAGAGAATCAACAAAACCAAAAGTTGGTTCTTTGAGAAGATGAACAAAATCAATAAACTCTTAGCTAAACTGACAAAGGAAAAAAAGAGAAGATGCAAATAAATAATATCAGAAACAAGTATGGGACATTACTACTGACTCCACTGAAATAAAAGAGATCATAAGAGCAATGGAAGAAATTATATCACTGATATTGAGACAGTGGCCTCTGGAGGTGCTGTAGTCAGGAAGAGGGAAAAAGAGGTGTGATATGGGGGCATGTTCAGGACTTGGAATTGACCCCAGTGACATTGCAATGACAGATACAGGCCATTATATAGCTTGTCATAACGTACAGAATTGAGTAGGAAAAAGTGTAAGCTACAATGTAAACTATAATCCATGCTTAGTAGCAATGCTCCAAAATGTGTTCATTAACTGAAATGAATGTACCACACTAATGAAAGAAGTTGTTAATGTGGGGAAAAGTGGGAGGTGTGGGGAGGGGGGCATATGGAAATCCTTTATTTTTTTTATGTAACATTTTATGTAATCCAATTATCTTTTAGAAATTAAATTAAAAATATATATATAAAAAGAGATCATAGAGGATACTATGAACAACTGTGTACCACTAAACTAAATAACATAGACAAAATGGACAAATTCCTAGAAAAACACAAACAACCTACACTGACTCTAAAGAAATAGAAGACTTCAACAAACCAATCACAAGTAAAGAGATTGAAGAAGTCATTAAAACCCTCCCAAAGATAAAAGCCCAGGACCAGAGGTCCTGAAAAAATCCACAACAAAGCTACTAGAAATAATAGTGAGTTCAGCAAAGTGGCAGGATACAAGATTAATACACAAAAATCAGTAACATTTCTATACACTACTAATGAGCAATCTAAGGAGGAAGTCAGGAAAAAATTCCCTTTACAATAGCAACAAAAAGAACCAAATATTTAGGAATAAAAGTAACCAAGGACATAAAGGACCTGTATTCAGAAAACTACAAAACATTGCTAAAAGAAACCATAGAAGTCCTAAGTAAATGGAAGGACATTCTGTGCTCATGGGTTGGAAGACTAAATATCGTTAAGATGTCAATTCTACCCAAACTGATTCACAGATTCAATGCAATCCCAATAAAACATCCAACAGCCTTTTTTTCGGAAATGAAAAAGCCAATTATCAATTTTATTTAGATGGATAAGTGGCTCCAAATAGTCAAAAATATCTTTAAAAGGAAGAACACATTTGGAGGACTCTCATTTCCAGACTTTAAAGCATATTACTTAGCTACAGTGGTAAAACAGCATGCTACTGGCATAAAGATAGACATATTGACCAAGAGAATTGAATTGAGAGTTCAGAAATAGAACCCCACATCTATGGTCAAGTGATTTTTGACAAGGCTGTGAAATCCAACCAACTGGGTTAGAACAGTCTATTCAACAAATGGTGCTGGAAGAACTAGATATCCATAGCCAAAAGAAAGAAAGAGTATCTCTGTCTTACACCTTATTCAAAAATTAACTCAAAATGGATCAATGACCTCAATATAAAGGCTAGAACCATAAAACTCCTAGAAGAAAACACAAGGAAACAATTTCAAGATCTTGTGGTAGGTGGTGGTTTCTTAAACCTTATACCCAAAGCACAAACAATGAAATTTAAAAAATAGATAAATGGGACCTCCTCAAAATTAAACACTTTTTTTTAGTAGAAGGTATCGGGGATTGAACCCCAGACCCTGTACGTGGGAAGCAGGCATTTAACCACTGAGTACATGAAAAGATGTTCAACATCACTAACTATTATAGAAATGCAGATCAAAACTAGAAGGAGATACTACTTCACATGTTATAGAATGGCCGTTATTTTAAAAACAAAAACTACAAGTGCTGGAAAGGATATGGAGTAATAAGAACACTCCTTCACTTTGATGGGAATGTAGAATGGTGGAAGACATTTTGGCAGTTCCTTGGGAAGCTAAACATAGATCTTCCATATGATCCAGCAATCCCACTACTAGGAATATCTCAAAAGAAAAGAAAGCAGGGACACAAACAGATATTAGCACACCAATGTTGATAGCAGCATTATTAACAGTTGCTAAAGGATGGAAACAACCCAAGTATCCATCAACCAATGAAGAGATATAAAATATTGGGATACACATGTAATGGAATACTTACTATACAGCTGTAAAAAGAAATGCAATTGGGATGCAAATAACAACATAGATGAACCTTGAAGATATTATGTTGAGTGAAATAAGCCAGACACAAAGGATAAATATGAACTAAATATAAGCAAACTCATGGAATTAAACTCTAGGGTATAGGTTACTACAAGACAGAATGAGGGTTGAGAAGGGGGAACTGATGCTTAATGTGTATAGAATTTTTAATAAGGATGATTGTAAATGTGTAAAACTATATAGAGTTGATGGTAACACGTTTTAGTGAGTATAATTAACACTGCTATAAATGCTATTGTTGGTAAAAGGGGTAGTCTAGGGACGTCAATGTCAACTGAAAGAATGCTAGAAGATAAACTAGGGACTCTATAACATAGTTAACTCAGTGGAGGATGAGTATTGTTGTTAATAGTACAAATACAAAAATGTTGTTCTATGAAAGAGAACAAAAGTACATCACTATTACAAGGTGTTAAGAATATGTTCATACATGGGAAAAATATAACTAACATAAACTATGGACTGTAGTTAACTTAAAAGGGTAATATTTTTGCATCAATTGGAAGAAGGTACTATATCAATGCCAAGGGACAACAAAAGGGGAGTATATGGAGGTATTAGATTTTTCCTTTTGGAGTAATGAAAACATTCTAAAATTGACTAAGGGGTGACAACACAACTCAATGATGAAACTGAAAGCCACTGAGAATACACTTTAGAATGGATTGTATAAGGTATGGTACTATATAACACAAAGAACCCTGAGATTAAAAATTGACCCTGATTAATAGTACAAATAAGAGAACGTTCTATCATGAACTATTACAAATACACAGTACTAATAAATGGTGCTAACAATAGGGTGGTTTATGGGGAAAATACACCAAATGCAAGCTATGGACTATAGTTAGCAGTAATATTTTGATGAAGCTCTTTTATAATTTTATCAAATGTTCCACAATAATGCAAATGTTGATAGTAGGAAGATGTATGGGAATGCTCTTTGTTATACATGACTGTTTTATAAACTCGCAACTTCTCTAAAAAAAAATAAAATAAAAAAAGAATAAATAAATATTTATGCACTTAATCATGGTACCCAAAAACACATGTAGCAAACACTGGTAAAAAAAAAAAGGGGGGGGAGAAAAAAAAAAATGAAGGGATAAATGGACACTCTACAATAATAGTTGGAAGAATTCAATACAGCACTCTCATTGATAGATAGAATATGCAGACACAGGATCAATAAGGAAACAGAAAACCTGAATAATATGATAAATGAATTAGACCTAACAGACATATATAGAACACTGCACCCTAGAACAGTAGGTATACATTCTTCTCAAGTGCACATGGATCATTCTGCAGGAGAGAGCACATGTTGGGTCACAAAACAAGTCTCAATAAATTTAAAAAGACTGAAATTATACAAAGCATTTATACTGACCATCATGGAATGACACTGGAAATCAATGACAGGCAAAGAACTGGAAAATCCACAAATACAAGGAAATTAAATAAAACTCTCTTTAAAAATCAATGGACAGGTAATCCAGTCCCTTCTATTCAAACCTATATGTGATGCTGGAGTTTTTAGGTATACTTCCAGAGACTGGAGCCTCCCACCTACCTATGTGCCAGGTGTGCATGAAATCTATGGAGCTGCAACTCCTACCCTACAGCTCAATGGACTTATCCAAGTCACCTGGTGAGGAGACAACGATGGGCAATGGCCATCCCAGGGAATGGAGAGGGCCTGCATCTGCAGGCAGGATCATCCCACCCACCATATCCATGGGATATAAGCCCTCTCTCACTTGGAGTTGGAGTGGACATTCACCATCCCAGTCCCCTCAGGATTGGGGGAAGAACTATGGACTAGAGTGGACTTGATGGTATTCTCTTGTTCACATATGGTGATTCTAGCAATGCAAGAAATTATAACAATGAGGTGAAGCCAGTGGCCACTTGACACTTTTGGGGTAGGGAGGGGATGAGCAGTTGAAATACAGGGGCTTCTTTGGGAGTTGGAGGTTGTCCTGAGTACTGTTGTGGCAACGGATGTAGGCCATTTTAAATCAGCACACACCACTCAGAACTGAGTGGAGAGAGTGTGGTCTACAGTGTGAACTGTGGTCTATGGTTGGTGGCAAGGCTCCAGGATGTGTAAGTTCATTGAGGGTGGTGGGCCACACTTGTGGGAGATGTTTGTGTGGGATGTGGTGGGAGGTGTGGGAGGTGGGCAACATGGGAATCCCAGTGGGTTCCGTGTAATATTTTGGGTAATCTAAGCACCTCTTAAAATATATGTATATATATATAAATAACATTTTTGTAAGCAAATACACATATTTGCATATATATAAAAAAAAAAACAAAGCCAGTGCTGGTTGTGCCTGGATGTCTCTTGAAAATCCAATGCTTACTTGCCCCTCCGTTTCTTTTATTGCACAGTATCCTTTGCCTTAAAATAAAAGTCTTACTTGATAATTAAAAAAAAAAAAAAAAAAAAAAAAAAAGAGTAAATGTATCTACCACATCTCTGGATATGCTTCTGAAGTGGATGGAGAGTAGGTTGCAGTTTCACACTCCTGCAGCAACCAGCAATGGCTAAATATAGCCAGATTTGCAATAGATATTGCCTCCAGACTGGCTGTTTTTCATAGTGCTGAAGGGTGCTTTCCACCAGGCTGGTGAATGACTGAAGCTTCCTTCCAAGGGCCTACAGTGCTGCAGCATGCTGGCTTTGTGAAAGGCATAGCAAATGGATCAATAATTACCAGAGTGATGTGAGTAGAACTTAAACACTATTGGCATTAGAGCCTTCTCCCATGGAGACACAACATGCATGGAATTGCAGAACTGGACCTTAGATCTATTAACTGCAGTTCAAACAAGAACTTGTGCATTAGGTATTATTAAGTGCTGTACCTATATACTTGATGAATATGATACCTCTTTTGGTCTAGATCATATGCAGAAGGATATTGAACATGTTAAAAGCCTTGGTAAACTTAATTCATTTTCTAAGTACTTAATGAATGTGCCTTTAAATAAAAGAATGGCTCTCTTAAAAAAAAAAAAAAAAAAAAAAAATCAATGGACAGGTAATCTAAGCACCTTTAAAAAAAAAAATATATATATATAAAATAACATTTATGTAAGCAAATGCACATATATGCATATATATTTATATATCATTGTACAAATATTGATATATATTGTGAAAAATTTGCTTTTTACCCACAATAAAAAAAATTAAATTAAATTAAAAAAAAAAATCAATGGACAAAGAAGAAATTGCAAAGGAAGTCATTAAATATCTTATATGAATATTTATATTCATATCTTGATATGAATAAAAAACAGAACACAACATATCAAAACTTATAGGATGCGGTAAAGGCAGTGCTGAGAGGAAATTTATAGCACTAAATGCTTATATGTAAAAAAAGAAAGCGCTAAAATCACAGACCTAACTGTATATCTGGAGGAATTAGAAAAAAACACAAAGTAACTCCAAAACAAGCAGAAGGAAAGGAAAAACAAAGATTAGTGTGGCAGTTTGGCATTGTTTATGAATTCCAAAAATAGATATTGGACTATATTTGTAAACTGGTTGTAACTGGGAGTGATTAAATTATGATTAGGGCTTTGATTGGGCCACATCAGTAGGATATTGAGTCCCCACCCAGTGGGCGGGGACGCACAGAGAAATCTACATGGCAGAGAAGAGAGTTGGAGTCTTTGATCCTGGAGCCTGGGAAGTAAACATGCAGATACATGAGGAGAGAGAAGGTTCCGATAAACACAGCAGAGGCCCCGGGAAGAGAGACAAGCCCTTCACTTGAGAGTTTACAGCTGACCTTGTGGAGAGAACAGGGCAGCTGAGCCCTGAGAAGAACAAGCCCCGGGAGAGAGATGAGACTTATCCAAGCCTACAGCTCATATTGGAAGAAGCTGAGACCATGGAGCCTTGGGAGGAGTAAGAAGCCTGAACCCTTGCAGAAACCGGCAGCCATCTTGCTCCAACATGTGGCAACAGACTTTGGTGAGTGAAGTCACTTATGCTTTATGACCTGGTAACTGTAAGCTTCTACCCCAAATAAATACCATTTATAAAAGCCAACAGATTTCTGGTATTTTGCATCAGCACCCCTTTGGCTGACTAATACAATAAGAGAATAAGCAAAATTTAGAATAAAAAAACAACTGAATTAAGAAAACCGAAAGTTAGTTCTTTGAAAATATCAATTATATTCACAAGCCATTTCCTAGATTGACAAGGAAAAAAAGAGAAAAGATGCAAATAAATAAAATCATAAATGAGATGGTAGACATTTCTACTGACCACACAGAAATAAAAAGGATCATAAGAAGATACTATGAACAACTGTATGCCAACATAACAGACAACCCATATTGGTCAAATTCATAGAAACACACAAACAACCTAAACTGACTTTAAAAGAAATAGAAGACCTGGATGGACCAATTATAAGTAAAGAGATTGAATCAGTCATCAAAAACCTCCCCAAAAGGAAAAGCCCAGGAACAGATAGTTTCAGGGGTGAATTCTACCAATCATTCCGAGAACAATTAATACCAATCCTGCTCAAACTCTTCCAAAAAATTGAAGAGGAAGGAACACTATGTAACCCATTCAATGAGGCCCACAACACCCTAATACCAAATCCAGATAAAGATAATATGAGAAAAGAAAATTACACACCAATTTCTCTCATGAATATTGATGCAAAAATATTCAACAAAATACTTGCAAATCGAGTCCAACAGTGCATCAAAAGAATTATCAACCAAGATCAAGTGGGTTTTATCCCAGGTATGCAAGCGTGGTTCAATATAAGAAATTCAGTTAATGTAGTACTCCAAAATAACAAAACAAAGGAAAAAAAAAAAAAATGATCATTCCAACTGGCACAGAAAAAGCACTTGCCAATATTCAGCATCCTTTCTTGATAAAAAACACTTAGAAAAATAGACATAGAAGAAAACTTCCTCAAAATAATAAAGAAGATACATGAAAAACCCACAGCTAACATCATATTCAATGGGGAAAGAATGAAACCTTTCCCTCTAAGATCTGGAACAAGACAAGGATAGCCACTGTTACAATTCTTATTCAACCTTGTACTGGAGTTCTAGCCAGAATAATTAGGCAAGAAAAATAAATAAAAAGCATCCAAATTGGAATGAAAGAAGTAAAACTTTCACTATTTTCAGATGGCATGATCCTATCTAGAGAAAGTCCCAAGAAATCTATAACAAAGCTACTAGAGGTAACAAATTCAGCAAAGTGGTGGAATATAAGATCAACATGCAAATATCAGTAGTGTTTCTATACAGTAGTAATGAGCAATCTGAGGAGAAAATCAAGAAAAAAATTCAATTTACAATAAGCAACTAAATGAATCAAATATTTATGAATAAATTTAAGAATATAAAAGACTTATACACAGAAAACTACAAAAAATTGCTAAAAGACCTATATAATAGGAAGGACATTCTGTGTTCATGGATTGGAAGACTAAATATCGTTAAGATGTCAATTCTACCCAAATTGATTTATAAATTCAATGCAAAATTCCAACAGCCTATTTTGCAGAAATGGAAAAGCCAATTATCGAATTTACTTGGAAGAGTATGTGGCCACAAATAGCCAAAAGCATCTTGAAAAAGAAAAACAATGTTGGAGGACTCACACTCCTTACATTATCACAAAACTACAATGGCCAAAAAAGCATGGTACTGGCACAACAATAGATATATCAACTAATGGAATACAATTGAGAGTTCAGAAATAGACCTTCACACCTAAGTCTGCCAAATCCACTCAACTGGGACAGAATAGCCTCTTCAACAAATGATCCTGGGAGAATTGGATATCCATATGCAAAAGAATGAAAGAAGACCCCTATCTCACACCATATACAAAAATTAACTCAAAATAGATCAAAGACCTATATATCAGAGCCAAAACTATAAAAGTCCTAGAAGAAAATGTAGGGAAGCATCTTCAGGATCTTGTGTTAGGTAATGACTTATTTGTCATTACACCAGAGCACAAAAAAACAGATAAATGGGACTTCCTCAAAATTAAAAACTTTTGTGCATCAAAGGACTTTGTCATGAAAGTGAGTAGACAACTTACTCTATGGGAGAAAATATTTGGGTACTACATATCCAATAAGGGTTTAATATCCAGAATATATAAAGAGATCCTTCAAATCACAAAAAGACAAACAACCCAATTTAAAAATGGGCAAAAGACTTGAATAGATATTTCTCTAAAGAAGATAAACCAGTGGCTAAAAAAGCTCATGAAAAGATGCTCAACATCACTAGCTATTAAAGAAATGCAAACCAATACCACAATGAGTTTTCATTTCACACCCACTAGAATGGCTACTATTCAAATAATGGAAAATAACAAGTGCTAGAGAGGATGTGGAGAAATAGGAACACTCATTCATTGCTGGTGGGAATATGAATTGGTGCAGCTGCTGTGAAAGACAGTTTGTCAGTTCCTCAAGAAGCTAAATACAGAATTACTAGATGACTCTGCAATCCTGCTATTTATTAGAATTGAAGCAGGGACTAGAACAGATATTTGCACATTGACATTCTTAGTGGCTTTATTCTCAATTGCCAAAAGATGGAAGCAACCCAAGTGTCCATCAACCAATGAATGGATAAATAACATGTGGTATAAGCTACAATGGAATATTATTCAGCTGTAAAAAGGAATGAAGACCTGATGCATACAACAACATGAATGAATCTTGAAGACATTATGTTAAGTGAAATAAGCCATACACAAAAGGACAAATACTGTATGATCTCACCGATATGAACTAATTATCATAGGCAAACTTAAAGAGTTAGAATGTAGAATACAGGTTACTAGGGGATAGATTGGGGGTAGAGAATGGGAAGCTGAGGCTTAATTTGTACAGAATTTCCCTTTAGATTTATTGTAAAGATTTGGAAACGGATGCCAGTGATGGTAGCCATGACTGTGAGTGTAATTAACAGTGCTGAATTATGTATATGAATGTAGTCAAAAGCAGAAGTTTCGGGCAATGTATGTTAGTTAGAAGATAAAACATTGGACTGTGTAACACGGTGAACCCTGCTGTGGACATTGGATGGGGCTAATAATGCAAGTATAAGAATGTTCTTTCATGAATTACAACAATGTACAACACTAATATAAGGTGTTAATAATAGGGTGATATATGGAAAAAATACACTTAATGTCAATTTTGGAGTATAGTTAAGAGTACAATTTTAATATTCTTTCATCAATTATAACAAAGGTACTATACTAACACAAAGTGTCAACAATAGGTGGGTATATGGGTATGCTGTATTCTTCACATGATTTTTCCTTAAATCTAAAAACTTCTCTAATTAATAATAATAAAAAATGGCTTGAAGGAGCCCACAAATCAATTCCTCACCCTTCCTCCTGAATATCTCATGTGACCAAAAAACTGGTTATGAAAATAATTTTATCATCTCACCTAAGAATTCAATTCAACTTGAGTGCTATGTCAAGATCAAATGGATGGATTTACAATATTAGTAACAAACTGGTGAATGTGATGACCCAGTCAAGACACCACCTGGTGCCAGGCACCAAAACACATCCCTCTCAGTAGTCACTGCTGAGAATGAATGAAAACTATTCTGTGCTTTTGGTCTACTCTGAAGAACCGATAAAATGTGAGTGGAGAATGGTTCATTTCTGTCATTTTATTTCTGCTCCATCATGCAGATTTTGACACAAGTAGCATCTCTCACTATTACAGTAATTAATTAATGACTATGTTCATGAGATTTGGGACTAAGTAATAATTGAATTTGTTGTTCCCATATATGAAATTAGTCTACTATTAATTGGTATGGACCATCGACAATTTGGCAGGCATAATAACACATAAAGAGACAGATTTAAGGCACAAAAAACTGGGTTCCATTGCTAGGTCCATTAGTAAACTGACCTTAGATTTTTTCAGTTGATCTCAGAGTTTCAGCTTCCTTGTTTATAAAATAAGACTATAATACCATTGATGTCAGGGGCTGCTGTGCTTGTATTTAATTGGTCCACCAAAAATAAATTAAGTTTTGGCTTGTCTCATCTTTCCTTTTTTATTAAAACAAGAAATGAAGAGACTTCAAACTAGAAAAAGAACAAGAACAGTTCCACCATGCTAATTATAGTACAATAATAAGACCTAAACATTAATTCAATTATAAGCAAACACTAAATGTGTTACTAATTTTAACCTTTTTTATGTTATGTGATTTTTACCATCTCTAAAACATAAGTAAATGCATTGTGACCAATCTGATAAATGCATCATCAGATCATATATAAGAACAAATAGTTGGTCTCTTATTTCTGATGCTATAGAATAAAAGTTATTTAAATAATAGTTTTATTCTTACTTAGCCTAAAGTAAATTAAGTAAAATGGAAAGTAGCTATTTTAAGTCTCAAATTAAGAAAATTGATGTAGAAATTTTGACTTTCTAGATATTACTAAATTAAATCTTTTGGGGGGAGCAGAGTGATAAGGGCAATCATCTTTTAAAAAGTTAAAGATGCTGCAATTAAAATAATGTCCTTAGAGTAAATAGCAGCCTTTATCTATTAAATGTTCTTTCCTAATTCTGGTACAGGGCCATAGATACCTTGTCTATAATTCTGTAATATTAGGGGTTTGCGGTAGATTATTTCTGAGACCCTTCCAGGTCCAAATACTACAAAATAAAATAATAAATAAAAATTCCACTTAGTGGTTTACTTAGCCTTATCTTATACAACACCTTATTTCTTTTAATAATAAATTACATATTTCTAAAATTCTATATTTAAGGTAATAGGAATGCAAAAATGTATGACAAAACTTAAAGAACCTACTATATAGCCATCATTGTAAACATATTTTGACTTTTTAACAGATTTATTAATTAGGATGAATTAACTAAATGTAGGTAGAAATTAATTTTAATCACTGTGTCTAGTCTCTTATGTTGCAAGCAAATCAATAATATATTGTCCTCGCAGTTTACCAAGGTATAATTGTCAATATTAAAATTTCTGGAGTCTTCCAGTAATGTGGAAAACCTGCCTGACTAGAAAAAAAAAAAATCATCTGGGCTTTATAAATCAGAATTACTGAAGGTGAGTCCTTTGCGGTAGTCCATCTGGTCAGGCCTGCAAGTGTCAAGTATTGGCCCAAGCACTTTCAGCAGCCAGCCTCTTCATTGCCACTCTCTTTCCAGTCACGCTCCTGTTCACGTCTTTGCTACATGCTCTGCTGATTATCTTGGAAAAGGGCAATGCTGTAACTGTTCAACTGACCTTTCAGTTTATTTTCTCTTGTGTAATATGAAACATGAGCTAACACAGTCTTAGTCTACTGATTTTTAGGAAGAAATCTGACTTAATGTTTCAACAGCTCTTGGCTCAAATAACACTCTGCACTTCTGTGGTCAAGTTTTTCTTTTAGGAAAAATTAGATGGCAATGACCAGAGGTTTGGGCTAGAGAGAGAAAAGAGGCTTTACCACATTTGTACAAACCTGTGCTCCTATGAATGCATGATCAACAAACTTACTGAAAATCAATTCCAATATTTTAAATCACCACTAGAATCTTATTCTTAATGAGACTTTCATCGTATAAATGAATAGATTAAAAGAGATGATGGCTATGTCTTTTCTGTCTTTTAATATGAATGTCACTCTTGCTCAAAAACTACCAAAAAATCTATACTCACTCAGGAAGAATAAAATAGAGAGGGAGGTCAGGGAGTAAAAACACATCCTTCTAACTACAATTCTGAAGTACTAGTCATGTGACCATGAGAAAAATAGCTGTCCAGAGTTTTAGGTTCATCTTCTGGAAAATGAAAATGCTGAATTGAAACTTGTAGTCAGGTCTAAGATCCTATGATCTATACTCTAAACTTCTTTGATTCTTAGTTGGGTGCTAATGGTCCTAACCAAGAAAGGAAAAAATGTACCCCAATAAAAAGGTTTTTTGGACATTCCCTTATATACCAAAAGTGTATAAAATTTTAATATCTTTTTTTAAATTCATAGAAAATAAAACAAGGAAAACAGTCTGTCAAGGAAAAAAATAGTAAATTGGAAATATCAAAAATCATTAATTATTACTAACACATATGGAGTACTTACTATGTACCAGACACTGTCCTAAAGGACTGACAAATATTAACTTATTTAAGCTTTCACAACAAACCAAGGTGGGTGGTATTATTATTATTTCCATGGCACAAATGAGGAAACTGAAGAGTTTAAAAATTTTGCCCAAGGTCACACAGCTAATAAGTGGAAGATAGAATGTAAATTCAAGACTTTGATTTTGTCATTTAACCTTTATGAAAACTACCACCCAATAAGTTTGCATTTTACAGTTTTCCAGCTGACCTGAACTTCTATGCTAAATTTAAACTATTTGTTACTTAATACATATTAAATAATTTTTAATTAGTTGAACCATAGAAGAAAAAATAATCTTCTACAGATAAGAGTGATGCAAATGGCCAAAAATAAAATCACATGAAACTCACTTGAAAAAAATTAAGACTTATCATATTTACACTAACTAAACAAATTCACAAAGGATTTTAATCTTCTTTCTATTAAATCTATAAAACCTTATCAACTGGCAGAAACCACACTGGTAATGATTTTCACTGCTTACATGATTTTTATTTCAGAGATGTCTATGACTGTCAAAATGAACTTGAATTAATCAAGTTGAAGCAAGATATGCAAACAAGTACTATTTATACCCCTGAAATTTAGATTCACAGTTGATGGTTATTATATCATTTATAAAATGAAAACTGATGAACACTAATTTTTTCACCTAAAAAAAATGCCAAAGATCAGAAAGTTAATATGCTGGCCCTTAGCAAATCAACAATCCCAATCACACTTTGACTTTTTTTTCTTAATATGGCCAGATATGGCTGCAGCCATGTGAAATTTTTATATTAGAAACAGGATTAATGAATCAATTTTCACTTTGACAATGGCATAGAGTATAACATATATCAAAGAATACAAGAATATATATAACTATCTCCAACAAAAAATCCACTTCTTTTGGACTAAATAGCCATGAAATATCAAAGGTATATCAAACATTCTGACAGTGCTGTGCCTTTACTGAGGGAGACAAAGGTTTCAAAATTCTGTCGGCAACAAAACCACAAAGATCAAAAAGCTTTCATAGTGACTCTCAACTTACTGGTAAGATATACCTACAATATCCTTTTAAGTTAAAAAAAAATCCAAGCTGTATATATGTGTGAGTGTGTGTGTGTATATATATAAACATACTTATATATAAAGCTTTATATATGTATTGTATACAAAACATATTGTGTATATCACACATACACATACACACATATATATTTAATACACATACATATAAATTTTTTTTTACATCCAATCACCTAACAGAAACCAAATACAATAGGTCTGAAAGCACTAGTACAGTTTGACAAGTACAGTGGTCTTCTATATTGTTTGCATGCCTCAGTTTATTATTTTTCCCAAATTGCACACTTCATTCTTTTAAATATTTATCCAAATCGGGATTGAAATGAGGTATTTAATTGTTACCGAGCAACATTACTCTCTAAGTTTTTTAATGAAGTATGGATGCAAAATAACATATAAATCTCACTTACCATGTTATCAAAAGTCCCAGCACCAAATTAAACTATGATAACCAACACTATCATGCTGTAAGCAGATTTGGAAAAATGTTAAATTTCTTTCAAATACAACTATCTGTTTGTAATAATGCCACACTGATGCTTAATGTAGTATCCAATTCAAAAATTGATAAAATGGAAACTTAAAACTCACAGAGACCTCTTAATACTTATGGGCCAAGATTTTCCAATTCTGTTCCCAAATTGTTTTGGTCAGAAAACACAGTGGTACTGATAATTAATGCTGTAGCCTATTCATAATCAAAACACAGGCTTCTCACTGCTCCAAGAGATAAGCTTCCCAAGGTTGGGTATAGCTCTGGCCAAACTGGTATAATCAGACAGTTTTATAAATTTCTCTGCTAATATATTCTCCCTACCAGATTCCTGGTCCCATAAAGCCAGGGATCATGTTTTGTTTTAACTTTATGTACTCATATAGCATAAAGCATCCATCAAGGAACAGGGACCAATTAAGTTACTGAACAAATGGTTCCCTCAGCATATTTCACCATGAGGCACTTTTAATAAATAGTGGAAAATTTCTAAACACCCTGAGGTGATTTCAATGATAACTGCTATCTATTACTAAGCATTTACTATATACCTAGCATCATGCTAAGTGCACTACAAACAATACCTCATTTAATTCTGCCAATTCTTTTTTGTTGAGAATGATGTGCTCATTGCACAAATGAGGAACCTAAGGATCAGAGAGGTTAAGTATCTTGACCAGGATCACTCAGCAAGTTACAGGTAAAGCCAGAATTTTAAAAGAGCTCTTTAATTCTATGTTGTGGTTACTTAAAAATAATGATGATGATGACTTGTAACTGTGATTACTCCATTGACTTCATTTAATTTAATTTCAAATCCCTTTAAAAAATTCAAATCCCTTTAAAGAATTCTCAAAGTTCACTGAAATAGCTGTTAGGATTAACACTCATGCATACATTTATAATTTCATTGAATATGTATTTTACATTCATACAGGAACTATTATGAAGGGTTGGAACTTTTTTTATTGACATAAAAAGATGCTCAGAATACACTAAGTAAAAAAGAATAAAGTTTAAAAGGTTTTTTTGTTTATGTTTTAACTGATAAGAATTTCTGATATGTCACGATGGGTGTGTGTGTTGTGTGTGTGCGTTTGTATATATAGAAAGTTTGTGTGTATAACGTATAGAAAGGTTATACATCAAAATGTTAACTATGATCTCTGAATAATGGGGTTATAAATAACACCTTTTGCTGTATTTTAATCTCAATTTTCTACTGTTTTCCTACCATAATCATGCAAAGACAACATGGTATGAGGCAATTATGAAAGAAGCTATAATGCTAAACATCAAACTCTATATTCTTTTAAAAAATAATTTAAAAGTTTTACAGTCATGCATGTTTAATCCACTTGCCTATTTTTTTTTTTGAAAATTTGTCTTTTTATTATGGAGTTTAGTCCATTTACATTTAAAGTAACTACTTATAAGTCAAAACTTACTTCAGCCATTGTGTCCTTAGTTTCTGGTAAGTTTTATACCATACTTGTCTCTTATTTTCTCCACTACAGCCTTCTTTTGGGTATAGTTAATTTTTGTAGTGAACCATACCAATCCTGTTCTCACTTTTTTCATTTATGTTTATATTTTAAATTCTTTTTGGTAATTGTTATGGGGTTAGTAAAATAGAAAAGAAATACTCATATAGCTATGTTTTGGGCAAGCAAAATATAAAAAGTTAATGTGTAGAAGGAACATCTAAAAGAAGGGGAATGGAATACTATAGAATGAGGGACTTTGAATTCCACTGAAGTGATGTTGGAATCTTTTCAAACCAGATTTTTATCCACTTGCCTATTTTAACAAAAGTTTGAGAGACTATTTCTTGAAAAGCAGGTGGGGGGAAGTGAGGAGAGCAACCAAGTAATGAAAACTTTATCTCATTAGTTCTTCTACTGTTCAAATCACTATAATAGAATGCATAACTATCCTAAGTCAATAGTAAGACCTCTAACACAGAGAACTCAGCTGAAATGGAATGTGTGGGGTCATTTAAAAACTTGAAGCTGATTGATATCTCCCCTACTCCTTTTAGCCCATTTATTTTACCCCATTCAACCCATTTATTAATCATTCAAAAAATACTTAAGCTAGTACATGTGTGCATGTGTACAGAAAATATATGCAAGCATATAATCTTCTACTTTAAATCTCCAATACCTAATCAAGAACCTAACAATAGCAAGTACTGCAGAATAAAATATGTTTTTAACTAAAGAAAAATAGAATGTAACTTGGTTCCTGTCTTCAAGGGACTCAGATTTTGGTAAGGCTCCCTGGTATTATTTGCTGACAGCATCATGTCCTCAAGAATTAACACCTCACAAGAACACTGATACTACCTTACTCATTTTCAAAATGTCAACTCCACTCCACACCAGAAAAACCAAACACACTTCCTTAGTATTGAATAAAAGTAATTTTTTAAAGAAGACTGCAATATCAAAGGTGTCATATTTAAATAAAACTACCACCTACAGGACAATAGAATAAATCATTCAATTTTTTTTGCCTTATATTTTTTCTTTAAAAACAGTGCAATACATCTTAAATTGCTTTGCTGCCTGTTGCAGAAAGTCCCAGTGATAGATGTATTTTATTATTGTTTGCTTCAATACTATTTCCCTTCTTTCTTCTTACTTCCAGCAACATTATTAAAAAAAAAAACACGCTTACAAACAATAAATACGAAAAGCAGTGGCACTGAAGCATGACATACTCATTCTCTTCTAAGACTGGTTACCACCAGAGCACAAAAGCCCAGCTCTGCACCCTCAAGAGTAACATTATTTCTATTTTAAAACTTCCTAAGAAGACAGAGGCGGCCCTGTAATTATGTATCTGCAAGCTACTCTATCTGCTCTGCCTCCTGCTTTTACAGCCAAAGTCTGTGCTATGAAAAGCATTAGTCACTCGGCCTCACAAATCAATTCTAAAATCAAAGCTTGAGCTTTGGTTATATATTTGTTTGTTTCATTTTCTTGTTTTATTTTTAATCCTTGCAAAATACTAAGTTTGAAATTCCCTCCCTTTAACTTGCCATTAGAATCAATATCTAAACAATAATTGAACCCCATGATGAACTCGGCAGCTAAGCAACTGCTGAGAAAAGTATGTTTGACATTTTTCTCCACAAGACTCCGCTTTCAGTTCCTATACTGGTTCAGTGAATACGGCTATAATTGAGAGAAGCCCACATGCAATGAAAGATTCATCCCATAGGAAATATATATGCATATAGTTAAAATATCTAATGGAATTCACTTTAAATGGAACTAGACTAGTTTCAAAGTTCATATTAAAAATAGCATTTATCAGTGTTTTCTTATTAACATTCTAAATTTAAAAGATTAAAATGTTTCCAAGTATGATAATAAGCAAATTAAGTTACTTTTCACTATTTTTTCCCTACAGTTCTGTGGTATCAATATTTATTTTAAAATTATAATCTTTAACCAAAATCTCCCATTCACCAAGATTTTTCTAGTCAATAATAAGAATCACAGCGTTTTCAGAAAAGAGAACATATTTTCTCCTCTGCAAGGAAAAAAAAAATTCAAAAGACCCATCTTATAAAATAAGTATTTCAAAATGTCTTCTATGCCCAGTTTCCAGGGCTCCTTTACACAGTTCCAAAACCCCTTTGTAATCTTAACACCTTAGTTTAGCAAACAGTGATTTAGTGATTTTGTACACACATACACACAAAAATGTAGTGTCTTCCACTGAAAGAAAATGAAAATATTCTCATTCATCACTAGCAAAAATTAACTTTCCCCAAAATGAAAAATTAAAATCTAAAAACTGAAAAAAGTGAACATGCCCTTCATATCCAAACACACTAAAGTAAATTACTAATAGTAATTTTAGACATTTGAGACATATGAATTCTCTAAAGCCAATTATTACATGTTAACTTACGTATTATTGCCAAACAATATGTTTCTATAAATATTGTCCATCCAACTTAAAGGGGTGCTTATCAAAATCAAGATTCCTGAGATACTTATTGAAAGGCCTATTACTGTAACCCAAGTTCTGGGGGCAAGTCCCACAAAAAGGTATTTAAACAAAAACTTTCTCATATTACTATTATGCAGACCAAACTGTTTTAAATGTCTACTGGTGGGTACATCACTGCTTAATAAACATTTCTTGAACTAATAATCAAGAGGACTTTTTTCACCTCTGGTAAGGAATAAGATGAACCACAATCAAGAATTGAATTTTACCTGATGTTCAATTTTGGCAAAATTCAAATACATTGTCTTTCATAAGGTCATATTTCTCTTTACAGGATTATAGCCTATAACAATCCATCCACTTTGGAAAAAATTTTGTACTAAAAAATTTTGAGATCCTTTTTGATACACATGAGAATTGAGAATATATATGAGAAAAGCCCTTTCTCTAGACCAGGCCTGTGGCTTCTTTATAAGAACAGTGAGTTCATTTCAGGACAAGAAGCAGCAGACCATTCAAAGGGTTATATGTAGAAGATGCTAAGCAACTTGGGGTGTTTATTAGATGAGGTGTGTTTCAGGTCTGTACCAGCAGAAGGATTATTCCAAATATCCCAGAGGTCATTCTCCAGAGCTGACGTGGCTCACATGGCCTGAGGCATCAGACAAAGAGATATCAGACAGACTATGTGGCTATGCCTATCAACCTCTTCAAAGGGTGGCAATGTGAGGTAGCAAGTGGAGGGGAGACTGGTGGGGAAGTTTTGGTATCTTTGTGTCTCTTCCCTAAGGCAGAAATGATGAACACGCTGATAACCAATGAACCAAATTACTGAATTAAGGCAGACTCAATGGGCAAGGAACTTGATATTCTTTAATAAAAATATGCAAATGTAAACAAGCTTAATTATTGGGCAAAATTTCCTTCAAACAGGAATTCTGCAAATTTTATACATTCTCTTCCCTTGACGCAATATATGCAACATTTCAAAAGGAGATCCATGGATCTCACTGCTACTTATCTGATAACAATGGAATCAAAAATAACGAATCTATCATGAGAAAGGAATGTTATTAATTATATGGTAAATACTAGCATCTTTAAGTCAATAGAGAAGAATTTAACCTTGGCATTCTCAGAATAATAAATTATTTTTTAAGCAGTATTAACATTCCAGACATGGAATTTCTTATATTTGAATGTTTACAGGAAAGTATGTTTCTTAATTAGCAACTATTTAGCAAATCATTGTAGAATATAAAGTCAAATACCTCTAATGCAATTCTTCACATAATGATGAGAAACTTTAATAACAGTTTTCAAGCTAAAGTACAAAAGAGAATATGAATGTCAATATAAAATGAGACTCCCTGCAAAAAGCAGGAAAAAAAAAAGTAGGCAGTATATTTTTAAGCTTCTTTGGGAAGATAAATTCATGCTGAATAAATTGAAGTGACATTTGGTTTCTCATAATTCCATCCTGTCCTGATGGCCTCCGAAGTAACAGATTCTTAAATGTAGCCTTTTTTCACTAAAACTGACACCTAGCCAGAAGTGTCAAGGCAAAAGATTATTTTTGAAGATACTCATAAAACAATTCTTTAGGATCATATTAGCTAATGATATTGTGGAATTATCAGTTAACCTCCCAATTACTGCAAGTTACCACTAAAAAATTAGTTTCCTGATAGAACACATTTAATATGTATATAGATTGCCTGTTAAATCATAAAGTTTATCATACATTGCAAATGAACCAAAAGATATAATAATACTGAGAAAAAAATAGAATGATGTCAAAACTTTCTGAATTTAAAATGTTTCATCGGGCAAGAATTTGCCTCATATACATATTATAGAAACAAAAACAGCTGTCATTCTAAAGATAATTAAATGTATTGAAAGTATTTTAAACTTTTTTAAAAAAATACAAAGAATTTAGAATTTATGAAGCATGAACTCTATATGCAGGGATAAGGAGAAACAGAGAAACTGATTTATTACAATTATACTCATCAGCTATTTTTAATTACCCCAGCCAAAGACCTATCTCAACAGCATAAATCACTACACCCAATTTTTCCTCAGAAGAAAAGGGACAGGTAGGTATTAACAGAAAAGAAAACTGGACATAGTAAATCTGGTTCTCAGTGAATTTACCAGTCTAGCTTGGAACTAAGACGTTTAGTTTGGTAATTACAATGTATTTCTAATTACTCCTTGGCCATCTTTAAAAAAAAAAAAAAAAATTGTGAAGAGAAAAATAAATGTCCCATAAAGAGGCACAATGAGAAAAACCTCTAAAAGTAATTCTAATACAAAATTAAATCATTACTGATATTGTTACACAAAAAATATGTACAACAGTCAAGCTAACTAACTACATTTATAATATTCCCTATAACTTTTCAGCCCGTCAGAATTTTGAGGAAATAGTGTTCAAAGTATGCTCAATATCTTCCACGTGCCCCTCCAAATTTTCTCTCCAACCTTCTCCACCCTGCTTTCTGTTATCCCAAAAGGCTGATACATGTAGACGACATCAAAAGGAACCCATATCCTCCTCTGCAGATGACGATTCTCCATTTGAAAAGCAGTTCCTAGCTTACTACTAGCCCTATTAGAGACTAATCACCTGCCCATTAAACATAAAAAATGAGTATGAGAGTTTAACTGCCCATGCTGAACTATATAATAACCTTCAAAACAGACATGAAAAAAAGGAATTCCATTATAAAATGAAAGTGGCATATAAAGGCCAAACTCAAGGAGGTCCTGAAGACACAAATAAACTGTCCAATACAAACATGAGGCACTTGCTCCTACTCTGTTGTTACACTCCCTCAACCCACATATTTGGCCTCATGGGAAGTTCCCAGTATCCAAGTATCAGAGGAGGAAAAAGCATGGGACTGGAAAATGAAGGCATCCGCACATATGCCTGCACAAGTTGGGAGTGCACTACAACTCCACTCAATGGTGAGCTTCTCAGCGAGCAGAACTGGATGGTACAGCTGTTGTCCATCTTGTGGAATGAGAAAGAACCAGAAGTAATGGTCTACCTCGACTCAAGACTAAACTACTGGGGACAGATGTGGCTCAAATGGTTGGGCGTCTGTCTCCCATATGGAGGGACTGGGTTCAGTCCCTGGGACCTCCCGGTAAAATAAAAGAAAAATACAGAAGACACGAAGGCCACCAGACCCTGCGCTCAGGTAAGCCCCCAGGCCCCACATGCGGGCATGCCAGGCCCCACCGAGCCATGCAGCAAGATGATGACATAACAGGAGAGTGACACAAAGGGAGAGCCAAGATGAGGCACGCCAAAAAATAGGAACTAAGGAGGTGCAGGTGGCAGAACGCCTCTTTCCCACATCTAAAGTTCCCAGGATCGAATCCCGGTGAAGACAGGAGAAGGATGAGCAGACTCATAGAGGAAGAGTCTGCAAGTTAGGTTACCAGGAGATAGAAAGGGAGTACAGAGTGATGAGCCAATGCTCAATCCAGGCAGAAGATACGATGGGGTGGATGGTGGCAGTTTGGCGATGGACGGGAGTGGTAGTGGTACAGTGGTATGAGTGGGGTCGACAGTGCTGGAGTGTAAGTGTAAGCAGGATGGGTTGGGCCATCCATGCAGTTAGGGGGAGGGGTGGAGGAAGGATTAGGTGAACTCTGGAGGATGAGAGCTGTGGTTGAGAACACAATTGTGGGAGTGGTCTTTTGGCAACTATGGCAGCGGAAGGTCTCTGGTGCAGGGTGTCAGTGGTGGGGGACATGTGGAAAGGGTACAACTGGGGCATGCCTCTATGGAATATCAATGTGTTCATGTTGTCATAGGGTGGTATCTCAGTGGGTGGAGACCCACACAATAACCAACAAAATATTAAACCCCCATCCTGGGGAGTCCTGCTATTTCTCTAATAGGGTGGAAAGAATCCTTTGAGTACATTAGCAGTGCCTAATAAAACAAAACAGAATGATATAACAAGCCTTCAATATTAATGCTTGTACTTATGAATGTTATTTTTGTAAAATTGAAACTTAGCCTAATAATAAACAGTACCTAAGAAGTACCTCCTGAAAACCTCCTTGTTACTCGAATGTGGCCTCTCTCTAAGCCAAACTCAGCAAATAAACTCACTTCCTTCCCCCCAGAGTGGGACATGACTCCTGGGGATGAACCTTCCTGGCACCAAGGGATTAATACCAAGCACCAATCAGTGATGCATTTGGAAAAAGACCTTGACCAAAAGGGGGAAACATTAAATACAAAAGAGTTTTTATCACTAAGAGATTTCAAAGTGATTCAGGAGATCATTCCGGAGGTTACGCTTATGCATGTCTCAGGCAGATTTCACTAACTGCCACTGTGTACAAAGTCTCAGTATAAGGGTGCTCCCGATGGCTCTGGAGACATCCGGACACTACAGGCAAGGTACACAACCCCAAGAGGGCAGCACCCATCTGTGGGCCTTACCTTGAAATATGTGGTAATCTGTTCCCTCAATGTAACAGAATTGGACTCAATTATAATTTCCCTACACATGATTCTTCTACCCCTATTATTTGAACCTATAATTGGTACTATTCTCATTAAATGTGTCCCAGAGACTTAAATCTTTAGTCTGTTCAAATGTCAGCTGAGTCCTGAATCTCAGCAGAGTTGCAGCCAACACCTACTCTCCAGTTCATCAGACTCACCCAGTACAACTAACAAAATGATGATGATAGACAACTCCCATCCAAAAAACAAAAATATCTACAACTGCAAGCAAAACAGTTCCTTCCCTCTGTGCCATAAGATCTAGGTCCCCTCTCAATCTGAAGCAGAGAGGGTATCACTATCCCAAAGCCCTCACGACTGGGGAATGAACAAACATAAGAGGGGAATGCAACCATGAACCAAAGTAGACTTATTATTATTGCAGTAACAGAAGAACTTGTAATATTGACATAAAGATAGTGGTTGCCAGAGATTCTAAGGGCAGGGCAAGGGAAGAAAAGGTGGAATATAGGGCATTTTTAGGGCATTGGAATTGTTCTGCATGATAATGCAATGACAGATACAGGCCATTATACATTCTGTCAAATCCTATAAAACTGTACAGTGCAATGTACAAACTATAATGCAAACTATAGACTCTGGCTAGTAGTAATGCGTCAACATTTGTTCATCAATTGTAACAAATGTACCATGCTAATGTTAGATGTTATAAATGGGGGGAAATATGGAAGGGGGTGGAAGGGGTTATATGGGAATCCCCTAAACATTTGATGTAAATTTTATATAATCAAACTTCTCTAAAAATAAAGTTTATTACATGAAAAAAAAAAAAAAAAAAAAACTTCAATGAGAAGTTTTAAAAAATGGAAAATAAGTATTGGCGAGGATGTGTAGAAACAGGAACCCTTACACTTTTCTGGTGGCAATGCAGAATGGTACAACCACTGTAAACATCAGTTAGGCAGTTCCTCAGAAAATTGAAAATAGAATTATGATTTAACTCAGCAATCCCACTTCTTGGTATACACCTAAAAGAATTAAAGCAGGGACTCAATCAGATATTTATACACCAATGTTCATAAGCAACGTTATTCACAATTGCCAAAAGCTGGAAGCAACCCAAGTGTCCACCAACAAACAAATGGACAAACAAAATGTGGTATATACACACAATGGTATATTATTCAGCCATAAAAAGGAATGAAGTTCTGATATATGCAACGTATGAACATTGAAGATATTAAGTTGAGTGAAATAAGCAAGACACAAAAAAACAAGCATTGTAGGAGCTCACTAATATAGAATACCTAGAAGAAGTAAACTTCATAAAGACAGAGGGTGGTATATGGGTTACCAGGAGCAGGGGAGTGGAGGGTAATATAGGGTGGCAAGAGGGAGTTACAGCTTATAGCTAAGTAGTTCTTGTTTCAGGTGATAAAAAAGGAAGAGTAACAGATGTTCATGATGGTAGCACAATACCGTGACTATGAATACTACCATTGAATTTTATACCTGAATGTAGTTAAAATGTGAAATTCTGTGCTTTCTATCAGTCTCTACAATAAAAAAGTTTGAAAAAAATCACTATTCAAAGATAAAACTAAAACCAGAAGGCAATAGAGAAATTTGCATTTCAGAGGCTTGGTCCTGTGTAAGAGGTGGTGAGAGTTCTGAGTACTCTCATTTCAAATTAATATGGAGTTCTTTGTTTTTCTTTATTTAATTAAGCATCAGACATTTGGGAACAAACTATAGACTCAGAAGCATTGAGCCAATATTTGAATATTATATTGAATTAAGTTTTGCAAGATTATCAGTTTTAAATTGCAGAGTTTATCATTCACTAGCTGGCATGTGAGTACTTGCTACTGAATGGGATACTTGCTACTCCTTCCTAACCAGGTTTAAAAAGCATGATAGCATTAGAGTACAGGCCCAAGTGGATGTTTTTTAGATATGCAGGTGATTCAGATCCCTATGGACCATGAAAATTGGTATCACCTCCCCTTAAAACTATGTGAAAGTGCTCTGCTCTCACTGCAAGTGAAAGCCAAACTGCCCTTGACTGTACTTATTAATTGGTTTATAGAATTAAAAATGCCAGCTCATTTGCTATATACTGTATTGATACTAAATTTTGGAAGGTGTTGCAATTGGAATCATTCTCTTCTTAGGTTAACTTTAGCCCCTAATTGTTCTCTGAGATCCACCATGTCAAACCAACAAATTAAAAGGCAATGTTAAAGGAATCACCACTGCTGCATCTTTCAAGTCTTTGAATATAGCCCTAATCTCTTCAGTGTCTCCAAGATGTAATACTGCTCTGTGTTTTCTTTTGTTAATAAGGGGAAATTCCCAGGGCTTCCACTTAGCCCTTCCTAAATAGTCCTCACTCCACAAGGAGTCATTGTGGAAATTCTGCCAGTGTCCACATATGGCTGTAGCAACCATGCTTTTGGGAACTGGGAAAATAGCCACAAGACTAATCTGCCAAACTATTAGATCCACAGTGATAAAGTCTGAGCCAAGTCAATCTAGCAAGTGACCTCCATAAGCCCCAATTCTGACTGATATGCCACAGGGATGTTTAAGTCCCCAGAGATTAGTGTCAATCCAGAATGAGTATTTATTAATCCTCAAAAAGTCTGGGATTTGCCCTGGTAAATGGCAGGTCCCTTGGGGGAAGGATTGAAAGATTTAAAGTATATATTTTTGGTAGTACTTCAGGTCATTTCCCAAGGGGCATCAGCCGCTCCTTTAATCAAGGGGCTCCTTATTTCAGTGCTGAAAAGAACTAGAATTGTCTAAATTATATAAATCAATTGAAAATTTCATACACTGCCCATCTATTGTATTCCTAAGAACACTATGATCAATTAGCTGCCATCACAGAACCCTGCATTTCAAAACACTAACTGCTACCCCACATTTGGAGCCTATTGTGGTAATGTCATCTACATTATCAATGAAGCCTAATCCCTTCCAAAATCCTTTGGCACTCCAAGAATCCCATCATGCCCACTGAAATCAAAGGCCTGGTTAAATGGTAGCATTTCCCAAAGGCATTCCCCAGTCTACAGGCACCACCACAGAGACCTGCTGCCCTCACCAAAGTTTCTCAATTCCCTAACAAAGGTTGTGGCCTCTGGAACCTCACAGAAGGCACAAGCAGAATGTAAATGAGAGGACTGATCATAAGAAATCTACTCAAACATTGCAATCTTCCTAAGCTTTCCTCCTTCTACATCTCAGGAAGTTCAGTCATCTCAATTTCATTAAATATTGGTCATTGTTGAGTCAGTTGTTTCAGTCAAATAGCCAAGAAAACTGTTAGAGCCACTTCCAGATACTAACACATTCAATCCAGAATTTTAATAAGTATACTCACATCAATAAATTTGGCTCAAATCAGAATTAAGTATGTTCTATCCTCCTTAATCTAACTTTCCAAGAATCCAATCCCATAGACTACTCCAAGGTCCCTGCTGATACAAAACAGCTTGCTATCTGATATGCCAAAAATCCCTAGCACAGGCTGAGGTCTGACGCAGGAGCCTGAAGGAACTGAGAGACAATGGAAGTGGATCTTGAGGAAATTAGCATCCCTTTGCCTCTAAAATTTCCTAAGTGGTCTCCATGTCTCAGGTTTTTTTCACTATTGATTTTAACACCTGGCAATCTCATGAAACAGAATTTTTTTTTTCTTCATTTATACAACCACCACCCTAATCTAAACTACCATAATTGCTCCTGGAGTGCTGTAGTTACCTCCTAACCCTTTGAAAATGTAATTGTTATGTAGCTTTCAGTCAAGGAAACTGTAATTAAAACATGAAGCCATTAAAAGTTTATAAACAGAATTACTTAAAAAAAAAAAAAATTCTTAAATCAATATAGAGGGGAGCAGATGTAGCTCAAGTGGTTGAGCTCCTGCTTCCCATGTTCGAGGTACTGGGTTTAAAAAAAAAAAAGCTATAAAGAGAATGGAAGGAAAGGGGGGACAAGAGTAGAAGCAGGAAGGCCAGTTACAAGTTGGATCAGACCGGATGGTGGCTTGGACAAGCATGTTAGCACTGGAGATGGAAAACAATGGAGAGATTCAAGAGGACATGAATGACGGACCAATGAAGGGAGTAAGGAAAGAGATGAGTCAATGATAATAGCACATTTCTACTGAGTAGATAGATACAGTGCCGTTTACTAAGAAATGAGAGATAAGCATCTCCAAGCATGAATCTAAAAGTCAGAGAAAGGATGTGAGATATAGATATGAATTTTGAAGTGAACCTATACATGATATTTAAGGCAATAATACAAAGTGTGATACACAGACCAGTTATGAGCCTTCAACTGTTACTGTCCCATAACAAAATAAGTACCAAAGAAGAGAGTAAGCATTTAGACACTTTTATAGGAGTAGAAAAGAAGGTTTTTTAATCTATTTAACCTAATAATAGAAATTTGGGCTTTTTTTTTTTTTTTTCCCCAGTATATATTTTTTCCATTTAGTTTTTCTAGGAACTCCTTCCTATTGAATTTTATAAAAGTATCCATCTCTGGGAGATTAGAAATTAAAAATTTTTTTTTAAAATAAAAAAGGACTGATCCTTCACCATAAGGTTGGAAACCTGTTTTGAAGCTATGGTAATGGATGCAATCACTTAGGGAGAGAAAATCTAGAGAAAAATTCTAAAGTTTAGAGATTAGGTATGATTATGTTTCTTATCCTCATATCCTCCATCAGCTTATAGCATCATGAAAATTGTATATCCTGGAATATAATTTTCTGGATTGCCTTATTGTGCCCACATCTCCTTAACATCATCAATATTTACTGAGTACTTACTTCTTGCCAGGCAGTATTTACATGGATTATCTCATTTAATCCTCACAAAATCTCAGTAAAGTTGGTATCCTCACCCCCATAGTAAAGATAAAAATTTAAGAAAGAATTTAAATAACATGTCCACATCACAGAGATAATAAATCAGGGAGCTTGGATTTGAATGCTGGCTGAGTGAACTCAGAGACTAAGCTTTTAACACCACCACCACGAATTGGCAACTTACGAGTCAGGCAGTTTATATATTTTAAGGAAAAACTTTCACGTGAAGCTCACCAAAAATTTCTTGGTGTATAACTTCAGAGCCAGGAATTTATTTATATCTTAGTTATCTGATAAGTTTTGCATACCATTATTTATTATTGGATCATTCTTATTAATTCAAATCAGCCAGTAAATTACTCAAGTACAAAAGACAGGAGTACATCTTCTAGAACCCAACACTTGTCCAGCAAATGTTGAGTAAATTAATGCCTGTTTTAGGTGATTTTGGAACCAAGAATCTTTCCAACTTTCCTTAAAAGAAAAATAGAACAACAATTTATCTAAATTTGGCATGACTTTTGCTTAAGTTACTGCAATTCTTTCCTAAAGCCCATAATAAACAATTAAAAATGAAAATTAACCATTACATATTAAAGTGTTTTTTTAAACCATGTGTTTCTATTTTTGTCCAACTCACACCTGAGAATGTGCCATTAATAATCTTAACAGTAGATGCTATTTATTTCAGTGTTAAGTATCTGCCAGGCAACTTGCTGAATGTGTTAAATACATCTTCCCACTAAAGTTAATCCTTGGAACAACCCTGGGATGTACGTATTATTTGCCTTATTTTCACATATGAAGAAACTGTGGCTCAGTGAAATAAAAAAGTCCCAATGCAGAGACAAAAATTCAAAACTAATCATACTCCATAGTCCATATTCTTAATCATTTGTGCACTTCCTTTTCTTTGTAAAATGTACAAAACTCCCTTTGAAATGATCACTTCTACAGAGCAGTATACAAAAATGTATTTCTTTACACTAATTTTTTCCAGGTTACAATAGAAATATTTCCTTCTCTGGATTTTTAGACATTTATGAATTAGATACTGGATAATTTTATATAGTTTAAGATAAATCAGGTAGCAAAATGAATGATTTTTCTAACTGAAAGCCTAAATCATGATTCAGTTGTGAAAACTTTACATGTTAATTCTGTTCCACAGTCAGAAAAATCTCTGAGACAAAGGGAATGTGCTTTGAAACAAGAAATGCAACTTCTTGGAAAGATCTCATGATCAATAGAATAACTCTGTTTTAATGTGGGATATTTTAGCCACTGCGAACATTACTAGACTGAGTTAAATTCTTACAGAGAGAAAATTTTACCGTCAAACGTAAACAAAAGTAGCAGCAGCACAGGCTCCTTATCTGTATTATAGGGATAAAAGCCCAAAATTAACTTGAGCTGTAAGATTTGCAAGAATTTGACTGGCATAATAAAAGAATTTTATTCTTTGTAAGCCCTCCAGGCCCCGTGCGAGGGTGAGCCATCAGGCCCCACAAGCCACACAGCAAGGTGATGATGTAACAGGAGACTGACACAAGGGAGAGTCAAGACGGGACTTGCCAAAAAACCAGGAACTGAGGTGGCGCAGGTGGTAGGACGCCTCTCTCCCACATCGGAGGTTCCCAGAATCGAATCCCAGTGAAAACAGGAGGAGAAGGATGAGAGGAGAGGGCAGGAAATGGACACAGAGAGTTGCCCAGCGAATGGACACAAAAACAGCAAAAACGGCGGCAGGAGGGGCGGGGATAAAAACAGATAAAAGAAATAAATAAATAAATCCTTTTAAAAAAAGTATAGGGGAGTAAGATACAGACTATAGTTAGTAGTAATACTTTGACGATGCTATTTCATAATTTGTCAACAAATGTTTCACAACAATGCAAAGTATTTGTGGTGAGGTGATATGTGGGAGCCCTGTATGATGTTATGCATGTTTGATTTGTAAGTTCACAATGTTTACTGAACACTTACTGTCTATGTATGTTCATGCATGAATGATATACTTCAATAAATTGTTAAAAAAAAAAAAAAAAAAAAATTTAAAATGCAATAGACGCCCTAAAATATCTTTTCCTTCTTAGATCTTACATAAATTTTGCATTGAATGTTCTTATTTGTTTCCAAAAGATTTTCACTATAATTGTTTCAACTTCAGGAAATAGTTTCACTATTGCTTCCCATGAAGCAATGAATTATATCTGCAGGCTTCTCTGCCTTGCTTCAAATGGGCACTGAACATTTAATAGTCCCAGTCTTTCCAATTTTAAGGTAAAAACTTTGGGGAGACTTACACTACTTATGTTTTAGCCTTTCACAGTACATAAATCGAGTGGCCTGAAAAAATTAACATTCCCTAAATTCAGTCATGTAGTTTTCATTACCAAAATTGTTTATTAAACGAACACTAGTCTCATGGCTGCATTAGGAAATTACCACGGCCTTCAACTGTATTGCCAAAGAGTGTCCAATACTCAGGCATGCACACACACACACAAATTTATTTAAAATCTAAAAACTAAGTTTATCTAAAGGAGTCCATCCTGAACACTAAGAGCTAGAAAGAGCCCTAGGCAATCAATCAGCCAAATCTGTCAGTAACTAGAATACTGGATGAAGGTCCAGGCCACTAAATATTAAGTCCAAGATTACACATACACATACTAACTCACATACACACAAAAATACCAATTCACTTCAATTAAAAAGGTTTAAAACAAGAAAAAAGAGAGAACACAGAGCCAACAGAAGTCATATAGCACCCAATCCAGCTATTTGTGCCTTATCTAAAATGTCACTATTTCCTAGGTTATGATTGTACCTTAATTAAATTCTAAGCAATATAAGAGCACAAATTTGAAATAAAACAAAAAAATAAAAATATCATTAATCAATTGTAATTAATAACAGCATTTGAATGAAAATATCTTTTACGATGCCTTAAAACATTAAGTGCTTAAAATTTTAATTTTTGTCATTGTATTTCCAGCCTGAAATAATTGTATTATTTCTAATCAGTAGTTTACAAGCTTGACAAATACTTAGCTCAACAAAATATTTGATTTCTTTTTAAAGCCATAGTAAAAAGTATTCACACCTGGAGTGAATCACTATGTGACAGAGCCTAGGCTGTATTTAAAAGTGCAAATTCTGTTTTAAGCTTTTCCACTCCAGTAGAGAAAGAGCAATGACAAAATTCCCAAATGTCAACACAGATGGAAGTTGAGAGGAACAGCAATGAAATTTAAAATGCAAACTATCACCCAAAAAAAAAGTATTCTTCCCTTCTCCTCAACTCTATGGAAACTATACCAAAACTACCCATTTTTCTCATGCTTGTATGCAGAAATCAGCACATGTGGGAAAACATTTATCCTGAGTAAGACAAGGCATGTCTTAGATATGCCTTAAAACACCTTTCACACACACACACAAACACAATCACCTTCATTGATGAAGAAACGGCATTTAACAAAATTATTTCTTGAAAAAAACACTATGGAAACTAGGGGGAAAATGGACATTCTACAACATGATGAAGTATAGGTATAAAAAGCTCACAGCTAGTAAGATATTCATGGTAAAAGAGTGAAATAACATCAGGGACAAGAAAGGATGCCAGTTTTCATCACTGTCATTATGAATGTGATTAATGTCATGGGCTTGTATGGTTGGGAGTGGTTGAAATGGCAAATCTTATGCTGTACATTTGTTGTCACAATTAAAAAAGAAGAAAGACTAAAGAGATAATTACATGCACTACATGATCCTGGACTAGAATTCATAATGGGAGAAAAATGCCCAAAGGACATTTTAGACGAATGACAAAATTATAATATGGACTGTATGTTTATATCAATGTTATTTTTTTTAACCTCATAGCTGTACTTAAAGTGGTTATATAAGTAAGCTTCCTTTTTCCTAGGAAACGTACATTGAAGTGTTAAGTGTTAGAAGAGCATTATGTATGCAACCTATTCTCAAATGTTTAGAAAACTGATAGAATTATATAACAAATGTGACAAAATGCTAAAAGTTAGTAAATGTGGGTATCTCAGCAAAAGAGTATGTAGGAGTTCTATGTATTGTTTTTGTATTATCTTGCAACTTTCCTGTAAGTATGAAGTTATTTCAAAATTAAAAAGCTAAAAAAAAAACCTCTAACTTAACCTTTAAATTCACTAGTGAGACTCTGTCTTCCCCTTTCTCAGTAAGTTTAATAAACTCAGTTCTGCATTTAAAAAAAAAAAAAAAAAAAACACACGTTAAGACAAGGTATAAAAGCCATTTATACACACACATACATGTATATATGCATGTGTATGTATATATATAGTATATATATGTATTCAACATACATATCATATGCTCAGATTCTAATTTTAGTTTATCCATAGAGCTCTCTATTTATAATCCACAGAATTTCTTGGAAACCTCAATATTATACTACGTTTTGAAATCTACTTCATGTAAGTCAGAAATACCTTATGATAAGAGAACAAAGTCTTTCTCTTGTATGACTCTGTTTACAAAACTTTCTCCATTAAAAACTTAAATAGTCCTATAGTATGTCATTAATACTAAATTCCGATCCAAGGAGCAGCTTCAGGAGCCTCAATTAGAAAGCCATCATACCTCAAAACAAAATCAAATTCAACACTTAATAATTTGAAATGGCACTCCAGATAATTTGTTTCATACATTCATAAGATACCACCTTAAAAGGTATCTGCTACCTGTTAAATGAACTTGGACATCATATTTTTAACCACTAAAAGTAAAACAGTCCCTTATTCTAGTGTGAATAATGTTCAAGAAAATTTTGTGGATGACTTAAAAGGCTCAGTTGGAAAGTTAAAATTCTATTCACAAAGGAAACAAAGTACAGTTTACAATCTAGAAAACTAAAATAGATTTGAAATATAAACTTAAAACTTGGAATGTCTTCCCCTTAGTAATAAAAATGAAATGATTTTGTGATCCAAAGTAATATTCACAAACACAAGTTAGAAGGCAAGACAGCATTTGCTATGCCAGAAATACAAAGAGAAGATATTACTAGGAAATCCATATAGAATTTTAACAGTGAAGGTGAATGAAGCCAGCAAGGATAGAAATTACTACTAGTGTGGCTGGAAAAGCATGTTGGGCCTGAGGCAAAAGAAGTTTTTTAAAATAGGAAAGTGTTCTGAAATAAAAAGCATGTTAAACAGAATTGCCTGAGGACTGTTAGGAAATGAAAAATTACACTAACTGCATTGGGAACAGCAATCTGATAAAAGTACAATGCACAAATTACAATCTTCTTCACAAGTAGTATTAAACACGAGAAAGGTTAAGCTGTATGTGAGAGCGGTTTTGCCCACCATAGACCACTACATGATAGAAGAATTACTCTCAAGTGTTCCTAGGGACCCTCCAACAATGGCAATAATTTTTCTATATTCCTAGTATTTCAGAACAAGCTGCATTAAACCCCCAGTCAATATATATTTGTAAAGCACCCATTCAACGCAAACCTCAATACTACACTCTATGGAAAAGACCTAAAATATAATGTGTCCCCTAACAGTTCTGCTCTTTCTAATTTCAGAACACTAGCATCCCAGAGATGCTCAGTGAGTCAGCATGTATTGAGCAGCTACATGGCAGAAAACACAATACTAAAAGGAAAAGGAAAAGGCAGTCCATAGGCAGCATCTGACTGATAGTTAAAAGAGAGAAAATACTTATCAATAGTAATGTTTTAACTACTATTACAAACGTAACTACTAGTCAACCTGAGTAGATATAAAATAAAAATATAAACACTGAAAACCTATCATCTAGAGGAATTAAGAAGAGCAAGACACGAAGAAAAGAACATAAAATACAAGACACACAGGTGCATGCATGTGCGCACACGCACACACACACCCCACAGCTCCAAAATGTTTTCAATAGTTTTAAGTGTTAATAGAGAAGCAATGCTTCCAATCCTCTTCTTTTACAAGCAAAGGCCATCTCAGGAATAATGCAAGTCATAATGAGTCACTGCACATAAGTGAGATTCTTGGGACAACGAAGTTAGGAACAGCTGTTATTTGGACTGAGTCAAAGTGAGGTTGGCATATCCAGAAAGGTATAACACGATTAGAGCAAAGAGAAGTCACCTGAACTCAGTCTCTTTATCAAGAAGGACCACATTTACCTTGTCTGGCTCATGATTTGTTGTTTTGTGTTGTTTTGTTTTGTTTTTTAACAGAGGAGATGAATGCATGTTAGCATACAAAAATATAATATAAATAAGAAACACCTAAAATGAAAAGGGCAATGTGGACTGATCATGCCAAATAATTTGGGGCAAACATGGCTACCTACTCAGCCCCAGTTAATTAAATATTTGGTAAATCTCTATATTTCCATTTAGGAAATGATTCATTTTTTTCTCTTCAGGTATAAAAATAGTCACCAGTCAATAGTGCTAATTCCCACTCTTAGGCTAAATTCAGAATCTTTCTGTGTCTTTCTGCTGTTATCATAACCACAGAGACTGAACCTTTCTTCCTTTTTTATACTCCCCCTTCAATCTCTTTATGGGGTCATTCCAACTCTTACTATAAAAGCTCTTCTTCCAAATGTGTAATCTAAACCTACACTGTCTAACATAGTAGCCACTAGTCACACGTGGGTGCTGAGCACTTGAAAAGTGACTAGCCTCAATTGAAATGGGCTGTAAATGTAAAAACTACACACCAGATTTCAAAGGTTCCATAAGAAAAAAATAAACATACCTCATCATTGATTTTTATAAGGATTACATGTTGAAACAATATTTTAATATGTTGATTTAAATATATTATCAAAATTCACTTCATCTATCTTCACCTTTTGTAGTATGGCTATTAGAAATTTTTAAATTACATATGATGCATTCTGTTGGATAGTACTGATCTAAGCAGAAAACTTATGGTATGATAAGAATGAAGGATTTTAGCCCTCCTTTCCATTTCTAGGGTCCTCTAGACTGGGTGAAACTCCTCACACAATGTCCCTCTGGCTCTCTCAGGAATGCGCACCCTTAGTTCACTTAGGAACTGCCTCATTGCCTCTAAAATTAGTCCACCGTTGCTTCCAAAAGGAGCTTATCTTTTTTAAAGAAACACACTGATATGTTATTGGAGATGGTTTAAAAATTATTTTAGCAGCCTCAGTTCTTACACAACATGGCAACATAAGAACATTTTGCAACCAAGCTATTTCTGCAAGTAAACTTTCACTTTAAAGCAACAAAGGTCATATGATACAAGGTCATATATTTTCTTTGTTTGTTTTAATGACTTGGCTATCATATTCTTTGGCTTTTTCAAAAAAGGACTCTCATAGACTTGCCCATATTCTTAAACACTTATTCTCCTTTTATAGAGAAGTAACTAAGAATTTAAGGCACTGGAAATGAATTTTCTATGTTGTATATTCTTTTTAACAGAACAGGGTGTACTTTCATATGTCTTATACTGAATTTTGTGCATAAATATCTACTATAACTATGTTTACTTGTTCTTCTCCCCATTAGAGCTCTGTCAGGTAGGAAGCTTGTCATGCTTATCGTTGTTGTTCCGCTATCACATAGCAGTACCTGTTACAAAGAGGAAGTTCAGAATAGATTTGTTAAATAAATGAATGAAACAACCTGTGATTCAGGTGCCTATGTGTTTCCTGGAATATCAGGTGGGGAATAATTCTCTATGTGGCCACCTTCTATCTTATCCTAAAGGTCCATATGCAAAAATAAAACTTGCAGCGCAGATGTAAGAAAAGGCAATTTTGATATTACTAACAATAAAACTTTTATCTACAACAGGATTTAGAAAAATCATTATGACCATCAAATAAATAATTTGGTTAACTACATAAGTATAAATGGATTATTTACTTTCAAAAATTTGGAATATATACTAACTTCAATATTTATTGAATAAAATCTAGCCCATTACTAACAGTTTTGAACCGTGGTATGGAACCACGCAATACCTTGATACTCAAAGTATAGTTTATGGAAAAGCTGCATCAGCATAACCTGGGACTTGTTAAAAATGCAGAATCTCAGGCCCTAATGCATGTAGTGTACACATAAATTTTAATAAGATTAGGATGATGATGATGATAACTTATTATCAGGAGAGGTAGTCAAAAAGTCACTTTTGTATGTTTAGTGCCTCAGACTCATCATCAAGAGTGATCATTGTAGAACAAACTTATCTTGAAAAGTTCTGCCTTACCTTCTGTTTAAAGGTAGGTAGGTTTTTAACTATATTATTCATAAATTTTCCAAATATTGCCAAATAATGTATTAACAACTTTCCTCTCTCAACATCTAACCAGTTTCCATTTAGAAATTGACGTTTTAATTTCTAATATATTTATATGACACTGAACCCTGACAAACACCAAAGTAAATATTAAGATTGGAATACCAAAGGCTAATTGCAGTCGGATAAAAAACAACTGATCTTAGAAAATATTAACATTAGATTAGTTAAGATTTAACAAATTCATGCCTACAAATGAAAAGTATAATGTACAAAATTTTAAGAAATTTAGCTGTCATTTAAAACTAAATAAATTAAATGAAATGTTTTTAAAAGCAATACTTTTTATAATGTAGAACAGAAGAATATATGATACACGCAAATGAGAAAGCTCTAAGAAAGAGAAATGCAATAAGAAAAATCTTAATGTCAAGATAAAACTACATTTTCAAGTCATGTAAAAATCTGTTTGGAATATAAGACAATAAAATAATGCAATTACATGATAGAAAAAATATGAAAATTAAAAGTTGAAAGAAAAAAACTCCAATACAAGGTAACTACTTGAGAATAACTACTGAGTATTTCACAAATTACTTTTCCCCTGCTTCCTAAAGCTTTGTGGCCGTCTTATGAGAATAAAGAGAAGTTAAAATAAGATCTTAGAACCAAGAAAACTGACATGTTAGTTAGATCCCATAGCCTTCAATGATCTATAATATATGGTCAATTCTAGTTATTCACAGTAGTTATTTTCTATAAGGTCACCACAAACACTGAATTAGCAAACTGAACGATTGCTCCTGGGAAAATACAGGGTTAGGTTCCTGCAATGCTTTGGTCACAATAATTTCATTAACCAATTATACAAAACCTTATTTTATGTATGTTTCTGCTCAGAAACACTTTAATATACATTGCTGATTCGTTAACAATGAACTCACAGCCAACAATACTATGATCCATCCCTGAACAAGCCTTATCAAACACACATATTTTCTTTGCAAGGAACATCACAGTCTCCTAGCTCTTAAGGATACAAAACAGCACTTCAGCATTACACTGGGAGTTAATTTGCAACAGGAAATCACCAAAAAAAAAAAAAAAAAAAACACGCCAAAATGCAAATGCAAAAACATTAAATATACTATACAAAGGACACTTGTTAAGTATAAGAGCTGAAGCAAGAAGGCAGAGCACAGCCTTGTTCCTTCAAGCTTAGAAACTGCACACCTGACAACCCAAGTTTTTCACCCCTCTTTGCATGTTCACAAATGACTGAAAACTCTACAAGAATTATTTTGATATTATAAATAAATTTTAATGAGGAGGCAAATTCACAAATACAGAATCCACAAATAATAAGAATCAGCTGTATATAAAACTGTCATTGTTTAAATACTTCAGTGAGACATGACTAAAGACTTGTTTATTTTTGGCTAGGTGGTTTCCCAATACAAGTTTGCTAGCTGATGGTCTTCAAAAAGAATCAAACATCATAAACAATAAAAATAACCTAACCTAAACTCATACTATATTCAAAAATTAACTCAAAATGGATCATTAACTATAAAATGTGAACCTATAACACTTTTAAAATAAAACAGAAAAGAAAATCTTTAGGACCTAGGAGTAAGTAAAAAGTTCTCCAAGTGACAACAAAAGCACAATCCATAAAAGAAAAAAATCAATAAATTAAACTTCATCAGACTTAAAAAGTTTTGCTCTGTGAAAAACCCTATTTGGAAGATGAAAAGATAAGCTACAGACTGAAAGAAAAGATTTACAAACCACATATCTAAAAAAGGACTTCAATCTAGTATACAGAACTCTCAAACTCAACAGAAAAAAAATAAACTATCCAATTAGAAAATGGGAAAAAAGACATGAACACACATTTCACCAGAGGATATACAGATGACAAATCAGCTGTCAAAAGTTTTTCAATATAATGATTAGAAAAACAGAAATTAAAGCCATGATGAGTTATAACTACACACCTATTAGAAGCACTAACATAAAGAATAACAATAATACCAAATGTTGGTGAGGATGCAGTTAAGCTGAATCTCTCATATATTGCTGGTGAATGTAAAATGGTACAGCCAGTGGTGAAAATAGTTTGACAATTTCTTATAAACTAAACATACACTGACCATCTGGCTCAACAATCACACTCCTGGTCATTTATCCCACAGAAATTTTAAAAATGACTATATATGTGGTAAATATTCATATCTTACCTTTATTTTAATATTCCTAAATTCCAAAACTTGAAACAACCCAAATGTCCTTCAACAGGTGAATGGATAAACAAACTATGGTGAATCCATACAATAGAATACTACTAAGCATTATTAAAACATGCAACTTGGATAGATTTCAACATTACTATGCAGAGTACCAAAAAAAAACAGCCAATCACAAAAGGCTATATATACAGTATGATTTCATTCATATATCATTATCAAAATGTAAAAATTATAGAGATGGAAAACAGATTAGTAGCAGCCAAAGGTTAGGGATGGATTGAGGGAGAGAATGAAGAGTATAAAGAGGTAGCATGAGAGTTTCTTTGTGGTGATAAAACAGTTCTGTATCTTATTGATGGTAGTTCCATGACTATATATATGGTAAAGTTGCAAAAAACTATGCACACACACAAAAAAGTGAATAACAGTGAAATCTGAATAAGGTCTGTAGATTGTACCAATGTCAATTTCCTGGTTTTACAAGATGTTACCATTGGAGAAAGCTCCTTCAAAGGTACATGAGACTTCTCTGCATTTTTTTTTTTTTTTAATTTATTCCCTCCACCTTGCCGCTTGTGCTCCCTGTCTGCTCTCTGTGTCTATTCACTGCATCTGCTTGTCTCCCTTTGTTGCATCATCTTGCTGTACCAGCTCTCCACATGCGCGGGCCATCAGCTCTCCGCGGGCGCAGGCCATCAGCTCTCCAAGGGCATGGGCCAGATTGCCCTCACCAGGAGGCCCTGGGAACCCAACTCAGGGCCTCCCATATGGTAGACGGGTGCCCATACGCTTGAGTCACATCCACTTCCCTCTCTGCACTATCTTTGCAACTTCCTGTGAGTCTATAATCATCTCAAAATAATTTTAATTGTCATATAATTCACAATTTTCTAAGCAATCTCCACTATATTTTTTAACATTATTTGACTTTTAAGATAGTTTGAACCTACTTCAACCAAACTTTTGATAACACTCTTGTTCTGATGTGCTTTTTCACATGTATTTGTGAGGAGGGGTTTACCTAATACTGCACAGATAGTATATTGTTTTGAATAAAAGTCACACTGGGAAGTAAAGCAAAAAGAGACTTGTTAATTTCACTACTTGCTAATCACCAGAAAGCAGGAGTTAAACAACCAAAATGGTACTGACAACTAATATGGTCCAGAAGATGGAAGACTCCCAGGTGAAAACAAAAATCAAACCAACAAGCACAGGAAAGTATCAGAAGATTTTAATCCATAAAGAAAAGAGCTGGAGGGGTAGGGGGGAAAGAACATGGAAATGATAAACATGAATTCATTTGTGAACCTCCAGGATCCTGGATTAATAACCACTCCTCTAGAGAAAACAGAATTTTAAAACAATTAAAATGCAACAGTAATTCAGACTATTAGTTACTCACGATCTCCAAATAGTAGTAGAGAATGATCATGTATATAGACACCCTTAGGAAAGAAAACTAATATCATGCCAGACACACCAAGAGTCTATTCTGATATCAAAGAGGAATCACCTTCTTCCATAAATTGCCCTTAGTCCTATTGTCATAGACAAAACACTAGATTCACTTATGATGATACTCCTAGATTAATGAAAAGTCTATGGTAGGTATGTTCTAAGGAACCATAGTTACACATCATCTTAAGCTTTAAAAAGATAGAGAAAAGTATAATGTTAAAGTCCCATAATCTAACTATGTAGATAGATAACAAAAGACAATTTATGTTTTAACGACTAAGCATAAGTCAATGACACCCTTAATTTAGTTCTCCTTTTCCGAAAGCCCACAAATACTGTCTTCCAAATAACTTTAAAATAAAGCCGATAATTTTTTAATGACTCCAAGATATTGTGGGAAAATTAGTCATTTGACAAACTGATTTCCTCTCAAAACATTCTCATATAGTTTGCATTTGTTTTTGTTTTAAGAACAAAATATCTATGAAAGAAAAAAAGATAGAAGAACTCCCCAAGCAAAGGGGTCAGGTGACTGAGACCAGATCATCTCTTCTCAGACCAGAAGTCTCTGTATTTCCCCCAAGAAGAGAGTCCAGAAAAAAACAAATCAGGTCTAGCAAAGTAAAGGCCATAGCTCAGGGATAAGTGATATTCATGGACGCGATTGTACACTTCTCTTAGGAGGAGCAGGAATGCTTGAACTCTGCTGAGGATTTTTACAGAGATATGAAGTTGAAGAACTACAACATGGTCTCTCTGGGCCTCTCTATCTTTAGCCAGATACAGTCTCCTCTTTGGAGCAAGGAAAGAGAAAGAGTCCTGGGAAGTTGTGATAGATGAGATGAAGGACATTTGTTAGGAAAATGTGTGTGCAACTAAAAGCTTTGATTATTCACGATTATTCAGGCTCACTTTCAGCTAAAGATGACCATGGAACACTTCTGGACAATATGCAAATAGAAAGAACTAGATGGAGTTTACAGGAAAGCTAACATTTGCTTGCCTAAAATGGACATAATGAGCTGGCATATGTCCCTCTTAGAGAGATGGAGGTAGTGCTGAGCCATGTTCTAAGGAGAAGAATGAAGAATATATGCTAAGGACAGTAAAACAAAAGGATAAAGAAGGATGAGTCCATACTAAAGCCTAAACCAGTCACCTTTGCCTTCTCTGTGAGAATTATTTCTATAACTCACAGACTCTGGGATTTAGGGTATGTTGGATTTTCTGTTACAGGTACATATCTGATTTTATCAAGTTTCTGAAACAGTGTGCATAGCTATATAATGCAATTATTCATAATTAAATATAACCTGTGGCTAGTTGCTTACTATTTATGAAAATGAAAATGAATTTGATTGATGATACTGGGTAACATGATTTCATTGGCAAAACTTTTAATTTTTATTTGCTGAATAGTTGGAAAACTTGTAATTTATCTATATGAGAAGAATATTTGTAAGCTTGGCTTCTAATTATCATATTTTGGATAGAAGACCCAGTGTAGTTGCAATGGATCTACTAAAATGCACATGACTATTCCATTCATTTGTTTCACTCATCCTATTGCAAAATTGAATCATCCAATATCCAAAAAAAGAGGGAGGAAAAAGAAAAGAGAAAGCAGGACAGGATTTTAAAGTTTTTCATATTAATATATCATATATATTTATATTCAAAATCCACTGGAATAATTCCTTTATTTTCAAACTTTTAAGTGACTATAATATATTTTCCTTCTTCCACATTAGTTTTATTTTCAGTTATTCTTGCTATTAGTAAACTCTGTATGACCATTCCTCCAACCATCCAGCGTTCAGGAGGAAGAAAATCCCTGCAGCTGTTTGATGCCCAAGAATATGAGCACTTTGCAGTCAGATGAAAGAAAAGACAAGACAGAGAAGGAGGATCAAGAGAAAAGTGATTTTGAATTCCTGCAGGCTAGCATTTACCTCTCTCAAAAAAGGAAAGCTTTGTGCTCATTACATCCCAGGACTCATCTTGCCTTCAGCTTATAGTAAACTGGCAATTGCTTTATGATATACTCTCCAAATTAAGGATCGAAGTTAAAACACATTCTTTTCCTTCACTATTAGATTATGATTAAAAATTATCACTTCATTCACCCAATCACTTCTACTAGGAAAAACAAGGAAACCCCTAAAGTAAAGATGCCTCTAACCAGCAAAATGAGGAGTTGTGGAGAATTTCTGGTCATGGTATGTATCTGATGGTTGATTTCAGAATATAGCATTAAAGAAGCTAACAATTATAAAAATCCTCTGAATAGAGTATTCTAGTAACATTTAAGATAGAAGGGGAATTTACTTACTAATATTATCATCATCAAATAACTATATATATATATATATATATATATATATACACCTAGTCCTCAAGATACCCCCACAAAATAGGTCATAGCCATATTTTACTGAGGTTCATCAAGGCTGATTAACTTGCCCTTGGATTCAAAGCTACTTAATAGTTAAGAGAGTCAAGATGCAAGCCCTATCTTGCTCTTTTTACTTTGCAACACAGTCACTCAGTAGTATTCTTATATATTTTTATATTTTTTCCATTTTACAGGTGGAGAAACTAATTTTAGAATCTAAATTATTCTAATCACTTAAACATCAAAAATCAATCGAGTTTTTATAAGTTAGTCACTGTAATGCTGTAACTTAAACATCAAATAAACTGCAATGGAATTGTATAATATATCAATGAAAGTAAATTTTGTAACATACATCTAATGTGGAGTTTTATCATTTGTCAATGTACCAGGTTCCTGTTGCCATGAAACAGAAGGGTGCTTCTGTGTGATATTAAACACAAAAGAATCCTGGATTCAAAACAGTGGTGTATATATACTGATGAGCAGGTATCACCACAAGAAGAGAAGCTACTCTTTAGTAAAAAATAAGCTTACTTTGGAATGAAAGGTACCTGGTAGCGGCAATTCTCTCCAAAGAAAACACTTTCATGTTTTCTTTTAATACCTGTAAATGTATAATCGAAGGTTAATGTATGCTTTCAAATAACATCAGCATGATCTACCTATCAATTGTAAAACTATAATACATTTCACAGGGACTGTATTATCATCTTACTGACTAACTAGGGCCCAGCTTGGTGGGAGCTGAACTGAATCCTCTAAGAAGTGCCATAGAAAGATTCATTTCTCAGGAGTGGCGCAACAGGCATCAGAACCTAAACTAAACCAAAATGCTCCACTGAGTCATTTTAAGACACCTTGAAAATGAGAAGAGGTCAGAGACCCTTGACCATCACTGTGGAGAATTCAAGAGTGACTCTGGAATTAATATAGATCTCAACTGCAAAGGGCAAATGAATCTACTAGTACAGAAGAGAAAACTGTGTGCAACTCATAATCTTCTAATTCTTCCCTGCCTTCTAAAATCACTGACATCTGATTTTCTTCAGAGCCCACAATTTGGATAGGCCCTGAGAAAAAGTACTTCATTCAGCTATAATATAAAAATTCTGTGCTGCCAGAATCAATTTTGATGTTGTTGCTGATATACACCAAATCCAAACTATTTTCCAATTTTGAGTACATACCAATGTTTGTTTTGATTTGTAACAAAGCACAAATCTTCACTATAATTCTAATACTTAACATATGTGAGCTCACAAAACCTCTTCTCCCACTCTTGGGCATGCAACTTGACCTCAGGCTCTACCAAAATTAATATTCCTTCAGAGGTTAAACTTTTAGGTTCTGTGGAGTATGGGAGGAAGTAGCTAATAAATAACTAGTTTCTTGATTTACTCTGTGTTCTAGATCCACAGCTGCTAAAACAAATACCATGAAATGGGTTGACTTAAACAATGGGAATTTATTGGCTCAATTTTTAGGCTAGGAGAAGTTCAAAATTGAGGTGATGCTTTCTCCCTAAATTCTATGGCACTCTGGAACTGGCTGTAGGTGATTGTTGGTCCTTGGCTTTTCTGTCATTTCTGTTACATGGCAATGCACATGGAGGCATCTTCTCCTTTCTCTTACAAGTTCTATTGATTTGCAGCTTCTGGCTCTCCCTGTGGCTTCTCTTTCTGTGTCCAATATCCTTTGCTTAAAAGGACTTCAGCCATATTGTATTTAGGCCTACCCTCATTCAGTTTGTGCATACCTTAATAACATCTTCAAAGGCTGTATTTACAAATGGGTTCACACCCACAGAACCAGGGATTATGACCTGAACATGTGTTTTCTAGGGAACATGATTCAACCCCCATTACTCTAATAACCTTTAGCTCTTTTCTTGAGCGTTTATCCCCCTCTTCCCAGATTATCACATGCACACTCCTGATAACTAACCCTTCTTCCGTGTCCATCTACCCTAGCATTCCCAACATTTTCAGCTTAAGGTGAGTTGATCTTAGACACTGATATGGCAAAAAGAAAAATATACAGATTCAGAAGACTTTCATCAGTCATTTACTCATTCAAATATTATAGTGTTTACTATGAGCCAAGAACAGTTCTCATAATTGATAATACAACAATGAACAAACATACAGACACAGTGTCTGCCCATGGGCACTATCTAGTGTGGTATATAGAAGGGTAGAAAGACAACTACATCACAGTGGATGATTATCCTTAGAAGAAGAGTGCTTCAGGGTAGCAGAAAAGAGGAGGTAGACAAGGGGCTCCTCATCCAGCCTAGAGGAAGGCCTAAATTTGGGGAGATGTCAGAGAAGGCACATAACATATCTCTAAGCTAATCTGTGGGAACTTAACAAAAAATAGAAGCAAAAACTGTATCTAGCAGAAGAAACAGAATATACAAAAGCATAGCCAGACCCAGGGCTAGACTATAACATGGCTATGGAATGTTCTCTAGACATCCCAGCTACCCCTCCCCAATTAGCTCCCCTCTGGTTATATGACACAGAGTGAGGCTGGAAAGGTAAACAGGGCCCACATAACACAGTCTTGTAGGTCATGAGGAGTTTGTACTGTGTCTTAACAGCAAAGGGGAATTGTTTAAATGATTTAGGCAAAAGAATATTATGATCAGATTTGCCTGTTTCAAAGCTCACTCTATTTTTGAGTGAAAAGAGATGAGGGAAGTGGAATACGGTAAAGATTTGAAAGGTGGGAATAATTATGGGATTTTTTTTAGATTTTAAATCTCATGAAAAATTAGAAATAATAATAATAAGGGGGAACGGATGTGGCTCAAGCGGTTGGGCGCCCGCCTCCTATATGGGAGGTCCCAGGTTCAGTTTCCGGCGCATCCTGAAAAAAACAAAAAGTAAAACAACAAATAAAACAAACTAAAGAAGCAACTCAGGGAAGCCGGTGTGGTTCAGTGGTTGAGTGCCAGCTTCCCACAAAAACGAGGTCCCAGGTTCAATCCCCAGTCCCCAGTACATCAAAAATAATAATAATAATAATAATGATGATGATGAAGACACACTGAGGTAAGTTAAGAGGCTATGAAACCTTTTGTAAGTATTTGTGAAAGCTGGGGAAAGGTATGAGGCCATGTGGGTACAGTCACTAAAATAAAAATAAAGGCAGCCCGATAAATTAACAGACTTTCAATATCATTTCCCCCACTTAAAATTGTTATAAATATTTGTAGAATTAATTTCAATTCAACATCCTTCATTCGGAGGGAATTTTCCAGGATCTCTCTCGCCAGCAGTTTCTATAAGATGCCTAGAAATTATTTTGTTATTGTGTTATATAATAAAAGCCAATGATATATTTTTTTTCTGTCTCCTGCCTCCCTACAAATGTGACCGTTTCATTTTACTAATATCCTGGTTCAAAATCAGGTCAAATAATTGTGATTTTGGTATGCCACTTACAAAACAGGCTCTAATTGTTGTCTTTTTTTTTTTTTTTTTTTTTTTTAAGAAAATCACGTGTTGTCTTCCTCTGGCAAAAGCTCCGAGCCCTTTAAAATTCCTACAGTTACAGAAAAGGTAAGCAAGAACAACAAAAACACAAAACAGTATTTCAAATAAAGAGAAGCTGGTTGAGAGAAGGATGAGACAGTCAATCAATGAGAAGTGATTGCCTCCCCCAATCACCATTCTTTTATATTGCTGTTATAATCCTAATTTTCCTCACTCCTTAGTAGGGATACTTTGCACCTAAATGGTTAATTAGATGTTTGTATTTGTGTTAGGGTTAACACACACTGTCCAAGAAACACATACTATAAAGGAGAATTACTTTTTATTCTTCAAGTGTTAACAGTGGAAGTTACTGCTGCCAAATTACTATTTGATATGCTTAAATGAAACATCTGTGCTGGAAAATGGTAATTACTCAGAACCAAGGTCAGAAGTAGAATCCAGGTCACAATGAGACATAAAGGCCCATTTGAACAGCCTTTTCACCAAGGTCACTGAATGTCCCCCATTCCTTTATTCTGGCCTTTGTCCCCCACTGGTTTTGACAAAACTTGAAAGAGGACTTATAATTGCTTCGATCCCAGTGGAGATGGAGGTGAAGTACATGAAAGAAACATTTAACAAGGGAAGTTTGTGGTGATTTAAAAAAAAAAAAAAAAAAAAAGGAAAAATCTAGACAAAATATTTCCAGAACTTTCTTAGAAATGTCTTAAGCCTCCTTGTACAAAGCACACAAGTAAATGAATGTCATCATTATAAACACTCAAAAAAGTCTAACCACCACTTTTAATTACCATATTTTGCTCCTATTTCTTAATCAAAAAGCGTATACTGAACATTTTGAAAGCAATTTCACAAGGCAGCTCCCCAAACCGTTTATAAAATGGCACAATCATTTGACTAACTGAACATCTTAAGAAGGCAACTTTGAGGCACGTTCATTAGAAAACACAAGTTCCGGAATGAGATGTCTTCACCTTCCTATCCCCTACAACGCTAAACCACTTAACAGTGGTTCTGTTCATAGTGGTTCCTTAAAAAACGTTTACTGAGGGAAGCAGCTGTGGCTCAATCAGTAGGGCTCCCGTTTACCATATGGGAGGCCCCAGGCCGGTTCCCGGGGCCTCCTGGTGAAGGCAAGCCCGCCCGCACGGCGTGGTTAGCTGACCCAGCCAGCACAAGCAGCAAGGGGGGGATAAATGAATAAATAAATAAAAATCTTAAAAAAAAAAAGTTTACTGAATTGACTACAGGTAACAAGTGATAATGCCAGAACATGAACTTTAGGTTTTTTGTTTGTTTGTTTGTTTGATTTCAAATCAGCCTTTTATTATTACCCTCAATGCTTCTTCACACCAGGAACCTGCTAGACCTTTTTTTCTATTACTTAAAAAATTGGCTTTGTAAAATCAGTAGCTTTCATCCTGAAGTAGCTCTGCAAAAAGGGCAGAATCATTAAATCACAATGTGCTTAGCTCACAAATGTAACTACTATAATGATTATACTTTTAATTAAAAAAAAAAAAAAAAACCCTTTTTAGTTGAGCTGACTAGAATTATCACAGTAACTAAACCGTGGCAATCCAATTTACTACATCATGGTAGGAGACAAGAGAAAACCAAAGCATCCTAAATTGGCCTCTAAAAGTTTAGCTTTCCTCGCATTTCTCTCTTTAGAACGGCAATGTCAAACATGGGCGAATGTTACTCTACGTTTTCTCACAAATGTTGGACCAACGGAAAAAAAGGGACCAAGACAGAATCTTTCCTGGGAATAGAGACTAGTAACAAGGAAATAACAAAAGCTAGAGCAGTTAGTGTCTGCCTGAAAGAACCCGAGATATAAATTCACAATATGTGCTACGAAATAAAACTAGAAAATTTTAACTACGCAATTACACACACCGGGTGTTAGTCACACGGTAGTTCACAGAAGCGCTCTGGTGCACGCAAAAGTCTTAAAACCGGCACTGGCGCAGCATCCCACCCCAGTGCTGGCAGGCAAAACACGTAGCCAACGGCATAAAAACAGCTGGAGGAAAGGGAGCGGGAATAAAGACAGAAGTTTAAACTAACCCAGCGCCTACAGTAAGGGCCGGAGGTATAAACCTACGGAAGCCACAGCACAGTTACCGGAGTCACTCCCACGCCCGCCCATCGAGGCTCCTCCCCAGGGCGGGGCGACCCTGGCGGGCGGGGCGACCCTGGCGGGCGGGGCGA
>JAKSZT010054524.1:241316-409504 GCA_026826555.1 Tolypeutes matacus | reverse complement strand
CGGGCGGGGCGACCCTGGCGGGCGGGGCGACCCTGGCGGGCGGGGCGGGCTAGGAGCGGCAAGCTCCGCGCGCGCCGTGGCTAGGGGCGGCCTAATCCTGGTCCTACGTGGATTGCGCGTGCTCCCTTGCTGTGGTGGGTTTCGTGAGGGGTCAGGGCAGTACCTGCGTTGAAAGTCCTGGGCAAAGGGTTTCAGGTACGGGTCGATTTCGAGGAGCCGCGCCAGCTCGGGCACGTCCGCTAGGGCGGCAGCCAGCACCTCTTTGGAACTGTCGGTCTGAGCCGCGGAAGCTGCTGGAGCCGCCATCTTTTGCCGCAGCCCGAGTAGCCGACGCCCGAGAGGGTCGAGTGGGGCTGGAGCCGGAGCGACAGCCCTAGCTGGGAGGGAGGCGCAAGGGCGGAGCCGGAGGAATCCGCGGGGGCCCCGAACCCTTTATAGCCAGTGCAATCGCCCGCCCTTCCCCTTTCTCCTCACGCCCTGGGTGGGCGGAGTGGCGGGGAGGGGAACGGGGAAAGCAGGGTGGTTTCCCGGACACCCATCCTGAATGTGGAAGAGGAGGCGGTCCCGAGCTGGGAGCAGGCGCTGAGGCCCCTCCGCCCACTCAGCGCGGCTAGCACCTGGAGGCCGCGGGGACCTGGCCTTTCCCCACCAAACCTCTTATCTCTGCGTAACTGAGACCACCCTGGGAGGTCCCGAGCTGAACTTCTTCAGCCTTGCCTTCACTTAACCTGGCCTACTCTTGGCTCGAAACAGACCGTCCGCCTTGCTTCCTTTAAGCAACACCCGTTGGCGCCATCCCCTTCCAATGGATATATGGTTTCTTGGAAGAGGCCTTCCTTCCCAGAGTTCTGAATTTCCTGGGGAAGTGTTTCAAACAGATCTGGTAAATTCACGATCAGGTGTGGATATACCTGATTCGATTCACGATCGAATGTGGATATAGTAATATCGTTGAAAATGTTAGTATCACTAACCAGAGCTGCCCTCGGTTTGCCTTGTATTCTGAATTTTATCAAGAGAGGTGGGATCCTGAATTTCCCACGAGGTATTCTGGTGTTCTGGATATTTTTGTTGGGCATACCAACTGATTTAGAATTGAAACCATGACAGAAAGTTATCTCATTACCCATATCACAAAAAAAAAAAAAAAAAATCTCCATTTGTTTTTTATTGTTGCAATTATTCAACGATTAAACTTTTCTTGTTGAAAAGATGGTATAGGGGAGAGCTTTAAGTTGGAATTCTACTTTGCCACTTATTTACCTAGTGATAAGGCAGAAAACCTGTGGTTTAGGAGACTTTGGAACGGAGCTTCCTACTCATCTTTCATTCCCGTTGACTGACTTCAAGCTCAGTGATTTTTTTTTTTTAAGAATACATAATTGGACATCTGGAGACATTTGCTCAGAAGGTTCCAAGCTGCTTTGTACCTGGAAACTGGAGAGACTTGAGAATACTTTTCCCAGTTCAGAGTTGGAGATGGAGAATTCTAGAAGCTAAGGGGGAAAGAGTATTGACGAGCCCTTAGGCCTTGAGTTTTAAAACATTTAAAGAAAAAGTTTTGGTGAAGGGGTTAATGAGGACTTCATGAAAGATATATATGACAGGACTTAAAGGGTGAAGATCAGAGAAACTAAAGCTTACCTTATTTTCCATATAGATGAAATATAGATAACAAAATGTGTAAACATTTGTAAAATATAAACCACAAACACTTGAAACTCGAAAGCAAGGTACTCCACAGACTTTCAGATCTTTAATCTCCAATCCTAAACTTTTCTCAGAAATCCGGGTTAATATAGCCACCTGCCTACTGAGAACTCCATTTAGCTGTCTCAGAGACCTAAACTAACCCCTCTCTACTACCATAATCTCTAACATACATGGTAAGGTAGATCCCTAACTTGTTTCCCCTCTTCTACTCTTCCCCACCCTTAATCCATTCCCTGCACCAGTGTTTCCCAAATATGCATATGAATTACTTGGGCATCTTGTTAAAAAGAGATTCCAAATTCTGGGTTGGTGCCTGAGATCCTGCAATTTTAACAAACTCAGTAGAGAGATGTTTATGCTGATGCTGCTCTTTCTGGGCACGATTTAAATAGCAAATATCCAAACAATAAGTAAATCAGAAAATGTCATGTAGCTACTTAAATGACATGTCATTTTACTTAGGGTAAAATATAAATTCCTTGTGATTGCCTAACAAAACTTGTATGATCTGGTTCCTAACTACCTTTCCATCCACTTCTTTCAGCATTTTCCAATTTCACTTATGCTGTAATCACTTTCCTGGGACTCACTGAGCTCTTTGTAGCTGCTCATATTTTTAATTTCTGTTCTTTCTGTTGCAAATTCTCTTCCCTGGGTTCTGCTTGGCTTGTTTCTACCCAGCCTTCACTCAGATCTCAGGATAAATGTCGACTCCTCTCCTCTGAGAAGCCTTAGATTCTACTACCTAAGTACATTTCTCAATTTCCTCTATCATATCTCATTCTCTCCTAATGCAACAATTAACAAAATTTAAGTGTTTAATATTCATTTATTTATAGATTTCCCCCTTAGAATGTAAGCTCCAAGAGACTAAGGACTGTCTTGTTCATCACTGAACAAATATTTATTGAAGTGCTGTGTGCCAGACACTTTGTTAAGTACTGGGAATAAGTGCTCAACAAGACAAGTCCCAGCTATCATAATGCTCACATTCTAGTGGAAGTATACAGACAAATACAATTAGATATAAAAGAAACACACACACACAAAATTGCCAGATGGTAATAAGTGTACTTCAGTGAATTAAAATGAAGCAAATGTTTCTGCTTTATTTCTGTTGGTTAAAGAGAGCCACTCTGAACTGACATTCAGCTGAAATGTAATGACAAAAAGGAATGAGCCTTGAGAGAAAGAGCATTCCAAGCCAAGATTTTATATGATGGGGAATGTGTTGGTTTAGTCAAAGGAAAGAAAGCCAGTGTGTAGTGAGAGGGGGTAGAGTACTAAAAAGTGAGATATGAGAACAAGGCAGCTGTTTGACCATTTAGGGCCTTTAAGTGTGATGGGATGTTATTGGAAGGTTATGAGCAGAAAATTGATATAATCTGATTTGCATTTTAAAAATATTGTCACTATGGCAAATGAATTATAGGAGTACAAGAATGGAAGCAGGGGGAAGCGGCTGTGGCTCAATCAGTAGGGCTCCCGTTTACCATATGGGAGGCCCTGGGTTCGGTTCCCGGGGCCTCCTGGTGAAGGCAAGCCCGCCCACACGGCGTGGTTAGCTGACCCAGCGAGCACAAGCAGCAAGGGGGGGATAAATGAATAAATAAATAAAATCTTAAAAAAAAAAAATGGAAGCAGGGAGACGATTAGGATGGTATTACAGTACCTAGATTAAAAAAGATGATGGCTTAGTCAATGGCAGAAGAATAGATGAAAATCAGATTTGGGATGTATGAATGTCTAAACTGTTTTAAAATCATTTAGGATTGGAACACCAAAACAGAAGAAATATTTAAAAAATAGAATTGCTAAGATGTGGCAACTAATTGGATATGGGAGCAACAGGAGGAATTAAGGAAGCTTGAGCTCTTTTGAACTTGGATAAATTCTGTCATTAGCAAAAGTAAGGTAGTCCTACATCCTTGGAAGATGGAGAATTGAATTCAAGGTGCCAGCTCCTAGATATCTAAGTGGAGATGTTAAGTTGGAAATGTAATTTGAGTGCCTAATGGATAATTTAGACATGAAAATAGCAGTTTAAGAGTCATCCATTTATGGTTATTAGCTAATAGAGGCAAATAGAGGATGCACAATAAATACTTTGAAACTGCTTCATTTTGATATTCAAATCTGATGGCACTTAGAAATTCTGATACACCTCACTATAGTGCATCTTTTGTGTATTCTTACTAGCCAAAAATGTTTTGTCAAAGTTTGATTTTCAATAGTTTGCATTATAAAACCAAGAAATTACTGATAAATGACATAACATGGATGAACCTTGAAAACATTATGCTAAAGAAAAGAAGCAAGTCACAAAATACCACATATTGTATGATTCCATTTATATGAAATGTCAGAATAGGTAAATCTATAGAGACAGAAAGTGTATTATTGATATCCTAGGGCTGGAGACGTTAGGGGAAAATAAGTAGTGACTCCTAATGAGTATGGGTTTTCATTTAGGGGTGATAAAAATTATCTAAAACTGACTGGTGACAACTCTGTGGATATACTAAAACTCATTAAATTGTATATTTTAAATGGGCAAATTATATAGTATGTGAATTACATCTCAGTAAAGCTTTTTTTTTTTTTTTTTTAATCTAAATTGCTTAGAACTCTGGAGGAGGATAGAGATGAAAGAAGGACTCCACAAATGTTGAATGAAAGGAAAAGAGGAGTAATCTCCAAGATCAGGTAGATTTTCTTCCCCGACTCACCAGGCTAGACCCCTCTCTTTCAGGCCTGTGCACCTTGGCAGTTGTGTAGAGAAAGCATGGCCAGGGTCTTTCCTTCTGCAGATGCAGACTATAGAGCCACTCCACATCAACTAGTTAGAACCACATACATATTGAGACATAGGACCCCAAGTCTGCAGAAGGTCAAGGTGAAGCACAAGCTGCTGAGGAGTGCCATATACAAAAGGGTCCTAATGGACAAACAGAGACAGACCACAGCAGAACTGGTAGCAAGAGTTTTTAAGCCCACTAGATCCAGTCTCTCTTCACTGGACCTCATAAATGTAAAACATAATTTTCTGTATTGATTCACATTTCTGGATTGACCCCACCTGGGTTGCTGGAGTGGGATATCCTAACAGGAAAGAAACAGGAGGGAGAAGAACAGCACAGGAAAATACAAGGAAGGGAGAAACTGAGCTGCTGTAAGAAAGGATGGGTCCTGGGAAACGGATGTGGCTCAAGAGGTTCGGCGTCCGTCTACCATATGGAGAGACCGGGGTTCGATCCCCGGTACCTCCCGGTAAAAAAAAAAAAAAAAGAAAGGATGGGTCCAGGAACTGAAAAGTATAAAGAAAAGGGTGCATTTAATATTTCCTCCTTTTTGTCAAAGTCTTTTGTTTGACTTGTTTAGTATTAATCCCTAGGTGCCAGGGAGGATCATCCCTGGAAGTCATTGCCCATGCCAGGAGTGAAGGTAATGAGTTTATTTGCAAGTTTGGCTTAGATAGAGAACACATTTAAGTAACAAGGAGGTTTTCAGGAGGTCACTCTTGGGAAATATTTATTATTAGGCTAAGTTTCAGTTTTGTAAGAATAAGGTTCATAAGTACAAGCATTAATATTAAAGACTTTGCATATTGGTCTGTTTTCTTTTATTAGACACTGCCTATGTAACTCAAGAGATTCTTGCCACTCTATTTGAGAATGTAGCAGGACTACCCAGGATAGGAGTTTAATATTTTGTTGGTTATTATGTGTGTCTCCACCCACTGAGATAACACCCTGTGACAACATGTGCACATTTATTTTCCATAGAGGCATGCCCCAGGTGAACGCTTCCCCACAAATCCTCCTGCCACTGACACCCTGCACCAGTGACCCTCCCCTGCCAGAACACTCCCACAATTGTATTCTCAACCACAGTCCTCATCCTCCCCAGGATTCACCTCTTCCTTCCTCCAGCCCTCCCCCCAGCTCATGGATAGCTCAACACACACCCCATCCCCACTCACACTCCAGGACCATCAACCCCACTCACATTGCTGCAACACCATCACCCCCATCCACTGCCAAACCACCACCATCCACCTTATCATAGATTCTACCCAGATTGAGCATCAGTTCCCCAGTCTCTACTCCCTTTCTATCTCCTCTTAACCTATATTCTGACTCTACCTCTGTAAGTCTTCTTAAGATCTTTACTTCATGTCAGTGAGATCATGCAATATTTGTCCTTTAGTGACTAGCTTACTTCACTCAACATCAGGTATTCAAAATTCATCCATTTTGTCGCATGTGTCAATACTTTATTCCTTCTTACAGTTGAGTAATATTCCTTAGTATGTATATACCACATTTTGTTTATCCATTCATCCATTGATGGAATTTGGCTTGCTTCCAACTTTTGGCAATTTCAACCATTTGTTGAAGAGAATATTCTAACCCAGTTCAGTGGGCTTGGTGTCCTTGTCTGATATCAGTTGGCTGTATATGCATGAGTCTATATCTGAACTCTCATTTAGGTTCCATTGGTCAGTATATTAGTCAGCTAAAGGCAGGCTGATGCAAAATACCAGAAATCTGTTGGCTTTTATAAAAGGATATTTATTTGGGGTAGAACTTACAGTTACTAGGCCTTAAAGCATGAGTTACTAGTTTCACCAAAGTCTGCCACATGTTGGAGCAAGATGGCTGCTGACATCTGCACGGGTTCAGGCTTCCGCTTCCTCTTCCTCTTAAGGCTCCATGATCCCAGCTTCTGCCAGTATCAGCTGTAGGCTGGGATAAGTCTTGTCTCTCTCCCAGGGCTCATTTCTCTCAGGGCTCAGCTGCTCTGCTTTCTCCACAAGGCCAGCTGTTAACTGTCAGGCAATGGCTTGTCTCTCTTCCTAGGACCTCTGCTGTGTCCAGTGGAGCCTTCTCTCTCTCCTCAAATATCTGCTTCTCTGTGTATTTACTTTCCCAGGGCTCCAGCATTAAAACTCCAGCATCAAAACTCTGTCTCCTCTGCCTTGTTGTTTTCTCTGTGAGTCCCCACCCACCAATGCGGTGGGGACTTATGTTCTACTGATGTGGCCCAGTCAAAGCCCTAGTCATAATTTAATCAAGTAAAAGTGAAACCTCTGAATTCAGTACAATCTAAGGATATCACTAGCCAAGAGGAACAGACCAGTTTACAAACATAATCAGTTATTTCTTTTTGGAATTCATCAATAGCATCAAACTGCCGTAGTCAGTATGTCTATTCTTGTGCCAATACCATGCAGTTTTTTGACCATTGTAGCTTTTTAATATGCTTTAAAGTCAGGTAGTGTGATTCCTCCAATTTCATTTTTCTTTTTTAAGATGTTTTTTTGGCCAACTTATTTTTGACAAGCCTGCCAAGTCCATTGGGAAAGAATTGTCTCTTCAAATGTTGTACTAGGAGAACAGGATATTCATATGCAAAAGAATGAAGAAGGGCTCCTATCTCACACCATATACAAAAATTAACTCTAAATGGATCAAAGACTTGAATATAAGAACCAGTACTCTAAAGCTCCTAGAAGAAAATGTAAGGAAACACCTTCAGGATCTTGTGCTACGCAACAGTTTCTTAGACTTTACACTCAAGCACAAACAACAAAAGAAAAAAATAGACAAATGGGTCAACATCCAAATTATAAATGCCTTTGTGATAAGAGTGAAGAGACAACCCAGTCAATGGGAGAAAATATTTGGAAACCACATATTTGAAAAGGGTTTCATACCAGAATATATAAAGAAATCCTACAAATAAAAACAAAACAATTAAATTAGATTAAATTAAAATAGAAAAAACTACCCAATTAAAAAATGAGTAAAAGACTTGAATAGGCTTTCTCCAAAGAGGATGTACAAATAGCTAAAAAGCACATGAAAAGATGCTCAACATCATCATTTTTACCATTAAAAAAAAAAAGAGAAAATTGCAAGTGTTGGTAAAGGATGTGGAGACATAGGCCCACTTATTCATTGCAGTAGGAGTGTTAAATTCTGCAGCTTCAATGTAAGACAATTTTGCATTTCCTCAGAGAGCTCAGTATAGAATTATCATTTGACCCAGCAATCCCTCTCCAAGATATATACACAAAAGAATTGAAAGCAGTGACCCAGTGTCCCTGCACATTTGCATACCAATGTTCATAGTGGTAATATTCACAATTGCCAAAACATGGAAGAAACTCAAGTGTCCATCAGTCAAAGAATGGATAAACAAAATGTGGTATATACATACAATTAAATATTATTGAGCATTAATCAGGTTTGAAGTTCTGGTTCATGTGACAACATGGATGAACCTTAAAGACATTATGTTGAGTGAAATAAGCCAGACACAAAAGGACAAATATTGTATGATCTCACTGATATGAAATAATTAATAAAAGCAAACTCATAGAATTAGAATCTAGAATATAGGGACTGGGTCCGTGGTAGATCATGGGGAGTTAATGCTAATTTGTAAAGATTTTCTGTTTGGGTGATTGTAACGTTTTGGAAATGGATGGTGCTAATGGCAGCACAACATTGAGAGGAGAATTAATAGCACTGAATTATATATGTGAATATGGTGAAAGGGGGAAATTTTACGTTGTACATATGTTATTAGAATAAAAATTATAAGATAAAAAACCAAAAAGGTTTTTAAGTATAAAATAATATTAAATATGTTTTCTAGAAGGGCCGGAGTCGGTCGAGCCGGCGCCATGAAGCCGCTGTACCAGCAAACGCACAAGCAGGTCCACGAGATCCAGTCTCACATGGGACGCCTGGAGACGGCAGACAAGCAGTCTGTGCACTTAGTAGAAAACGAAATCCAAGCAAGAATAAACCAGATATTTAGCCACCTAGAACGTCTGGAGATATTGTGCAGCAAGGAACCCACTAACAAAAGGCAGAGTGCCAAACTTCGTGTTGACCAGTTGAAGTATGATGTCCAGCACCTGCAGAGTGCTCTCAGAAACTTCCAGCACAAGCGCTATGCAAGGGAGCAGCAGGAGAGACAGTGAGAGGAGCTTCTGGCTCGCACCTTCACCACTAACGGGACTCAGAAGAAGATCCTTGACATTGCCAACATGCTGGGCTTGTCCAACACAGTGATGCGGCTCATCGAGAAACAGGCTTTCCAAGACGAGTACTTCATGATCTGCGGGATGCTGCTCACCTGCGTGATCATGTTCCTTGTGGTGCAGTACCTGACGTGAGCCGGCCACGCACAGCAGCCAGCAGTGTGGCCACACGTGAGAGTGTGTGTTAGTGTGTGTGCGTGACAGGGACAGGGGCCAAGGACATGTCTGCTCGTCTTAACTGTGAAGACCACTTGGGAGGACTGTGCCTGGAACCTCGTGGGAGTTTCACACCTGCTCAGTTTTCTGTGACATCATGAAGGGGGAGCTAGCACTGCTAAGCTAGTTTGTGCTTAGGGAGTGAAACAAGTGCCTGGTCCACCCTCCCTCTCTCACTCCCACTGGAGGAAGAGGGAATGTAAGGGTAAGGGATAAAGAAGGAAGGGGGAAGAGAGGAATGGTTTTTGTGGATTTGTCCACAGAGGTGATGTGCCCCTGGAAGGCTCTTAAGGTGAGCCTTATGGACAGGATAGTCCTCACTCGGCCATCATCCGGCCTTTTCTGGCTCCTAATGAATAGGCTGGAGCAGAGTGGAGAGGCAGAGGCCTTCTTTTCCTACACCCGTTATAGATCGGTTCACACACTATTGCTCCTGGCCACCCCCCTCCAAAGAAGAAAATGACATGTAGCTAACTAACTCCTCATACTTATCATCCTTTCCTGGAAGCAGCTACCAAGGGGAAACAGAGACATTGAAGCTGGTGCTGATAACGAGTAAGATTTTCCACATTACAGTTACTGGGTGTTTTTCCTTTCTAAAGTGAGTCCAGTATTATTCCCTGGAAATGTTCGGTCTTGAGGCTGAAGACTCTGGTCACTGAAATTTTCCAGTAGTTGGTAGAATGGTTGGCTTTTAAGGTTCGGCGTGTACAGCCATGCCAAGGCTTTGGGGGACCTTTGCCCATGAGGGGATAGCTGTGCACCTTAGTGATTTGTCAATTACAAATCACTTCAGCTCTCTTCGCTTCCTTGAAATGCAATGGCAGCTGCCACCCAAGCCCCATTCTGCCCAACCCGTGTAGGCAGATGCCACCCTGGAGATGTCCCTGGTGTGAATGTCTTTGTGAGGCCCAGTTTTCAGGGACCAGGACCTTTTTCCTTCTCTGACCACCCCTGGATTAAGGCTGTACCAATACACTGTGGATTGTAGAATTTATAAAGCCAGTCTGTCTGGCAGTCCATCTACTGTGATGAATCACTGTAAGTACCAGAACGACCTGGTTAGTTTAACTTTTCATCTATTGCAGCCCTCCCCTCTAGCTTGGTAGCCCTGATGCAAGACATAAAATAACATTCAAAATTCTCCAGAAGAACTGGAAACCTGATCAATATTAAGTCCATCATTGGTTGTCCTGCCCCCTCCCCCACTTACTGTCTTTTTTTCTTATTGCCTGAACTATATTCCATCTCACCTGCCTTCTTTTTTTGTGTGTATTTGGTCCCACCTCTTAATTTACCTCCCACCTGTTGCAGTAGCCATGGTCTCTTCAGCTACATCTAGGGCATTGCTTCCTCTTTGGTGAACTTCTCTTAATTGTCACAGATTTTTAACATGACTTTCATGAGTACTGATTTCACACTTCTGATCAGATGTGATCTCCATGGCTGTGGGCCCTCTGGGCAAACCAGGTCCATGATTTACAAGGAAGGGGAGATCTGTGGCCTCTTCATAAAAGGGTGAGGGCCTCCAGTGGCCTGGAGGGTGGACAGGGTTGGAGGCATCTTCTCTCAGATCCAACAGAAGAGAGGCACAGTTTGGAATTCCCTCACGTCCAGCACTCCTGCCGTCCTGAGAACCTAGCACAGGGCTCTAGCAGTCCATAAAATGGATTTTTAAACTGCACAGACCAGGCTGTCCTGTCTGGGCACGTGTGGATCCCACCAGACAGCGTACTTTGGAGGAAGGTGTGCAAGAAGCAGCTAAACCATTTGGGACTTGAACTCTTGAGAGGCAGAGACTCTCCTCCCTGCCCTCCATTGGCTGACGGACATGTTCCTGTCGTATGCGCCCGTGTATTTCCATGCTTGCCTTTGTGAGGATTGTTGGCCTTGCTGAACCAGAAGTGAGGCCCAATATCAGTGCAGCACACTCAGAGCCGGTTCTCCCTACCTTTGTAATAAAAATTGTGTAGGCAAAAAAACAAAAAAAAAAACAAAAAAAAAAGATAAATATGTTTTCTAATGTGGGAGGTTGTGGGAGGTGTGGGAAGTGGGGCATATGGGAATCCTTATATTTTTTGTGCAACATTTATGTAATCTAAGTATCTTTAAAAAAAAATTTTTTTAATTAAAAAAAATATGTTTTCTGAAACTTCATACCATCCCTGTTGAAAGACATTAGAAAAAAAAAGGAAGACCTGAGAGCTGAGACCAAACTCTGGAGAGACAAGTATAGAGAGAATTTTTATGTCAAAATTAGAAGTAGTGTTGAAAAAGAAAGTGGCTTCTGAGAAAACAAAGGAGAAATTTCAGAAAAAGAGTGATCAATAAGCCTTCTGTCTTTATTAATAACTGAGGTTCCTTGCTTCTTTAATTTCTTATTCTGTAGGCTTTTGACCTCGTTTGTTCCCTCATGGTCATAAAATTACTGTCATAATACTTAGCATATCTCCCTCATAAGACCACATCTAAAGGTAAGAAAACTGAGTATTTCTCCCATGTGTCTTTACCAAAGAGAAAACCTTTTCCCAGATGTTATGATCAAACATTCCTGTATATCTCTTTGGCCAGAACTAGGTCACATTCCACCCCTAAACCAGTGTCATTGAGTTATAAACTTGCCATGATGGGATTAAACCAATTGTGATTCACTGCTTGAATTGGGTCTACTTTCCTTTGGCAAATTGCTGTTGAATATCTCAATAAAAAGGTTATTCTATTCACATGGAAGAAGGAAGGATAATCAATATGTCTACCACATCTTCCTTTGCTATCCAGCCTAGATCCTACTGCCCATTAACCTTGCCAGTGCAGTTAACTGGCATATTTACATAGCAAAACCCCAAACTGGAATCAGTCAACCAATATGTCTTCTCTGAGTCTACATTTGGACTGCTAGAAAATAACAAAGAGAATCATAACTATAGGAATGGTTTCACTAAAAATGTCTCTTCCTCACTTAAGGCTATGGCAGTTTTATGGTTTGTATTAGTCAGGGTTTTCCAGAGAAACAGAACCAACAGGGAGAGAGAAAAAATTATAGGAAATGACTCACATGATCATGGGGATTGGCAAGCCTGAACACTGTAGGAAAGGCCATAAAATGGAAAGCCTGATTAAGGTGAAGTTGAATTCACCAGAAACTGGCTGACTGAAGTGGAAGCAGAAATTCTGATCTCTAAAATCCTCAGTTCTGGCTAGGACCTCCAAGTGATTGGATGAGAAGAATCCCCACATTTCTGACGGCAAACTTTTTTGTTGATTTTAGATACAATCAACAGTAGATAAAATCAGTGATGTTAGATGCAAATTCATCTGCAAAATGTCCTCACAGTAATAGGCCAGTGCATGCCTGAACAATTGGACAGCATAACCTAGTGGACTTAACCATCACAGTTCACCGTTGTCAACTTGGCACCCATATACATCTCCTTAAACCATACTTAATCTCCAAATAAAGACAATAACATAGTCATATGTTTGCCTAACATAATACAATTGCCCTGCATACAACCAAAAATGCACTAACACTTATTCTTTATTTCATGCAGCCTAAATACTATGACATAAAGTTAATAAAACTATGTTATATGATAAGGCAATAAGAGAGGGAAGAAAACAAAGTGATTTGCCATATATATACACACAGAGAAATATTCATAAAAAATAAGGAAGACATACTCATAGCAGTTATAGCCCTTGTTTCTGCAACTGGTCCTGTGAATTTAGCTGGTATTTATAACTACCTTCTTTGACTATCCATTCCATATTCCCTTTACCTGCAGAAAGCACCTCAACTGGTTATAGTTCTTTGCCTGGTGGGTGATGCAAACCTTCATTTGTGAAGTGTCTGGGACATTAGTAGTCTTGCCTAGATCAGGTTGCTGTAGTTTTCCACTGGCTTTTTATCATGGGGCATGTTAATACTAAGATAAATCTCCTATATTCTAGGCATACTCTTCCTTAACTCCATTGTGTAGTTGCAGTCCAATTTCCCCCTGGTAATAAAAAAATCAGTCACCCCAACCAGTATAGTCATTCCCTTCTTTACCTGTTGATTCAGAAGCATGAGGAGCCCAAAGTGAGTGGAATATTGTCTTGACTTACACTTCAGTAGAATCATTGTTGTGTCTCCTGATGGAAGCATTCCACCTAAGACCTCTAGACCAGGAGAACAAAAGATCATGGGGACAGGAATCAAAAAGTGGATCACTAGGGGTAATAATGGGTGGTGTTACTCCCATTTCACAGCTTGATTTCTGGACCCACTGGGGGAAACAGCACCATAGATTGGATGCTGATTTAGAGGATATTATTCTTTCTGGAGACATTTCCCCAGTCCTGTTAGGTATTGCCACACAGTTAGCACTATAGTTGAATCTTCAAAGGACGATTCTACCATTCTGTCAATACAACTGCTTCAGGATGATGGGGAACATGGTAAGACCAGTGAATTCCATAAGCATAGTCCCATTGCTTCTCTTCATTAGCTGTGAAGTGAATTCCTTGGTCAGAAGCAATGCTGTGTGGAATACCATGGCAATAAATAGCAATCTGTAAGTCCAGGAATGGTAATTTTAGCAGCAATATTGTGTTTAGGGAATGCAAATCCATATCCAGAGTAAGTATCTATTCCAGTAAAAACAAAAATCTGCCTCTTTCATGATGGAAGTGGTCCAATGTAATCAACCCTTCACCAGGTAGCAGGCTGATCACCTTAGAGAATGGTGCCATATTGGGGAATGAGTATTGATCTCTGCTGCTGACAAATTAAACACTCAGCAGTGGCTGTAGCCAGGACAGCCTTGGTGAGTGGAAGTCCATGTTTCTGAGCCCTTGCAAAACTGCTATCCCTATCACCATGGCAACTTTTTGAATGAGCCCATTGGATAATGACAGGAGTGGCTGGATAAAGAGGTTGACTGATATTCATAGAATAGGTCATCTTATCCACTTGATTATTAAAATGCTCCTCTGCTAAGGTCACCCTCTGGAGAACATTCACTTGGGACACAAATATCTTCCTTTTTTTTTGCTGATTCAGTAAGGTCTGTACACATACATTTCCCTAGACATTTTTGTCACCAATTTTCCAATTATTATTCCTTCCAAGTCCAGGAACATCCAGCCAAAACACTGGCCACAGCCCATGAATCCAAGCAAAATGGACAACCACATGCACTGTTCAAAGTTCTTCCCACTATGAGGATTTTCCTTCACCACTGTCCTTTAGGGATGTCCAAAAATGGATGTGTAGTACTGTAACTGCCCATATTCAGGTGATACTATATATCATGCAGAAGTATCTATAAGCCACTTCCTCAGTCGATTATAGGGAACTCCCCATGAGGCCACAACTGCAAGCTGGGAAAGAGAAGGTAATGTGGTAAGAGTTGGGGCCTGGGCATCAATTATGGAGTGCTGCTTTGCTTGTCCAACTTAATGGAACAATCAGCCAACCACATTATATATTTTTTAACTTCACACACACACACAAAATTTTAAACCATTCTTAATCAATTTTATTGATACATATTAATAAATCATATAATTTATCCAAAGTGTACAATTAATGGAATTTGGTATAATCACATAGTACATAAAAATTTTAAAGTATAAAATACACTGTCACCCAGAGTCTTGCCTCTTAGAAACAGTTGAGTAGGATATCCAATGGTTATATTTTGTGTATCTCTATTGCCAATTGCCAATTAATGCCATAGACTATCAGTGCCTGCTTGATCACTGGAAATCATCACTGGTCCCTGTATTAGTCTGCCAAAGGGCTGCCGATGCAAAGTACCAGAAATCTGTTGGCTTTTATAAAAGGTATTTATCTGGGGTAAAAGCTTACAGTTACAAGGCCCTAAAGAGTCCAAATCAAGACTGCTCTCTCACCAAAGTCAGCTTCCATATGTTGAAGCAAGATGGTGTCTGATCTCTGCATGGTCTCTGCCTTCCCCACTGGGATTCCTCTTCTGTTTCCTCTTCCTCTTAAGGCTCTGTGCTTAAGTGAAATCCTCTTTCTACTGGCACAGGACTTGTTTCCCTCCAGGCCTCCTATATTAGCCTTGATTGTTCTGCTTTCTTCCAAACCTCAGCTGTAAGCTATCAGACAAAATGTCTCATCCGGGGCTTCAGCTATTTAAGCTTCAGGCACATGGCAAGATAAAAAAAAAAATGACAGAGCTCTCTCTTCAGGTGTGTCTGTCTGTGTAAGTGTCCATTTATATCAGACCCAGCAAGGGAGCAGGGACTCAACTGAGCCATGCCCACTGACATAGTCAACTCCAACAGCCCTGACTCAATCTTTATAGGTAATCTAATCAAAGACACCATAGCTGAATTTAATGCAATCAAAGGGTATCACATCCAGAAGAATAGATTAGTTTACAAACATAATCTTTCTCTATTTGGGATTCATAAAATAATCTCAAACTGCCACATTCCCTTTAAATCTAATCAGATTAAAGACCAATTCCAAAAACCCCAGAATCAATTTTAAAATCTCATGTTAAGGTTCTGTTTCTCAAGACTGCTCTCAGTACCAGAGAAAAAGAACCAGGGGATTTATTAGAGGAATTGAATCATATAAATGTGGGGATTGGCAAATCCATATGCCTTAAGACAGGCCACAAGCTGGAAATAAAGTTGAATTCTTCAGAAGAAGCTGGCCTGGCTGAAGTAGAAGCAGAAATTCTTTCTAACTTCTGAAATCCTTTCTTCTGGCTTTAAGACCTCCAGCTGATTGGATAAGGATATAATCTCCAAAGGAGCTGAGGGCAGTCTCCTTTGTTGATTGTATATGCAATCAGCTATAGATGCAAACTCATTTGCAAAATACCATCACAGTAACAATCAGACCAGTGACTGCCTGACCAAACAATTGAACACCATAACCTAGACAAGTTGACACATGAACCATCACAAAAGTTATATACTATATTAGTTATTCAAGGAGAGAGAGCAAATGAGGGCAAATGCTTTGAAGAAGGGAAGACTTTCTCTTCCTTGGAAGTTCTTGAGAGATTGTCCCACTCACTGTTCAATGCACTGTGGGCTAGCTTCTGCTCTTTCTATACTGAACTCTTTCCAAACACACATATTATCTTTTATTTAACAACAAACCCAATGGGACAGTTTTTAATTATTATCCCATTTAATCTCTGAAACATTCGGAACTACTATCACTTCTTTCTCATCTATTGAGAAAGAAAAGAATAGAGAGTTATGACAGAGATTTTAAGTTAATATGCAAAGGTGTGTAGCCAACTGTGGAATATGAGAAAGAAAACAAATCAAGGACAAATGAAAAGATTCCTGAAAAATGTTGAGAGCACAGTTGAAATGGACACCAAACACCTGAAATAGTTCTATGTGACACAACTATGAATTCTTCTAAAACAATGATTAATAGGCTGAGTGTATGAGCTCAAAGAATAGCTATTTGATAGCAAAGAATAAATATTTAAATGAAGCTAGTATTGGAGACTTATCTGATTAATATAACAGAAAGTCAGTAAAGCTGAGAATCTTCTGGTGCTGGAGAGTATGTCATGTTGGTGAACTATGGAATATACTTGGTAATGGTGTTTGTGATGGTTTGAAGCTGGAGGTACCCCAGAAAATCATGTTCTTAAAGCTAATCTATTCCTGTGGGTGTAAATCTATTGTAAGTAGGATCTTTTGATGCGATTACTTCAGTTAAGGCATGGCCCAGGATGCACCTTGATCTTCTTACTAGAGGGATGACTATGGAGTGTGTGGGGTGGGGGGAGGGGGAGAAAGAGAGAGAGAGAGAGAAACAAGAGGCTGAGATTCAACAGAACTTGGAAGAGAAGAGAGAAACCAGGAGATGCCACCATATACCTTGCCATGTGACAGAAGAGTCCAGGATTGTCAGCAGCTTGTCTTTGGGTAGAAATTATCACCATTTGGGTAGAAATTATCACCATAATGTAAACCATTTACCATGGTTGGTAGCTATGTTTCAATACTCGAATATCAACTGAAACAAACGTACCGTCCACATATAAAATGTTATTAATAAGGGAATGGGGAATAGAGGGAGGATGTTGGGTATTTGAGAGTCCCCTGTATTCGGTACATGACTTTTCTGTAACCTAAAACTTCTTTGAGGACAAAATGAAAAAAAAAAAATAAGACATTGGGGGAATAAACAGAAGAAAATGTCACTGTACATATAGGACAACAGATCTTACAGTGATGAAAGGCAAAATGTCAAAAAAAATTTTTTTTATATTTTTTCATTATTTTTTATTATCCCAAATTTTTATTTTTATTTAAAAATTTTCTTTATATTTTATTTCATATTTTTAAAACTATCATTATTATTTCATTTTCTTATTAATTGTATTTGGCTATTTTATTGGCTTCATTTTTGAAGAAGTTTTTGTTCCACAGACTCCTTTGCCAGTCAGGTGAAAACCATGGACCCCTTACTAAGTTCACACTTATATATGCTATATATTATTTAAGAAATATATCACACCCACACCAACATGTCCTTATAAGAATAATGTTATTTTGAATTTCAATTCAAGCTCATGGACCCCTTGTTATGATCCCCTGCCCTAGAGGAAGAGACTGTCATTCTGACCTCAGACCCATTTACCTTCCATCTTCTCTACTTAAATGACCAAGGAGTGAGAGCATTCAATGTGATAGGGATTGCTGCCAGTTGGAAACCAAAGTGAGACAAACAACTTCTGTCCAGAAATAGTACATAGTATTTGCTAGATTATAATGTTTTACATGATTTTTATCATAAGTTAAATGAGAAACAATTACTTAAAGGTGAAAGGCTCTAACTTTTGTGACAAATTCTCTGAGCATCTGGTCTGTCCAGTAGAAGATAAACAATCCCCTTTAGTCTCAAGACCTTCCCAAACACATGTCAATATTTATTTCACTCAAAATCACAGGTCTTTATGTCTTCATGTTATTTCTAGTATTTTATATCTGACATCTTCAGTACTCCTTGATTGTTCTTTATTTGAAAATTGCAAAATTTTAGGCACAAAATGGATCATATTGTTGAACTTACCAATGTGGATTTACTGATTCTTCAGAATAATAGTTAGTAATAAATACTCACAGTGCTTTGTACAGTCTAGCCACTGTTCTACCCGTTATGTGGAGAATATACATATATATATTCAGAAACACTATAAGAAAGGCAAATAAAGATGAAATTGTTTAATATAATGTAACTAGTTAGGAGTCAAGGTTTGAACACAGGTAGATATTTTATAGATTTCATGCTCTTAAGAATTATTTTATACTGCCTCTCAGAAAAAGAAATATGAATGATAATATGGAGGTTTTTTTTTTTAAGTAATTAAGACAAACTTATAGAAACAAAAATTTTAAAGCACTGTGCATCTATCAACTTTACCTAAGTGAAACGCAAGTCCCTGGCACACTTAACCAACCCAGAACAAGCAAAAAGCTAGGAAATGGGCCAAGAAAAAAAAGCTTTTATCATACAAAATATCGGTCACAAATCGTAGCCCATGGATTAACACCTCATACAATTTACTTACTGGAAGACAACTCCAACCATCACCTATTGTAGTGGATTGAATGGTGCTCCCAAAAGTTATGACCCCATCTTCATTCCCAGAACCTGTGATTGTTAAATTATTTGGGAAAAGGGTCTTTGCAGATATAATTAAATTAAAGATCTTGTGATGTGGAGATCATCTGGATCATCTGTGTGGAAACTAAATCCAATTACAAGTGTCCTTATAAGAGACACACAGAGGAAACAGATACAGAGAAAGTGAGGAGGCAGTGCAACCAGGCAGGCAGAGTTTTTTTTTTTTTAACTTTATTTTGTACATTTGATAATTGAAAACATAAACAATTAAAAACTAAAAAGTAAACACCGGTGAATAAATATATACATTTCTCAATTAAATGTAATGGATACATGTAAAAAAAATTTTTTTTTGAATCAAACAATATATTACACAATATATTTGGTTCATAGTAATGCATTCATACAGTATTTGTCCTTTTGTGTCTGGCTTGCTTCACTCAACATAATGTCCTCCAGGTTCATCCATGTTGCTATATGCTTTATGACTTCATTTCTTCTTACAGCTTCAGGCAGAGTTTTTAGTGATGTGAACACACGTCAAGGAATGTCAACATTCACCAGGAGCTGCAAGAGGAAAAGAATGTGATATCCCCTAAAATCTCCAAAGGTAATATGGGCCTGCTGACACCTTGGTTTTAAAATTCTGGCCTTTGGAATGGTGAGAATAAATTTCTGTTGTTTTAGTCACCCAGTTTATGGTAGTTTGTAACAGCTGTCTCTATATACCTATTCAGTCTTTTGAAAACAGGGGTTCTTAACCTTTCTTGTTCCATGGACCCCTTTGCCATTCAGGTGAAAAACCATGGACCTCTTTCTAAATCCTCACTATACTATGTATTATTTAATAAATATATCACACCTGTACCAACACATCCTCACGAGAATAATTTTTGTTTGTTTGTTTTAATTTCAGTTCAAGCTCATGGGTCCCTTGTTAAGAAAAGTTCTTAACTTTTAAAAGTTCTCAATGACTGCAGATTGGAAGCTGCAGATCACAAGGCAGATGACCTGCTTCAAGACATTAATTGGCTTTTATATAGCATGTACTTCCCAAAAGGAATTTAAGATAGTTAATAAAACCATATGCAATAATAAAAGGAAAACACTTGATAAAAGAAAATCCAAAAAATCATACAAGAGTCTGGGATAAAATCTGTTGAATGTGAGCTCAGACCTTAGGTCTCAGGCTCCTAGTAGCAAAAGCAAAGAAGGAAAATATTAGGTATTTATAATTCTATTGATTTAGAGATAGAAACATTTTTAATTGTCCATTCTAGATAGAAAGGGCTCTATGAATAGTGGGCATTGAGTAACAATTTGAATCAGATACCTGAAAGTAATTTTAAAAAAACTACAAAGGCCTTTCCCAAATCGTTTTTCTTATGGACAAGAGCATGATATAGTGGTTGAAGACATAGGCCTTAGAATCAGGTTGCCTGGGTTTGAATCCCAAACCTTCCACTTGCTTACTGTGTCACCTTGGCAAGTTAATTAATTTATTTGTGCCTCTGTTTCCTTTTCTGTAAACTAGAGATAATAAGAAAACCTGCTCTCATATTGAGGGTATTAAATAACTTAATATATAAGGGACTTAGAACTGTACATAGCATATAATAATCCTTTGATAAATGTTAGGAATTATATTTCTGCAATGGCAATATTACAGCAAAGAAGAGTGATGAACTTTATATACAGTGCTTTCCAATTATCTGGATTAATACAAAAGTAAGAAAGTGTTAAGATCTTGAGGATGATTAACATACCCTCCAAAAGAGGTATTATTATGTCAATTAAATTTGACTTGGTTTGTGATGGGCACTAACAATGAGCAGAGATTTTCTATAGTAAGCCTCCAACCAGAGACAAATGTGTTCCAGGGATCATTGCCAGTGAATAAAGTACTTGTTACCAATCAACAGAGGAAAATACAGGAATTGAGAGAAAGTGTTTAGAAACATCTATAGCAATTTCATGTAAATTTTAAGTAAAATATAATCATAAAATTTGGGGCTTGTATTTGGTATTTTAAAAATTTTATTTCTCTAGTAAGTCATTTATATTTCATTTTTTATGGAAGTATAAATCAATAACAGAATGAGGGGGAATATTTTTTTCCTTCACCACTGATAGCTTGATAAGCTTTGCTCTGAACAGAGCCATAACTCTTCCCAGAAAACTCATTATCCCTGCAAGTGCCCTGATGAGTACACAACTAGACACTCCAAAATTCTCATCAAAAAGTAGAATAGGAATTATACTGGCCTGAAACATTTTAATGCTAAAACTACATTTTATGTTTTGGCATGTTCAAGGTCAAAGCTAAATATTTCAAATAGCATTTTATTGTCAGAGATGATAGTATGCTGATGTATTCAATTTGCACTGGCAAAACACCATGTCAAATTATTTAAAGACGAGTTGTAAAGTATGGGAAAGTTGGCTAGGATACTACCTCATTATACATCCTTTAAGTATAAATGTCCTTAGAATTGTTTAGATTGGGCCTACTGACAATAGGAAAGAGGCAAAGGATGATCCAGAAGGCTCTAAAATGCCCATTTACTAAGAAAAATAACCTGAGTACCGAACTATAGATTCAGTCATATCACACTGTATTCCTAAGTAGGCATTTAGTTTTAATCTTATTATAATAGTTTGTCATATTGTGGACTTTGAATAGAGCTGAATTCTAGTCTCAACTTAGTCATTTATGAATCATATGACCTTAGCAAGTTGCTTTCAGAAACTCTGTTTCATCTTCTATCATGAGATATAATAAAGCATGTCATTGGGAAGATATGCCATTAAAATATGATAATATCAAAACTCTCCCTAGAAGAGTGTCAGCTCCAGACAACTCAATTAATTTAGGGATAAGAAAGCAAGTTTGGCCTATTTTGGTCATCTCTAATAAAAGTCACAGTAAATGACCATACCCAAATCTCCCCAATAGAAGGACTTGATATAGTGCTCTAGTTACCCCACAGAAAGTTAAAAGAAAGCTCTGGTAATATTTGGGTGAGTGAATTATAATTATGATGGATTAAAATGCTTCATAATACTGCATCTGTGAAAAATTAATCACAATCATCTCCAAATGAATCTTTGTATTTCTAAATTTCAGATAGTATAGAGTTGTGCTTTTTTGCTCTAGAGAATTCTCTTTAAGGCCCCAGCATTAGATGTAGAAAAAGGAAGCTGATCTACCTTTGGAAAGCAGTGTTTTGATTGAATACTGCAAGGCTAAAATAAAGAACTGTACATAAGCACTGTGTTCTAGTTGGTGAATTTGTTTCTCACAGACTTATGGGCTAGGAATTCTGAAACTATTGTGCATGTATACTAGGGTTGAACAGATAAGAGAATTCATTGTAGATAATGAGAGCAAGATTTCTGACTATCAGATAGAAGTTTCAAATAAGCAAGTAGGTAACAATAGAATGAACCCTGTGGTGCTGAATTAGAGTTAGAGATAGCAGTATGAACTCAGGTTTATACACACATGCACACACACATGCATATAAACACATAGATACAGAAAAATATATGTATGTACAGATAGGTTTGTATAATACATTTACTTCTTAGCTGTGTCTGATGAGGTGTACAAGCAGTGACACCCCAGTAGCAAGAAGCACACCAAGCTTATAAGGTCTTAGCTTATAAATACCATACACCAATAAAAGGAGCCAAGGTTCCTATGAGAAATGGCCAGGCAGGGAAATACAAGATGAACCTGAAGCATTTTATGGTGCCAGAAAATAAGAAAGTATTTTTAAGAAACAAAGGATGAGACATATCAATAGGACACAGGGGTCAACCTGAATAAACCCACAACTGCCAAATCTGAAACAATTTGAGCAACAAAATAAATAACAGTGGTATTGGATTATAACCCAAAGAGTAAAGTAAATATCCATGATTTCATGCTAATGTAAATAATTGACTATACAAATAAATGAATGGGAGATAAGGGAAAAATCTTTTTTACGGAAGAATTCCAAATAATATATGTAGAGCCTCCCCATTCGATAGGTGGAATTTAATGCCCCTCCACTTGAATGTGGGCTAGACTTAGTGACAGTGACTTGCTTCCAAATAATAGAATATGGATGGGGGAAATAGTAACTTTATAGCATAGAAACCTGGAAAACTTCACTTTATCCAAGTAACCAAGATTAATACCATCAGTGATATGGCATATTGATATGATATAGCCTCTGATATATAATAAGAAGCACATGTCACCTTTGAGGTATTCTTCCCAAAAATCTATTGAGAATTTCTAACCATGCATAAATATCAGATAAAACCAAATGGAGGGGCATTCTACAAAATATCTAACCAGTACTCTTAAAAAATACTGCAGTCATGAAAAACAAGGAAGGACTGAGAACCAGTTAATGATTGAAGGAGACTAAGAATATATGATGACTAAATGCAAAGAGATATCCTGGATTGTATCCTGGAATAAAAAAAATAATATTAGTGATGAAATCTTAGTAAGTCTGTTTAGTTAATAGTATTGTACCAATATTAATTTCTTAATTTTGATGATATGGGTATAAGTTAGGAAAGGGTATATAGGAACAATTTGTACAATCATTTTGTTAAGCATACAATATTAACTATGATAAAATCTTGATATTTGTTAATTTTGGAGGGAAAATACATGCAGGTTATAAAAATATTATTCTATTGATTTTTCTACAATTTAAATTTTTCATAAAAGAAAAACTACAACAATATTTATTTTCCTTTTTTCCAATGATATTCAGTGTTTACACAAATCTTAATTTTTATATTATAATATTTTAATAATGTCATAGTTAATCAACAATTTTGGAGTCATGAAGTGGAATTAAATGCAATGGACTTTCTGAGGGTCTATTAACTCTTTATGTTTAAAAGGCTGCCACTTAGTTATCTTGTGGCATAGTGTTCTGAGGAATTTAAAGGAACTGCTACAAGCACCTAATTAATCCTTACAAAGTTAAGATAATCTGATTCATTAAAAGAACAATGTGTGCCTGGCACTGAACTTGAGATTTTTAATTACCATTTTGTACTTTGCCGATAACTTGATCTTCAGTGAAAAAAATGTGACTGTCTCTAGGTGACATGCCAAAAGCTTATAGCACAAATGTGCAGGAAATACAGGAAATCATAGGTAAATGACCCAGAGATCGAACCCAGGTTCCTCCATATGGGAGAGAGACACCAAACCATTTGAGCCACATCTATCCCCCCTGACCTAGATTTTAAGATTTTTTTTTTTCATTTTGAAATCATATTCCCTAGGCTATTTGATTCTTAAAACAGTTTTAATAAGGACAGCTCATTCTACCTTTCTTTCTAACCAGTTGTATTATTTCATTTTAACAGCTAATACAAAATTTTCATAACTGAGTAAATTAAGCCATTGAATAGTTTGAAATTGCTTTCTAATCTGAGTTAATTCTTTGACTGTTTGCTCCCATCTATTTTCATTCAAATGTTTTCATCTTTACTAGGAATATTTTCTATTATTTAAGATATTTATTTTTTATTTTCTTTTTCTTATTAGCAGTTGTAATAATGCATTTTAAACTTGAAAAGATTAACAGTGTGCAAAGACAATTCAGTGACACCTAGATTATTTACTTGATATTGGATATTGGTTTTTTTTGCAAGTCTGTTCCTACATGAAATTAGCAATCTAGCTGTAAATTTTCCTACATCAAAACTTTGAGAAGTTTTTTAGAGATAATTAATCTTGCAAATATTCCTACACACCCCACATTCATGAACAACTCTTAAATTGACTCTCTTTGGGGATGGTAATATTTCCTAAGCCAACCATATTAAATTATTTCACAAGAGGATTTATCATTTCACCTAACTCAATATTCTATTAGTTATACTATACTTTTGATCTACAAAATTGTTTGACAGAGAAAGGTTGAAAGTTTTCCTTAGTAGGATGAGGTCAGAAAATTCCTTAAGATCTAAGAATAGCTCTAATATAAAAGGTTTGTAGAGGCTGGATTTAAGGTACACATTTCTGTGAAGTTATCTCTACTTATAAAATGACAGATATACTTGCTGTATCCATATTTTTTTTAGTGAACAGAATTTGGAGTTGAATTTCTTGCTCATTAAAATTGATACTTCTCCAGAGTAAGGGGATGCACTTTAAATTAAAATGATAAACATTGTATGTGTTAGTAGAAAGAAACGTCAATATTTTACCATATATTGGATTTCTTACAGAGGAACTATATATAGAGCTTCCCAATTTTTCTATGTCACATTTCCATTATGAAAATCAGCTGGGGAATTCAGCTTCCAGCCAAGATGGTGAAACAGGGAACCGATTTGCCCTTTTGCATGAAACAACCCTACCCAACCAACCCAAAACAACAAAATATATGGGACAATGGTTTTCAGGACACTGAACATTAAGCAACCAAAGACAGTGATCCCTGAAAGAGGAAAAACAAATGAGGTGAGTCCTGTAATTGTCCCAGCTTACTGCCATGAGAGAATTTCCAAGTCACAGTTCAAGGAAGGGGAGCACAGGCAGAACCTCTCCTGAGGAAATGAAACTGAGAGTCCAGGGAGAATAGGGAGACTAGAGTTCATAGGACATAATATAAAAAAAGGAGAGGGGTGCACAGAGAAATAACCCCAAAGCATTGCAGAAAGTCCCTATTGAGTTGTTAACAGAGTACTAAACAATGCATGATCTGAGGAAACTGCCAGAGGTGGGGAAAAATAAAATATCCAAAACTATTAAAGGGAGCAGTATTCAACACTTGCACAGGACCAGAAAATTTACCTGTCTCTATAGCCAGACTGGGAAAAAAAAAAAAAACTAATAGTTCAGGGAGTATTTGGTTGAGTGAGTATTCGGGATGGTCTTGACTCAGTAGTGGGGATTATGTACATGGAAAATTTACCAAGATAGATTGTATTCTGGATCATGAAACAATCCCAATAATTTCAAAAGGATTATAACTATTCAAAGTTTGTTCTTTGATAACAATGAAATTAAATTAGAATCAACAGAAAGATATATGGGAAATTCTCAAGAGTTTGGAAATAACTAACACACTGTAAACTAACCCACAGATTAAAGAAGAAATCAAAATAGAAATTAGGAAATAGTTTGAACTAAATGAAAATAAAACCATGGTGTAACAGAATTTTTTGGATGCCACTAAAGCAGTGCTGAGCACAATACACCTATATGGGAGAAGAAGAAAGTTCTCAAATCAGTGACCTCAGCTTTCACCTTAAGAAACTAGAAAAAGAAAAGCTAAGTAAACCCAAAGTAGGTAGAAGTAATAAAGATTAAAATAGAAGGCAATGAGACAGAAAACAAGATAGAAAAAACCTTTGAAACCAAAACCTAATTCTTTGAAAAAATTAATAAAATTGATAACCCATACAGAGTGATGAAAGTTAAAAGGGAGAGAGAGAGAGAGAGAGAGAGAGAGAGAGAGAAGACACATATTACTAATTTCAGAAATTGGAGTAGTGACTTCACCATGGATTCTACAGATATTAAGGCTTGTTATGAAAAACTTTGAGTATAAATTTTATAACTTAGATGAAATAGAAAAACACTTTGAATGACACAAATTACCAAAGCTTATTCATGAAGAAAACTCAGGTCCAGATGGCTTCACTGATGAATTGTAATAATCATTTAAGTAAGTAATAATACTAATTCTACAAAACTCTTTCAGAAAATGAAAGAGGGGGCAATACTTTCGAATTCATTCTATGAGGCCACAGCATTACCCTGATACCAAAACCAGATGAAGACATTACAAATAAAGAAAACTACAGACCAATATCCTTTATCTACTTATATGCAAAATTTCTAAAACAATGTTAGCAAATTGAAATAAACAATATATATAAAAGGATAGTACATCATGAACAAGTGGGGTTTATCTAAGGAATGCAAGATTGCTTTAACATTTGAAAACCAGTCAATAAAATTCACTAGTTTAGCTATCTAAAACCAAAAAAAAAAAAAAAAAAAAAAAAAAAATTTCTTTTTTATAGACACAGAAAATAATTTGGTAAAATCTAATATCCATTCTTGATAAAAACGATCATCAATGTATTAAAAAAAAGGGACCTTTCTCAACTTGATAAAGGCTTTTCTATGAAAAACCTACAGTTAACATCACACTTAATGGTAAAAGACTGAATAGTTCCCCACTAAAATCAGCAACAAAACAAGAATGGCCACCCTACCCATTTCCATTCAATATTGTACTGGAAGTCTGGCTGGAGCAACCAGAGAAGAAAAAGAAATAAAAGGCATCCAAATTGAAAGAAAGAAAGAAATCTTTCTTTATTTGTAGATGTTGATGTAGAATATTACCTGTAACCTGAGAAGTTACTCAAACTAATAAGTGAGTTTAGCAGTTACAGGATATTAGATCAATATACAAAAATCAACAAAAGATAGGAAATTAAAATAAAAATACATTATATAATAGCATCAGGAGATATAAAGTAATTAGGGCCATATCTGGTAAAAAATGTACAAGATCTGTGTTTAAGTCTGCTAAAGGGGTGCTGATGCAAAGTGCCAGAAATCTGTTGGCTTTTATAAAGAATATTTATTTAGGGTAAAAGCTTACAGTTTTACAGTTACAAGGTCCCAAAGAGGCCACTTCAAGGTTACTTTCTCACCAAAGTCAATTGCCACCTGTTGAAGAGATGGTTGCTGATCTCTGCGAGGGTTCTGCTTTCCCCTCTGGGCCTCTTCTCTCTCAGCTGCAGGCTGGCATAGGGCTTGTTTCTTTCTGGGCCTTCTCAGCTGTTCTGATCTCTTCCCAAGGTCAGCTGCATGCTATCACGCAAATGGTTCATCTCTCCCTGGAGCTTTAGCTGTTTGAACCTTCTCCTTTCTGTCACATGGCAGGATCAAAACGGCAAAGTTCTTTCCTCTGTGTGTCTTCTTGTGTGAGTGTCCATTTAGATCTGCCCACCAAGGGGCAGAAACTCAACCTGAGTCACACCTTACTGACATGGTAGAATCAAAAGCTCTAATCTTAACAGGGCCCCTCAGCTGAACCCAATATAATCAAAGGATATCACACCCAGAAGAATAGATTAGTTTACAAATATAATCTTTCTCTTTTGAGGATTCACAAAAATAATCTCCAACTGTCACAGTCTGTACATTGAAAACTGCAAAACTTTGCTTAGACAAATTAAAGAACAATTAAATAAATGGAGAGATATACTATGTTCTTTATAGAAAGATTCAATATTGTTAAGCTATCAACTCTCCTGACATTGACTTATGGATTTAAAGCAATCCCAACAAAAATTGACAATTTGATTCTAAAAAATATTCATATGGAAATGCAGAGGTCCTGGAATAGCTGAAATAATTGTGAAAGAGAAGACCAAATGTGGAGGGCTAATACTACCTGTATCAATATTATTATAAAGCTGTAATATAAGACATATGTATTGGGACAAAGATAGACATATAGATTAATGGAACAGAATTTATAGTCCACTAATAGCACCATTGCTATGTAGCCAATTGAGTTTTGACAAAGATGCAAAGACAATTCAGTGGAAAAAGGATAATCTTTTCAGCAAATAGTACTGGAAAACTGGATATTCATTTGCAAAGGAAATGAACCTTGATCCATACCTCTCAACACACACACACACAAATAAGTCAAAAAGATCATAAATCTAAATGTTAAGTCTAAAACCATAAAACTTATAAAAGAAAACAGGGGAGAAAGTTTTTGTGACTGTCAGTGAGGCAAAGTTTCCTTAGATTCAAAACCAAAGGCATGAGCCATAAATAAACATATTGATAAAATTAATAAAAAATAAAATTTATGCTCAAAAAAGAAAAAAAAAAAAAAAGAAAGTCACTCAAAAGAATGAAATGACAAGACACAAGACTTGGAGAAAATATTGCAAAGCATGTATCAGACAAATATTGTAACCAAATTTATAAAGAACTTTCAAAAGTCAATACTAAGGCAATCTGACTTCTGAGTCTTCACTTAACTGCCTCCTGGACTACACAAAGCATGTTAAGGAGTCATTAAGTAGACCATCTAGGCTGGAGTAGTAAGTTCATGTAGGGAAACCAGTTTGCAATGTCAATTTGAAGCTATGATAACCCAAGTGGATTTGGGCATAAAGCATTGAACCAGTAACACTGGAAATGGCAGAGAAAATTGATCCAGAATCAAAATGGACTTGGGAGACTGATCTAATTAGATTGTATAAATAGTTTTGACCAGGCCAGTTGTTTTTCCTTCCTGGGTGTGTGTGAAGAAGCATACTGTTCAGTGAAAAATGGGAAGCTCAACATAGAGAATTTTTTTTTTTTTTTAAATATTTTGAAACCACATATCCAATAAAGTTTTTTTAGGATTTACTTTATTTATTTATCCCCCCCCCGTCTGCCCCCCATTGTTTTGTGCTTGCTGTCTGCTCTCTGTGTGTTCTTCTGTGTCTGCTTGCCTTCTCTTTAGATGGCACCAGGACCCGATCCTGGGATCTTCCGGAGTGGGAGAGAGGCACTCAATCTCTTGCGCCACCTCAACTCTCTGGTCTGCTGCATCTCTTATTGACTCTCCTCTGTGTGTCTCTTTTTTTTTCCTTTTGTTGTCCCTCCACCCCGCCCCCACTTGCTGTCCGTGTCCATTCGCTGGGCGATCTTCTGTGTCTGTTTCTTGCCTTCTCTTCTCATTCTTTTCCTTCGGGCTTCACCAGAATTCGATCCTAGGGACCTCAGATCAAGAGAGGCACCCCGTCACTTGCACCATCTCAGCTTCTGGTTTCTGGCACATCTCACCTTGACTCTCTTTTGTTGCATCATCATCTTGCTGCATGGTTCGCTGTGCAGGCCCGGCTCTCTTGCTCACCTTTCACCAGGAGGTCCTGGGGATTGAACCCAGGTCCTCCCACATGGAGATGTAAGCCCAATCACCTGAGCCACATCTACATCCCTGTGTCTTTTTTTGTTGCATCATCTTCTTGCGCCAGCTTTCCTGCACAGACCAGCACTCCGTGTGGGCCAGCACTCAGCTCGGGCCAACTCGTCATGTGGGCCCACTTGCCTTTCACCAGGAGGCCCCAGGAATCGAGCCCTGGTCCTCCTATATGGTAGATGGGAGCCCAATCGCTTGAGCCACATCCGTTTCCCAGAGAATGTTAATGTAGAGTCAGGCAGAGGTGCAACATGACTGTGGGTGATCTGTGCATTCACCACCGAACCTCAGGCATTACCTGGAGTGCAAGTTACATTATGTGATTCTTTTAGGGTATCAAAGTCTTTGCTACCCTAATGGATTTCTTTTAAGGGTGCTGTTCTAAAGGAGACTGACATACTATATATAGATTTGGGCATTTGGGCACAAGTGTGAAGACTGGAGACAAACACACCCTTAAGAGCAGAAGCAGTAGAAGAGCCAATAAAAGAAACATGGAAGTAGGAAGTATTGGGAAAAAAAAAAATAGAAGTGACCCTGGAATATTTTCAGATATCAAGGGAAGAAAGAGCTTCAAAGCAAACTTAATTGAAAGTCATAGAAAAGTAAAGAAGGAGACATTAAGAATCAATGGTTGGAAGATTATGTGTGAGTTTTAAGAACATCATACTAGTAGAATGGTTGGATGGGAGCTGGATGTTAGAGAGAGAAAACCAGGCAAAGTAATAGCAAGGCAGAGGCAGTTGTTTGTAAAAAACATAGGCTATGGAGTCAGATTGTCCAAATTTTAATATTGACTTTATTACCCAATAAATTCTAGCTACTGTAAAGATCATTTCAGAAGTTCAGCTCTGAAAAGCAGGAAAAAATAGATATATCCTTTCTATTCACACCAGTTACAGAAAAAATAAGGAACTAGGTTATTATAATTACAGATATTTCATCTTGGATCAGAAATTGTTTTATTATTGATATTGGAACTCTACCAGCTTTACTTCCTTTCTGCGTTTGACTCCTGAATTAAGAGAAGAAATTTCTCAGTAATCCCCTTTTGCAGGAGTTCCAGTTACGTCACTCAGCTGCTATGCCTGAAATTCCATGAAACTCTCAACTTTTTTTTTCTTCTTTACTTTTAAAGATTTAGAATACAGAAATGTTACATAGAAAATATAGGGGATTCCCATATACCTCATCCCCTCCCCCCCCATACTTTCCCACATTAACACCATCTTTCATTAGTGTGGTGCATTTGTTACAATTGATGAGCACATATTGAAGCATTTTTACTAACCATGGTCTATAGTCTACATTATGGTTTACACTTTGCACTGTACAATTTTTTTATAGATTTTGACAAAATGTATAATGGCTTTAATCCATCAGAAAAATTCCAATGTCCCCTAAATGCCCCATGTTACATCTATTCTTCCTTCTCCCTCCCCTCAGAACCTCTGGTGACCACTGTCTTTATATCAATGTTACAAGTTCTTCCATTACTAGAAAAATAAGTCTACTTTAGTCTATAGTTGCAATCCCTCCTTGTTTGTTCACTCCTCAATCTTGAGGATTTGGGGATGGTGATGCCTATTCTGCTTCAAATTGAGAGTGGGTTTAGATTCCATGGAGTAGATGGATGGAACTGTCTTGCTTGCAGTTATAGATACTCTCTGGTTTTTGAGATGGGCATTGCCCATCATCATCCTTTTGTTAGTTGTCTCAGGCAAGTCTGATGAACTGGAGAGTAGGTGTTGACTGCAATTCTGCTGAGAGTCAGGGTTCTACTGACATATGAACAACTGGAATATTTAAGTCTCTGGGTTATAAATCTAATGCGTATAGTGCTAATTATAGATTCAAATAAAAGAGGCAGAAAAACTATGAGTAGGAAAATTATAAATGAGTTTAATTCTGATACATTGGGGCGATAAGTTATCATATATTCCAAGGTAAGGCCCACTGACAGGGTGCCAATTCCCTGGAGGTGACTGCCCTGCCTTAAGTGTCTAGATGTCTCTAGAGTTCTCAGGAGCACCCCTGCTTTACTGTGGCAGTCAGTGAGATCCTTCTCAGACATACATAGCCATGACCTCTGGAATGACCTCCCTACTCACTTTGAAATCGCTTAACCATAAAAACTCTTTCGTATTTAATATTTCCTCCTTTTGGTCTAGGTCTTTTTTCAAATATATCACCAGTTGCAACTCTTCTGCAATCCAAAACCTCTTTCAAATCAAAGCCAATAATAATAATAATAATAATAATGAAATGAAATAAAAAATAAAATAAAATATTTTGCATTTTGCCTTTCATCACCACAAGATGTTATCTTTTATGTATAATAACAATATCTTCTGTATGTTGCTCCAGTGTCTTTTTTTTTACTTTGTTTTCCAAGAAGCTTTAGGTTACAGAAAAGTCACATAGAAAATATAGGGGATTCCTATTAACTCCTGCCCTCCCCCCCCTCAACTCTTTCTTCTGCCACATGGAGTCCATTGATTCTCTCAATCACTGAACACTAAGATGAGGATATGCAGAATGAAAAGTACAAGTAAAATGGACTAGTAGGAACATAATCTTGAATATAATATTATTACTACACCATTTTCAATAATAATTATTCATAGCTTAGAATAGATTCTTCATAAATATTTTTATAAGAAGATATTTATAAATATATATCTATAAAAAAAATACATTAATTCTTGTAACTATACTATCTTATGTCTCTGAATCTTTGTCTGTACCTCAGAGCCCCAGTGTAGCAAGTTAATTAGAGCAGAGACAAGGTCATCTTTCTCTCAAATACTTTTATGCAATTACAATAAAACTTGATCAACTAAAACTAAATAATCATATAAGCAAATTTGGTAAGATTAATCAGTTAGTGAGTTGGTCTCTGGCGAATTGTGACCCCTGCCCTCCTTGGTTTCTTTGAAATATTTTTGTATCCTTATGAGAAATTTCCCCTTTTTTCATTTAAACTGATTTGAGGTGAGTTTTCATTATTTGCGTTCTTCATATATTCCCTTTCACTGCCAGACTTCTTAAATGACTTTATATTGTACAGTCTAATTTTCTCTTTTCCCAGTAATTTTTCATGGTTTCTACCTGGACCACATTACCAAACCTGATCTTGCCACAGTCCCTAGTGATTTCTATGTCAATGAAACCAGTGGACCAATTCCAGCTTTTTTCAGCAGTGTTTGACGTTGTTGACCCTCACCCTGGGAAATCTTCCTTTGGTTTCTTTAATAACAATTTTTCTAGTTTTTTTTCTCCTTATTAGTCTGCTCCTTTTTAATCTCCTGTTACCTCTTTATTTTCTACCAGATCCTTAAATGTCAAAATTCCTCTGGGAATTCTTCCCCATTTCTGTTCTCCTGACTTTTCCTTCTCAGGATTGGTACCATCACCTACCTAGTTGCCCAAAAGGGAAAATTGGGAGTCACTCAATTCTTCTTGATTGCTTCTCTTTCTTCAGTGCCTACATAAATCAAAATGTTTCTACTTCTAAATTGCTCTCACATCCATACACTTTTCCTCAGCTTTATTGCCAACGACTCTACTCCAATTGCCACCATCAGGGATTAACCGAGGCTGCTGCAATGGCCTTCTAAGTCAAGCAAATGTCTTCTACATCCACTTGAGCACTTCTCCAACCCATTCTTATCTCTCAGAACAGAGTGTTAAAGATCAAAAACAAAAGCATAAAACAGACTATGCTTGCTTAAGACCATTTAATAGCTTTGCATTTCTCTAGCATAAAGTCCAAACTTCTTGAAATTGCTTACAGGGCTTCTCACAGTATTCATGATCCCCATCTGTATCTCCAACCTTATTCCTTACACTCTTCTTCTCCCTTTTTATGTTTTATTCATATTTGATTTCTTTTACCTTAAAAGGTACCATTAGCTATCTGGCCCATGGACCCTATTAAACAATTGATGTGTCAAATTTAATTGGGAATATGTTTTCTTTCTTGGTGGTACATATAATATTTTGCCTTACAATCAATGTAATCTTAGATTGATGAAATACATTATTTGTTTATAAATATTTACTGATAGCATGTGTTCATTTTCACATTTTTAATTCTCTTAACAATTGACTACTTCCATTTCATGTTTGGAAGAATTTCTTTATAATTTAAGCCAGAAAAGGAGATGAAAAGCATATAGTAAATATATGTGATGGAGAATTACAACATGCTAAAATCTCCATAGATAACAACAAGCCTAGGAAAGGGCAATAAACTCTGCAGTGAACTTTGTTATAGAACCAATGAATAAAGATGCTGTGTTCTAGACAAATGAGTAATTAGAGAGGCAAAGATAGAGAGAGAAAGAAAGAGAGAGACAGCACATGATATGCAGATATGTAAAAGCACAATTATAATTTTCTTCTATTTAAAGATGACAGGAAGATCTGTGAATTTAGGCAGCAGAACTTCAATTTTTAAAGATTTTTTTTTAACTGAGGACTTTCTTTTTTTAAGTTTATATTGAGTGATAACATAATTAGTAGAGTTGCTTAATGCCAAATGAAAATGAAAAACCTAACACATCCTGCATATGAATGTCTTCTCAAGAAATTCTTGTGGATTATTTTTTTCTTTCAAGCAGTATATGTCAATGAATTGTACCAAAAGAAAGCAGACCAGACTGGTGGCACCAAAAAATATCAAAATATGCTTAGTGGTGCTCAAGAATTTCAGAGGAAGGAAGAAGAACTTAATGTTTTAAAAACACACACAAACACAAACTAACCCTTTAATGGAAAAGCAAAACAGAAATAACACTAATCACAAAGAACATCTACATTGCCTTCCCACAGATATTCCTTATAATGCAGTACAACATTATTTTAAAAGTCATCATTAATCAAAAGTCATTTTCAGTAAGAATCCCCAGTTGACATTTGATTATTTGTATATATTTTTTGTCCAAAATATGGCAAGATTCATTAAATGTTTGTACTGGCATGTTGCAGAAAGTTTCAAAATATGACAGAGAAATTAAGAGCAGGGAAAAATAACTTGTTCTCCTTCTTCTTACCCAGATCAGATCAAGCACTGACCTTAAAAAAAGACTGTTAAGAGTATAGTGTACCAAGAAGCGAACAATGGTGCCCAATGTGCATTATCTCCAATTTTCCTTCCTTGGTTCTAATGCACAACACTCTCATGATATGGTCCTTCATATCACAGGGGATATGGCTAGGAATGGTTTTGCTGGCCATCACTTCTCTTGGACCATGTTTTAATTTTCTAGCTGCTAAAACAAATACCATACTTTGGGTTAGCTTACAATAGGGCTTCATTGACTCACACTTTCAGAAGATAGAAGGTTTGCTTTCTCTTGGGATTGGTATCTTCTGGCTGACTGGCAATCTTTGGGGTTCCTTGTTTTTTCCATTACATGGCAATGCCAATGGTGGTATCTTCTCCTTTCTCTTCTGGATTCTGTTGACTTCCAGCTTCTGGTTGCTCCCCATGGCTTCTCTCTCTCTGTGTCTAATTTCCTTTGCTTATATGGACATAAGCCATATTGGAGTAAGGCCCTCTCATTCAGTTTGGGCACATCTTAACTAATAATATCTTTGACGTTCCTATTTACAAATGGGTTCATACCAATAGGACCAGGGATTTGGGACAGGAACATGCCTTTTGTGGGAGACATGACCAATCCCTAGGAGACCATGAATGTCCTGCTAGTCTGCAGTTTTTCACCAACTATTTTTCACAAAAGTAGTGTACCACTTCATGAGCTAGATGGCAGGTGTATTAGTCAGAGTTCTCTAGGGAAACAGAATTGACAGGTGATATCTATAAATAGTATGAGATTTTTAAAAATTCTCTCAAGTGACCATGGGGATGCACAAGTCCAAATTCCAAAGGCAGGCTGCAAACCAGGGACTCCAATGAAGGTCCTTGATGAGTTCCCAGGAGACATTGGCTGTCCAAAGTCCAGGTGGAAAATTCTCTCTGAATGCTGAAATCACTTCCTCTTTTAAGGCATTCAACTGATTGGATAAAACGTCACTCATTGCTAGTGGCAATATCCTTGGTTGATTGTAGATGTAATCAGCCGTCTATGCAATCAACTCACTGATGATTAAAGTCCATAAATGTCCTTGTATTATAATTAGTCCAGTGCTTTCTTGACCAAACAACCGGGCACAATTACCTGGCCGAGTTGATGCATCAGCCTAACTATCACAGCAGGATTCAATGTTTGCATAAGGTTTTTACCTAACTCTTCTCATCAGAAGAATGGGCTTCTTCTCAAAGATCCATCTCTCAGAATGTTTTATTTGAGAAGTGGGGAGGTGGTTACTTCTCATTGGCTTATTTACGTCTTAGCAGCATTTGCTGGAAATGAAGTTCTAAATCTTACTTTTTGGCTTGCTTTTGATTTATCCTGCTCAGAGAAACAAAATTTATCAACACTATGAAATAAAACAGTTTTATAATCAGCAGTTGCCAAGAAATACAAGGTTGTTACTTTGTCTGTTTTTAATAAAAAAACTTGTCATCCATTATAGCCTGCTGTGTATATTCTCCTTTCCTCTTCTCCATAAGTGCGATCCATAACAAAAAGGAAATTTTAAAATATCCTATGCAGATGGAAATTTTATTTTATTTTTATTTTTTTTAATATTTTAAAAGATGCTTAGAGTACATAAATGTTACACAAAAATTACAGGGATTCCCATGTTCCCCACCTCCCACACCTCCCACAGCCTCCCACATAAACATTTCATTAGTGTGGCACATCACCTGCAATGGATATACACATCCTGGGGCTTTGCCACTAAGCATGGACCATAGTTCACATTGTAGACCACACTCTCCCACACAGTTCTGCATGTTATATGCTGATGTAAAATGGCCCATATCTGTCATTGTAATGTCACTCAAGATAATTCCCAAGTCCTGAAAAAGCCCCTTTATTACAACTGCTTTTCTCTCTTCCTGCCCCAAAAGCATCCAGTGGCCACTGGCTCCACATCAATGTTGTAATTTCTTCCATTGCTGGAAATTTTAAATTTCAAATCTGTTAACATCAATAAAGAGGTTAAATATCTACATTAAATGTATAGTTTGATTTTTTATTATAGCAGTAACTTAATTTTACTTCAAATCTTTTAGATTAAAAAATATTTGATACAAATGACTGATTTTTATTGGCTGTAAGCAAAATACTACATTCAGTGTTTTGAAAAATTAATACAGCAAATAATAGTAAAGAAATCTTAGCTTTATTATAATAGAATTCTTATGACATCGCTTTTCAGCCTGCTGGGCTAAAATAATCCTGCCAAGTTTACCTTCAATCAAGATTTGGAGCCTTTACTTGGCAACTTTGGAAACCAAAGTAGTCCCTTAAGTGTAGAATCACCTTACAAATCTACCTCTTGGATTTGTTTAGCTAATATATAAGCAGACCTATTCCTTAAGCTGTTACTTTTCCATTTTTAAAGAGTAATGTTCTTGGCCAGCATTTTGTGATATAGACTGGTTGGACTTTCCATCCTTTAAGTGCTGTATCTGTAACACAATCCTTAATCGGCAAATTCTGCTTTTGACAATTGAAAACATAAAATAACAGATAGGATAATGATAAGCAAAAATCGATGAAATTGATTTGAGCTTGCGATGTTGATGCATCATTTAGTTTTGCAGACAGCTATCCTTAATCAGACAGTACAGTAGTTACCTTTGGTTCCCAGAGAAGTTTTTCTTAGATCACTGAACCTCAAGTACACTTTAGCACTGCATTCATTTTAATAGTCAATGGTAATGTTTGGATTTAAAGAGCACTAGCATTCTGTTGTAATTTTCTTAGTATTTTATTAGCACATTGTGACTTTTGCTTTTGAAAGGAAGAAAGAAATATATCAGAGCTGTCACAAATCTTTCATACCATGATACCCTTGCTTCCCTTCCAATACACAGATCTTTTAAATTCCACCATGTCTCTGTAGGAAATGTGAATAGTGATTGAAACTGTTTCTATATCAGAACTTGAAAGCAGATACGCTGAAAAATGTACCCAGTATATATTAAATGAACACCAAACTCCCTGGAAATGAGAGGGCTAATTTGAGAACATGACACAGTTAAATTTAGAAACAGGATTAAAAATAGTGGCTAGGTTTTCATTTCAATGTCATTCACAGACACGTTCTCAAAGTCCTGTGGGATTTCATCCCACTTGAATTTCATTTCTAGTGTCGGGTTGTCTTTTATCTTTTTAGCCTATTAAGACTTCTGAAGATATATAAGAAAGATAACATTTATTAAGCATTTGGTATTTATTAGGATTGTGCTAAATGCTTCATTTTGTATCTATTATTATTTTATTTGACAACAATAATAAGAATACTGGTATTAGTTGATGCTTTGGGGGCACTTACTAGTGGCAAGTCATCATGCCAAATAATTTCCATTCCTAGTTACATTTTTCTCATCAGAAGCTTGTGCGTTTTACAAATGAAGAAATTGATTCTTACAGAGGTTAACTTACTTGCCAAAAGTGGTGTCTTTTTAACTAAATGGCAGAGTGAGATTTGAACCTCAGTTTCTTTGTTTCCAAAGCCTACAAATGTTCTGGAATCAGTCTATGCCTTGAAGTTTTCAATTGTGATATACTGATAATAATAATTCGTACCCCAGAGGATTGGCGTGAGAATAAAATTAGGGAATACCTATAAAAATTTTTTTATCATGGCAGTGCCTAGCACATGGTAAGCATTTGAGAAACATTATCTGTTACATTTTTTTCTATAATGATAAAAATAATTATTTGGAAGACAGTAATCGTTCCTTATTTGTCTTTAGCTTATTTTACTATTAAATATAAAGCATTAAAAAAAATCAGTAAAAAATATTTTCTTTTCAGTCTACGTTCCCTAAAATTAAGGTAAAGTTTGAAATATTTTTGCAAAGAATTGCTTAATTTAGTATTTCTGGGATCTATTACCTAATACGTTAAATCAGCATGTCAAAAGCAATAAGGACATTTCCAAAGCAACATCAGCAAAGTTTTACTCTTTGGTTGGTCCATCAGGAGAGTTTTGCTATTTGTTCTCACAACACCATTTTATTTTCAAAATTGTTCATCATCTGAGAGAAAAAGAGAAATTGAATATAAAGCACTGAGAGGAAGTAACTTCATGCATTTAGTTGTTACCACTATTCAGAAGTTCAGACACTGCTTTATTTTGAAAACTGTCCCTAAAATCCTTTTCTTTCATTGCCTTAATGGGCTGAGGAAATTGCTCCAATATTTCAGACTGCAGTCTGTGTTTTTTAATTTATCAGTTACACCTTATCTAGTAGAAGCCAGTTAAGAGGCATTTTGACAGGACACCTATGCTTAAAATGGCTGAGTTTTCAACAACTGGCTTGATGAGACATATTTTAAGGCTGAGCTCAATCTCAGTCTTAAAACAGTGATAACAGCATGTACTTATTATTGCCTTCTCCAGACCTTTGTTTCTCAGTAGGGAAGACTGCTTGCCAATAGCTGACCACTCTTATGAAGTGTTTTTGTAACTGACATCACTCAACCTTTCAAAATAGCTTTTTTATCCAAGCTTGCAATTAGTAGAAGGCTTTTGAAGTGCACTGAAACCTTAGCAAGGCATCGCAGCAGGAGGTGGCACTTAAGGCTTTTTTTATTCTTGTAAGGCAGGAATTGTGGCCTGTTAATATTATTCTTTTACATAGTTGTTTTACAAAAAAAAAGACAACATCTAAATGAGTTATTTAATCAATAATACTTGCTTTTAAAATAGTAAGGCTAGTGTTGTAACTACAGTTTGGAAATTATTAGTTTCATTCACCAAGTATTTCTGAATTTTGGCTAGGTCATGGGATTTTCTTTCTTTTCCTTGACTTCCTTAGGTGAGATCATGTAACTAGTTCTGGCCAACGGAGTCATGAGCAGAAGAGATGTGGGTCATTTCTGGCCCAGTGTATTGAACTGCAGGTGAGATACTCAGGAACTCTCTTTCCCACTGCTCCATCCATCAGCATCATCGCTGAGAGACAATCATGAGCAGAGCCCTCAATGGATCTGTACTGGACATATAGAGTGAGCAAAGCAATAAATGTCTGTTGTGTCAGTCATTGAGACTTTTAGACTGTTTGCTACCACAACGTAATCAAGCTTATACTGACTGATGCGCACAATAAGAATTGCAAATGAAAATTTGTGTTCATTCACAAAGCGAACTAGAAAACGTGAGCTGGCATTTTTTAAAAGTAAGTTTTATGGCCCTTAATGGCATACTTCTATCCATTGATAGTAGGCTGTCAATTTTGTTTCATAGGAACTTAAACCCTAAAATTGGATCCAGGATTTATGAAGTTAATGCCTGAGTAGTCAATATGAAGTAAGAACTAACTATGAATGTTTGCGATATCTTAAACTTCATTGCAATTATACATGTGATTATGTTATAACATGTAAAAGTTTCTTAGAGTGGAGAGCTAAAGAGAAATGTCATAGAAATCAGTTATTATTTATGTTCATTCAAAATAATGCTTCTTTAGATAATTCATTTTTCAGCATAGCCTATATTTTAAAAATATATGATATCCTCATAATGAAAAAATGAAGCATAATAATCAGAGAAGAATTGCTATTCGTCTGTGCAATTTTTGATCTCTGACAAGTCACCGTGCTATGGTTGCTCTCCTTGCTTTGGTCAGGAATGTACCTTCCAACAATTTCTTCATTTCCTGTAAGAATCCAATCAGGTACTACTATCATACATATAAATCTTGCATGAATTGTCTTGCATTTTCACTGTATACTACTTCTGAGGATGATGAGTCACTTTCGTTTTTTTTTTTTTTTTTTTTTTAAAGATTTTATTTATTTATTTATTTATTCATTTATCCCCCCCTTGCTGCTTGTGCTCGCTGGGCCAGACAACCACACCCTGCGGGCGGGCCCGCCCTCACCAGGAGGCCCCGGGAACCGAACTTGCCTTCACCAGGAGGCCCCTGGAACCGAACCCAGGGCCTCCCATATGGTAAACGGGAGCCTTACTGATTGAGCCACAGCAGCTTCCCAAGTCACTTTCATTTTGAACTCACTATGACAATCACTGCTTAAGAAATGTTTCTTAATTTCATTTTCTAGATGTCTTTCAACACTGCAATTAATGGACAAGTCCCAGTTCAGCCTATTAATGCCTTCCATATTTTACAGATATCAGTTTTGTTTCCTCTTTATTTTAGGTTTTCTATAATTAGGAGCATTACTATTTTTGTCCATTCTGTTGTAGCATCATCCTCAATTCCCATCATTTCTATTACCCATCTCAGGTACTCCTCCAACTCTATGTATTCACATACTCAAAAAATAAACAATGACCAAGTTTCAGAAACTATAGTTTATAATGTTGCATTATTATATTAAATTTATCAAAGAAAAAAAGATTGTTAATTTTAAAAGTAATCAAAATAATTAATTTTATCATTTTATAAGGACTATTGATTTAGGCATATTTTCATAATAACCTAAACTAACCCGTTCTTCTCAGTAAATATTTTAAGGTGTTTAATTGTTCTTTGTCACTCATGCAATAACACACTACTTTTGTCTGTAAAATGGTGTAAAATTAAATTTCTTGTAACAATGAGATTCACAAATTAATATAACTCATAGCAAGGCTCGTACTATGAAACAAACCATTTTATGCTTGTTAAGAAATCACTCCATCTTGGATGACTCAACATAAGACATGTGAAATTAATTTATTGCACAACTAAAATTCAAAGTAAGGTAAGTGTCAGAATATGTGTCTGACTTTGATTAAACTTCTGTTATGCTGCACAGATGAAAGAACAAACTATTTTTGTTTTAAATGATAGCTCTGGATTCTAAAACTGAGACTAGAAGATTGGATACAGATTTCAAAGGACAGTACACATCTGTGCACTAATGCATGTTCTTAAAACTCCACACCACAAAATAGGGATGAAAATGCCAGTGACTATTTGCTGTTCATTGTTGTGTGACAAAACAGATTGGCAATAGCTAATATCACTAGAGTTTGTTCCTATGCAAATTTAAAAGGTGAATAACAAGCATATGTTAAATTCAACACAAAAGTTATGTTGAAATAGTGTGTAAATTCTACTTTACCTGCTGATTTAATAAAAAAGAATCCACCTCTATTTTTGAGAGCATTTAAATATAGTCCATGTGTAAAAGAATGATACATACTATATTCAATTATCAACTATGAAGAGTTGAAGTTTGAGGAGTTGAAGCAACATAGACAGCTCAAAACTATATAAAATAAAAACTTCATCATATTTTTGAGTGGGATAAGTTCCAATTTATTTTATTTATATAGCATATGCCAAATGTGACAAAAGAAACCATTGTGATAGAGCTAAAGTAATTTACAAAATAGGGAATATTTATACAAATAATCATAAAAGTAATCATTTTAATTGACCTATTTTAAAACTATTTTGAGGCAGTTTATAATAAAAGCATAGGTATAGGAAATGTAAAGCCAATATTCCAAAATAAAGAAATAAAAGTAAGTTGTAAAAGATGAGTTTTGGGGAAATTAAACAGAAATATCTGCTCACTAACTACCATTTAATTCCTTATCTGAAGAAAAAATCTTAGATACTACTCAAAAGATTGGCAAATAAATGCATATTTGTATATTTTAACTGGAAAGAATATGTCAAAGGAGTTTATGTGTATATCATTTTTTAATAATTTCTAGATTTTCTGGAAATTTCAAATTAAGCAGCCAATTAGATCTCAATTGTGTAAGGGCAAGAGGTTATCTAATGCTTTAGCAAATTATAATGGAGGAAAATAGCAGCAATTGGGCATAAAACTTAGTTCTAAGAGGAAGTGGATTTATCAAAGCTTATGCTTCAAGGCCCAGAAGTTGGATGTGACTCTTCCAAAGTTCTGTACCTTATTTTGTATTCATAATTTTGAATTCTTTTTTCTTAAATAAGGCTTTCCAAATTATATCACCTTAAGGGACCACAAAACCTGAATCAACTCCTGGTTCCAAGTTTCCTGGCAGTCAAGGAAAAATAAGTTGATTATATAACTCTGTGTTAATAGTAGGTAAATTTCCAGTTCATCAAGAATAGTAAACATTTTTCAAGTTGATATGCTCATAAAGAAATTTATTATTAGATGCCCTATATAAGTTACACTGGGTACTAAAATAAATTATAGACCCTTTGTAATGAGTTATATCACAAAAAATTGCACTGCTACTTTACCTAGAGTTTTACTTTCTATAAACTGGGTGAGCTATTTGAACCTGTGAATTTAGTTACTCATTGCTGAATTTACATTGTACTAAAATGGCTTGTATGTGCACACCAATTAATTGACAATATTTTTCTAATTTTGAGTTATTACATATGACATAATTTTTAAGTTACATAAATGGACCATGTTTATTCTTGCCCATCTGAGAATTAAAAATTTAGAACATATTGTATGATGGGAATTCTAATCTCCATTATTTTAAGGAAAATTGTAGATGTTTGGGGGAAAAATATGCAATAACAAGAGGATTTGGTATATTCGACATAAAATGTTACTGGCTTAAAAGAGAGATAGAAAGAGCTAGAAGTGTATCATTCTGTATGCTATTGGAAAGAATTGATGAATCTTAAAGGCATGATCAGGCTCTTAAAGAGAATTATGAGCTAAAATAAAACCAAGTGCTACTTAGGTGCAAGGAAAAGGGCATAAGAATACAAAAGCAAGCAAAGAGGACAGGAAACCCACACATTAGAAATAATCTTGGGGCTAAAAATAGGCACTTTCCTGAAGCAAATGCAGAATTAATCAAAAAAGTGACATCTAATTACAGAAAAGTCCTGGGATAACAAATATAGAGGTCTAAGAAAACTAAGAAAATTAACATTTAATCTGAAAGGGTTAAACCTGGCCATGATTAGTTTAGAAATGGAAATGGAAATGTTCCTTCCTGGCCAAAATGAATGGGCCTCGAAGTCCGAAGTTGTTCAGGACCAAGGACAAAGGCAATTTGATACAATCACATAGATTTTCTCATCCCACTGTCTGAGAATCATGCAAATTATATAGCTGGAAATAACTTAGGAATTATTCAGCCCAATTTCTTTATTTTACAGATAAGAAAACTGAGGCACAGGAAAATTACTAACTTTTCCAGTCACTCTGATAATAGTGGTGAAGTTCAGCTTAGAATCTAATTTACTTGGTGCAGTGTTCTCGGTGTCATACATATATAAAGAATTATAGGCAAGGAAGATTTTGAGTAGTTCTTTTCACATTAAGAGGCAGTTTACATTTGACACTTGTGAATATATTTCTAGATGTGGTGTGTATGTGTGTGTTGAAGTTTATAGTCTGAATGCACAGAGGGATCTTTTTTGTAAATAGCACCATTTAATCACAAGGGACCAGATTGTTCCAGACCAAATATGCCCTTCCTAAATGTGGTATGTTTATTTTGAAATGGTCAGGAGAAAGTTGCCCAGATTCAAAATATCTCCTCTGACCCCTCATGTGTCCAATAATATTCAACCTAGTATGAAGTTGTTTTTAAAAAAGCATTTTAAATACTTGCTTGTTATTTTAATTACTTTAGTCTGCAATTTCCTTGTTTGATATTTGAGGACATTTCCAGATTTGTAATTTCCTGCATGTTGTTTTGTGTTTTTGTGTTGTTGTTAATTTCAAAATGCAGTTTTGCTAAATTGGTGTGGTAGATTGACTTATATACTTGTATTAGTCAGCCAAAGGGGTGCTGATGCAAAATACCAGAAATCTGTTGGCTTTTATAAAGGATATTTATTTGGGGTAGAAGCTTACAGTTACCAGGCCATAAAGCATAAATTATTTCCCTCACCAAAGTCTATTGCCATGTGCTGGAGCAAAATGGCTGCTGACGTCTGTCAGTGTTCAGTCTTCCTGGGTTTCTCTCTTTCCAGGGCTTGCTCCTCTCAGGACTCAGCTCCTCTGTGTTCTCCACAAGGACAGCTGTAGATTTTCAGGTGAACAGCTTGTTACTCTTTCTGAGGCCTTTTCTCTTTCCTCATGACCAAGCTCCTCCGTGTGCTTACTTCCCCGGGCTCCAGCTCAAAAACTCCACCATCAAAACTCCAACATCAAAACTCCCTTCTCTGTGTTGCGGTTTCTCTGTGAGTCCCCACCCACCAAGGGGGTGGGGATGCAACGTCCTACTGATGTGGCCCAATCAAAGCCTTAACCATTATTTAATCAAGTAAAAGTAAAACCTCTGAATCCAATACACTCTAATATGCCCAGAGGAAAAGACCAGTTTACAAACATAATCCAATATTACTCTTTGGAATTCATCAATAATATCGAACTGCCATAATACTCTAATTCAGACATGTTCTTTTTCGCTTGTTTTTTTTTTTTTTTTTTTTTTTTTTTTTTACCAGTTGGTCCCGGGTATCAAACCTGCATCCCTCTATATGGGAGAGGGATGCCCAACCATTTGAGCCACATCTGTCCCCCATATGTTCTTAATCTTAATCCACATTCCTGTGGGTGTGAAACCATTGTGAATAGGATCTCTTGAAGATGTTATTTTAAGTTAAGGTGTAGGTAATCTAAGCACCTCTTAAAATATATGTATATATATATATATATAAAAATAACATTTTTGTAAGCAAATACACATATATGCATATATATTTATATATCATTTTGCAAATGTTTGTATGTATTGTGAGAATTTTGATTTTTACCCATAATAAAAAAAAAAAAGAAAGAAAGAAAAGTATACGAATAAATTCAAGTGAAATCTTCATATTAAAAAAAATAAATTAATTAATTAAGGTGTAGTCCTCCTGAATGAAGTTGGGTCTTAATCCAGATTACTGGAGGCCTTATAATGAAAAAGAATCTGGAAACCAGAGTAAGAGAAAGCCACAGGGAGGAGGCAGAAGTGAGCAGAACCAGGAAGAGAAAGGAGAAGACAGTTGCCATGAGATGGGAAAGCCAAGGAACTCCAAGGATTGCAGCAAGCCAACACATGAATGTTTCAGACTTTGGGGAGAAAGCATTGCCTTGCTGATGCTTTAGTTTTGGAATTCTCCTGGCCTTAAAGCTGTGAGCCAGTGAATTTGCATTGTGTAAGCCAATAGATGGTATGGGATATGTCATAGTAGCCTGAAAAACTAGGGCTATTGGTTTAATTTTTCTTCTTTTTATTTGAAGGTGATGGCCGAGAAGATTTAGCATTTATTAATAATTAAACTATTATTGAGATTTTATGAGAAAGGAACAGTCAGGGAAAAGTTTTGTTTCTGTCAGAAATTTTTTTTGTCTAATTTTAGGCAGGGATATGCCACTGGGATATGAAATGAAGGTTAAATTCAAGTGGTAGTATAAAGTCCAGAGGCTTATTTTATGTCACTCAAATAATAACCCAATGTTTGAAATTTTAATATGAATCCTAATTTGGAAACAAATTTTTTAAAAACAAAATTAGCCTGCCTAGGGAATATTTACAACATCTTGACATAGTGAAAATATTATGAGCTCTGGAGTCTAAATACAAATGTTGGCCTCACTCATTCTATGCAATATCGGAAAGATTTCTTAGCCCATCTCAGCCTCAGATTTTCCCTTTGGAAAATAGGGATATGCTTTTGAACAGCATTAATTACACATGCAGACATATCAGTTTTCCCTGTTTGAGACCCCACTAACTAAAATGAAAAGTAATAGGACAAATACATGGTTGTTGTCAGCTTCTCTCCTCTACCCTATCCCTTAATGCAGAGTTGACTTGACTCTTAATAGAGATACCTTTCTTCTATAATTATGACACAATCAATTGCAAACTGAGTTTGTTTTTGACCATCATATCTTCTCCCAGATTCAGCTGTCAACACCTGATCTAGTCCTTTAAAGTCTTTGACTCTAGTGCAAGGCTAGAGAGATCATCAAAGACAGGATTCAGACCTCGGAAACACCGATTTGCCCTGCTTGAGCTGTTGTGGCGATAAATTCCATGAGTCAGGTGACTAACTCTTATTTTAGACATAGGGTTCCCCTGGAAGGAATCTCATAGAAACTTAGGAATTTTAGATCTACTCTTTTTTTTTTTTTTTTAATGTCATCCCAATGCCAGTGTATGACAATATGTATTTCTTTTTTTTTTTTTTAATTTATTTTTAGTTTATTTATTTTTCATATATATTTTAAAAGATGCTTGATTACATAAATGTTACACAAAAATTACAGGGATTCCCATGATCTCTACTTCCCATACCTCCCATAACATCCCACATAAACATCTTTCATTAGTGTGGCACATCACCTGCAGTGGATATACACATCCTGGGGCTTTGCCACTAAGCATAGACCACAGTTCACGTCGTAGACCACACCCTCTCCCACACAGTTCTGCATGGTATATGCTGATGTAAAATAGCCTATATCTGTCACCACAACTTCACTCAGGACAGCCCCCAGGTCCTGAAAAAGCCCCTGTATTACAACTGCCCTTCCCCTCCCTGCCCCGAAAGCCTCTAGTGGCCACTGGCTCCACCTCACTGTTAAAATTTCTTCCATTGCTTGAGTCACAATATATCTACAACAGAATACAATTAAGTCCATTCTAGTCCATAGCTTTTCTCCGACTCCTGAGGGGACTGGAATGGTGATGTCCACTCCACCTCCAAGTGAAAGGGGGCTTATATCCCATGGATACGGTGGATGGGATTATCCTGCCTTCAGCTGCAGCCTCTCTCCATTCCCTGGGATGGCCATTGTCCATCATCGTCTCCTCACCAGGTGACTTGGGTGAGTCCATTGAGCTGTAGAGTAGGAGTTGCAGCTCCACCGAGATTCCAGGCACAGCTGGCACATAAGCAGGCCAGAGGCTCCAGTCTCTGCAAGTACACCTACAAACCCCAGCCTCACATATAAGTTTGAATAGAAGGGACTGATGGACCATGTGCAGGGAGGACTTATTTGAGTCTAACTCTGTCACTCTCAGGAGCATCTACTCTTGAACTAAATGCTGACCCCAAACTTTTGTCTGTCTCTATGGATCTCTAAACTTCTTATCCTCCAGCTCCTGCTACTTCCTCCTACCTTGCTGTGGGACTTTGAAAGAGAGTTAGTTGTTGAAATCCACCTGGTTGTTGACAAAGAAGCATTCCTTCATTTTGCACAGAGGAAATACCATTTCTATAATGAAACAAGTTGTTTCTATTTGTCAAGTTATCACAAAATGGACCTAGTATACAATAAATAGGCAACACGTGGAAATCACACCCAGTTCACACACATTTTTTTCTGTAAATTATAATAAAGCTAAAAAATCTAGATAATTTTCCTAAGAACATTCCTTTCCTTAATGAAGTGGGTCAGGAAAAAATAAAGCCACCTACTTTAACAAGAAGGAGGAGATGGTGGAATTTGTTTTTGGGTTTTGCTGGGCTTCTTTTTATTTTTTAATTTTTTGTCTATTTTAGTAGGGCTATTTGGCCATTTGTATTCAGGTAAGTCAGTCTATTGTGAGAGGTTTTCTTCACAAGTGGGAGTATGATTATTTAAAAAGACAGAACTTGAATTCATACTTAAATTTTAAAGTCTAAGCATTAATTTACATCATATTTTATATCTTGCTCAGGGAGAATTCATGCAAGTGCAATGGAGCTTGGTTCCCTAATGTCTAAGATCTGTCAATTTTCACTTTCTTGTGAAATGCAAACATGCTTTTTTCATTCCACTAGTAGTCTGGGAGTAATGATGCATATTTTGACAAAGAAGAAAACTGGTTTTTGGAATCTTAACCAGAAGTGAATTCTTGAATCTGCTCATTTTCTTTGCATTTTAGAAAAAAAATTGTTCCTCTACCACAACAGACTCTCACACATATATATTATATCTATGCAAAGTTGTGAGGAAATTTGCTGTTTGAGTTTGGAAAAAAAAAGCAAAAGGAAACTCTTTAAAAACTGTTTACACTAGCACAAAGAAGAAGGAAAAGTTATTCATATGTAATTTTGTTTTTGTGTACTTTGTTTACCTATCAATTGTTATCTTAACATGATTTGGGACAAAAACTTTTGTAATTTTCTCTGCTTGAGGATTATATATCTTCATAAACTCATTAAAATTTCCTTATAGGTCTCAGTTCTTTTCTTGAAATTCGTGGGTATATTTGTTGAAAAGCTTTTTTCTTATATTTTACCAAAATCTGTTTCCCTGACCTCCATCCATTGATACTATTCGTGTCTTAAGAAGAAGTAAAAAGAGCATGGGTACTGAAGTCAGTATATCCTGAGAGCTAACCATAAGTCTGCCACATTATATAATCTCAGAGTGGACAACCTAATAGTTTGAGCTTTAGTTTCCTTATGTGTAAGATGGGAATAGTAGCATTTTTATTGTGCCTAAGTGAAGAATATAATAGGGATTTTATAACATGTCAGTTTCTTTCCCAGTAACCTTTTTTCCCTTCCTCAGGAATTATCTGGTATCATTGAAGAGAAGGTGGAAATGAGTGTAAGAATTGGTGAACAATATGTTAATATGTAATTATGCATTAAATTGCTTCCTTGTTTAAATATACATGTTGATTTGTGGTATAAATATTATAGTATGAATGTTGTGAATTTAATCATTCCATATTTTTAGAATGTTTGAATTTTAAAATTCTCTATTTTTAAAGCTCAGTATATTTCAAAAACATAATAATATTCCCTGGAAAACTTAAATGTCTTTCTGTTTTCTCTGCTTTAAATTATGGCCATCACTGTTAAATACTTTTCTTCCTATTCTCTTTCCCCATATCCAGTAACCAAATTCTATTGATTCTATTCTAATGCTTCACATTTGACTCCACATTTATTTCTCCACTTCCTGCTCTAGTCCAGACCTTCATTAACCTTGTTGGGACTATAACAGTCACATCTCAACTGGTATATTTGACTTTAGTTATGTCCTTCTTCAATTCATTCTATGGACTTCAACTGGCTTAATCTTCATAAGGCAGAACTCAAATCATGAAATTGCCTTGCTCAAAAATTCTCAAAAATTTCACATTTTTAGAAGATGAAGTCCAAGCACAATTCTTTAGCATTAATATTCTTTATGAATGACCAAGACTCAGTCTGACTTTTCTAGTCTTATTCTTCACTAACCTGCTTAATAAGCAATATGGTGCTGCCAACGTTGATGCTTGCTGCTTTCCCATTGTACTTTTCAACACTTTGCTCAATGTTTATCCATTGTCTTGGAATGTGTTTTCCTCTTTCAAGAACTTTTACCAACCTTAAATGTTTACCACAGACACCACCTATACATTAAACCTTCTTTGATATCTTTGCCTGAAATTGATCATTCTCTCCTTTGTGCTTCTACAATGCATTGTGGCCATTTTACATTACTCATAATCTTTTGTACTGTTTATGTGCACATGTTTAATCTCCCCAGCTATATTATAAAGTATGTGAGAGCTGTCTTTAAATCCTGCAATTTAGCTATCAGAGTCATACATGTAGGCACAGAATACTTCTTTTGAAAACAAGGATCATTTTGAGTTGGAACAGCAGAGTTCATGTCATGAGAGAGGACCATCTTTTAATTTAGGCAAAAGAGAATTTAAAGGAGGACTTTCCATGACAAAAGTGTATGTGATGAATGGTGATCACCCTGGATAAAGATTTGTGTTGGGGGTACAGTTGGAAGTAAATTCAAGTGAGTATAAAAGAAAGGATTTTAGAGATCTCAAAAAAAGCAGAAGAGTTTAAAAAGGTACAGGATGGCAGAGTAGAAAGAGCACTACTTCAGGAGTCAAGGAGGCCTTAGTTTTACTCACAGTATAATGTCTGGATGTGTTATGAGACCTCAATAACTGTTTCTATGGACCTCAGTTGCTATTTTGTAAATTTAACAAGCAAGAATGAGGTCTGGTTTCTTCTAGCTCTAAAATTTCATGTATATAAAGAAATAATAGGCTATTCTATGTTTTGGAGCAATTAGTGGCATATGAAAGTACTACTTAAGGAAGATAGTAAAAAGATCAAAGAGGGTGTAAAAAAGCATTATAAATAAATTTTACAGCTTTATTATTTTATATTAGTAAAATAGTTAATATTTTATGCAGAGATCTGTAATAATATAAAGTGTTCTGGATTACTGTGTGTGCATCCTCATTTTTGTCACCCTAGAATTTACTGTTAGAATGTTGAAAATCCTTAATGTGGAACCATAATAGTCTCAAGGGTCATAACTGTTATACAGACCAGCACTCAAACCATCCAAGACAAATGAGGTTCTGTCTTTCATGTTAAAAACCTCATGGCAAATGGTATGGTCTTTTCCTGGCTCAAATAGATCCAATTACTTCTAATGACCCCGATACAGTTTATTGAGTGTCTGTGATCCAGGTGCTTTTTGCTGCAGTCTGAAGTCAAACTTTACATCATTGTGTGAAAAATCTTGGAAGAAACTAATAAAATTTATTGCAATCTCTTTCTAGTTTACTCTTTTTTTTTAAATTTGAATATTTATTGAATACTAACAGTATGAAAGAAAATGTGCTCATCCCCACAGAGAATACAAACATTAATAAGACAGTCTCTGATCTCAGGGAACTTAATGCTTTACTAGTAGACAACAAACATGCAAACTAGACTGAGCTGCTAGAGGGTAGGACAAAGTTCTTGACACATGACAGGTACTCAGTAAGTGATTATTGATGAATCAAATCACACAGAAGTTAGACTATGATAAGTACCACCAGACAAAATCAATGGGAAATCAGTGTCTTAGGTTTACTAGGAAAAATTCATGAGGAAAGTAGTATTTGAGTTGGGCTTTGTAGTTAAATTCTTGATAGGAGCAAATCTGGGAAGGTTACTGGACTTGTGGATAACAAAAGAGGCAACTTTTTGCAGAGGGAATAGCTAGAAAATAAAATAAAAAGGGCAGGATAGTCTAGAACAAATTTTGGGAATAGGGAGTGGCTTACATTATTGATTGAGGTAATAGGGAATGAAGTTAGAAAGGTAAATGGCTTAAAAAATGCTTCATTCTGTAGGTAACTTGGGAGTAACTGAAGATTTTAAAGATCCTCGATGATCTAACATAATAATATAATAAGATCTATATTTTCTCATTTAGCCACTACACTTCAGTATGACTTAGGGTGATTCTTAAATAACAATTTCAATGCTTAGAAATCCATGAAACAAAAAACAAACAAAAAACAAACAAACAAACAAAAACTCATGTATTAATCTTTTCATTTCTCACAACTCTGGACAGCAATGTCAAGAATTAAATGGTGGATGGTGGTGATGGTAGTACAATACTGTGAACTTAATTAACAGCACTGAATTATATATTTCAATGAGGTTAAAAGGGGAAATTTTAGGTTATATATATGCTACCAGAATAAAATTAAAAGAAAAATAAAAACCAACACCCATAGGACTAACACAAACAGGGAATCCTAATGTAAACCATGGACTATATTATAATTATGTACAATTATAATATTCTTTCATCAGTTGTAAAATGTGTACCACACTAAGGCAAGGTATTAATGAGAACTCTGTATTTTTATATGATTTTCTGTAAACTTACAACTTCTCTAATAAAAAAATCATGTATAATACCCCCACACCAAAAAAATAAAAAAGAATAAAATAGATTGTTTATTAAAGTCCTCATTCAGCCCAGAAAGAACTACCAAGAAAAATAACTGCACATGGTGATGGTGCTGAAATGGTATTATAAACTTCACATTCTATGGAATTTGAGTTTCTATTGACATGAGATTTTCTATCATTTTAAAAAGCAGGCTATGTAACACAATTTTATATTAGAACATCATACACAAAATATTTTTTTAACACATTAAGAAAAAACTAGATTTCTGTTACTTACTGCTATTTGCCAAGAAGTTTCACTAGTAAAAAATGTTATTTCCAGACATCCAGAAGGAAAACGTACATTTTCCAAACAATGGTATCATTAAATAATTTAATTTTTCAGATGATGCTGGAGGTTATCATATTTGTTTGATTTCTTCTAGGACAAGGGTTTTTCACCTTTTTTGTTCTATAGACCCCTTTGCCATTCAGGTGAAAACCACATACCCTTTACTAAGTCCATACTATACTATGAATTATTTAATAACTATATCACACTCACACTAACACATCCCCAGAAGAATAATATATATATTTTTAAATTTAAATTCAAGCTCATAGGACCCCTTGGTAAGAACCCTTGTTCTAGGAGATATAATTTAAATGCACTCATATGTTAACAATCCATTTACGTATTAAATGTGTTGTGATAGGTTGAATTCTGTACCCCAGAAAAAAGAAATCTTAATCAATTCCTCTGTGTGTTAACAGGACCTTTTAAAGTTTTTTAGTTAAGGTATAATCCAACTGAATGAGGTTGGGCCTTGAACCCATTTCTGGAGGCTTTATGAAGAGAAAAACCAAGTGGAGGAGCAAACTGGAAGTCAATGCAACCACAAAAGAACGCAGAAGATTTCACCATATGCATTGCCATGTGACAGAAAAGCCAAAGACCTAAGGATTGCTGGCATCCAGCTCCAGAATGTCATAGTCTTTGGGGGAGAAAGCATCACATTTCTGACACCTTAATTTGCACTTCTCCTAGACTCAAAACCATTGAGTGAATAAATTCCCATTGTTTAAGCCAACCCATTGTATGGTGTTTGTTTTAGCAGTTGGGGAAATAAGATTTTTGTGTATAACCTAGCGCTTAATATAAACTGACTTAAATTTTAGTTAAGTTTACAAAGGAATCATTTTACCTTATTGATCAAAAGTTTATTCCTCAAGGATATTTATGAAATTTAATGAAATTAATTTCTGTTACAAAATACTGTGGGACTATTATGGAATATTATTGTTCCCTATTCTTCCATTCCTTCTCTGTTATGTAGTTATACACCCAAGCCCTTTGCCAAGCAAGTTTGTATTCTATCCTATTAGGAAAAGTAGAGCACATTTTCCTACTACATTGATGTTGGGCTTGGCCATGTGTCCTGCTTTAGCTGATGGAAGAAAGCAGACATAACATAAGCAATGATTTTCAATGTGCTGGTGTGGTTAGGCTTGGGCTCTTGGGTTTCTGCTGCCCACTGTGAAAAGAATATGCACTGAGTAGCCTCTTGCCCCAGAAGGATGGAAACACTGAGATTGGTGGATCTGCAGTTAAACCACAAACTGATGCATGAGAAAAAAAATGAAAGTTGTTGTAAGCCACTGAGTTTTAGGGGTTGCTTTTATGCTGCATAATTGTAGCTGTCAGTGACTGAATATATGTATTATTTTCTAATAATAAGTAGCTACAAGTATCCCAAATAATGGCAGGAAATAAATGAAGTATTAGGGCTATGGGATTTATTGCAATAAATTAAGTGTTAATTAAATGTCCCAAATATAATATGTCTTGGTAATGGCCACAAGATTTGGGTAACTAAAAATACAGTCTTCTCTAGAAACTGTGCAACTTTAATCTCAAGAGGTCCACAAGAATTTTCAAACTGAAAAGAGTTTAGACTACACATTTTTTATATAGAAAAGTTATAAATCATTTGAAAGTTTCTGCTCCTCAATGAAACATTTTATAAATTTTCCCTTGTTATCTTAAAATATAGCATTGAAAATTGCTTGTCTATTTAGATTATTCATCACTTAAGCATTGTAATCTCTGTACAATTTATGTACCAAGGACCATGATGCAGAGAATAAATTGCCTTTATTCTACCAGGGATATATATATAAGAGACCAAAGATGTACTTAAATGCAAAAGTTTTATAACTTTAAAATTGTACATAAATGCTTGGCAGTAAAAAGTTCTAATGTCATATGAGGATATGCTTAGGAATCACAGACGGAACTGAATAAATTCCTCAATTTTAATGGATGGCCTACACTGTTCAAATAGGCTCATCTAAAATTTTTTTTAGCATGAGTATATGTAAAAAATGTCGTATAATTATAGAGTGAATATTTCCCTTTCAGATGTCAGATACATCTTGACAAAAGCCAAGAACTATGAGCAAGTGGATGAAAATACTTTGCTTCATAAACAAGTTGGCCTATTTTATTTGGCCTACTTTTCAAGAAAAGAAATTTCCTTTTATAAATAAGAAAGCAATTGTTGAACAGTTAGTCTCATAACATATTATTTCACAATAAGATGGGAAGAAATAAGGGAAAAGGACAGACCATTTCCCTTCAATAAGATCGAAACCATTTTCAACATATTTGCCTATCAATCTCATAACAGGCTTATCAAATAGATTTTTTATTGCCATGTTTCTTTTATTCAAATTTCTGAGTTTCAGGAAGAAAACATCTTTGAAAATATTTTGAATAGCTTCTTGGTAAAAATTTTTTATTTGTTAAGACTTCCACATTGAAGTCTAGGTAAGATGTAGAACTGATTTAATAAAGACACTTTTCAGTTAGCTGGTTAATTCTTAGATAGAGAAGGAAATCAATATAGCTAGAAATTTCACTTTTAACAGCAGGCATTGTTTTCTTGGAGTTTGAACATAATGAGTATATTGTTTTTCCTTTTCGCAGAATCATAATAAGTTACCACTACCCAACTTCCAGTTAAGAACAGATATTTATTCAATTTTATAATTAATAGTATTTGTTTATTTTAAAATAAAAAACTTTGAACACAGAAAACAACATAATTAGAGACAAAGAAAACAAACTCAACTAATGCACATAAAATTTCAAATTAGAAAATTTCCTAAAAGTTAAGTGAACACTTGTTTTGCATGTTGGTGAGAACCTTTGTTATATTCTGCAAAGTATCCAGATAGAACTGCAGAAAGCCCAATTAGTTGTTCAGCTTTACCAACTTCTATTCTTTTCTGAGCAATAGTTCCAAACAATTCAGAAGCAAGCAGGAAGTTATTCATATTATGAAAAGTTTAGAACTACTTTAGCTTGGTTTATTTTGGGTTTGGTAAAGGCACACAGAGAGAATGTCACAAACACTAGCTTTAGACAAAATGTACAGTACATTAAGTCTGGTGCTTTACCTACATTAAAAAGATCAATAAGCAAGGTAATGGAGAGGAACTGCACATGCACAAAGTCAAAAGAGGAAACAGATGAGAGACAGAACATCAAAACATGTATGAATGTGGATACATTTTAGATTGTATGTATTTAGCATTTAATTTATATGGTCCTTGCATTGTACCCAGTTATTTGGAGTGTGATAGTTATCCCTTCTTTAATCCTTTTCTTAAGCCCCTCTAATCGTGAATACAGAGCCTAGCAGAGTGCTGAACACTCAATAAATAGTTACGGATTGATTTAAATCATAATCCAAATTTGATAGGACCATACAAGGCTAGAATATTCATTTTCAACAATACAGCCATTGGGGATTCAAATAGAGGTGATGTAAAAATAGCTGTAGGTTACAACACTGCTGTTTTATTTCTAATTTTAAGGTTGCTTTACTTACTATTGTCTGAAATTGGAAGACATTTTTCAGTGCAGTTGAAAAATATTTCTCTCCCATTAAAGGATGTTCGGTGTACATCTCTTTGTCGTCTCTTTTTCTTTGGTTTTGTGCAAAAAAGAGATAGATGCCTCATATGCTCCTTAAGAATGGCCCTTTTTTTTTTCCAGACACAAATTTTAACCCAATGATGTGTGAAGACCTTGTCTTCTTGACACCTCAATTAAGCCCACTTCAACTAAAGTTTATGAGGAGAGATACTATTGAAATTCAGTATAGAATTATGGGGATCCCAGCCTTTACTCTCCTTACTCCACACAGGGAGAGACTTAAGTTAAAAAAAAGTCATAATGGGACACAGTTTGCATTATTATTCCTTGATATTTCAAAGTTAAGAGAGAAAGGTGGTACAGAGGACTTAATCTCTCTCAGACCCAGATCTTGTCACAAAGTTCCAAATGGGGATATGGTTGTAAAAGGGCCATCCTTCCTTCTCTGGACCACATTTTATTCCTAGGAGAATTCCCAGTGGGCCATTGACTTTTCAGTTCTGTTTCTTTAAGGGCCACAGCTTTGATTTAACATTTGAGTCTGGCTGTAATTCAGCATATGACTGATTTCTTCACTGGAATTGGGTAGGAATTGAAGTCCAGTTTCCTCCCTATGGGGCTTATGGTGAGAGTTAAAATGCCTTGTTGAGACAGAGAAGGTGACTTAAGCTATGCTTTCTAACTTGTGAATTATTTTTACACTAGCTTGTGATAGCACAAAAAGCATTACAGGACTAATTAGCTTTACAAATCAGAATGTCTAGGAGTATTACTGGCGAAGGGTGTCATTGGCGATTGTGTTGCTGGGTATATCTGACTTTATTTCAGGAGGTATTGCTTTAACAAAGCTACTGCTAAGATTCCCCAGCCAAAGATTTTCTGTGTCACTAAACATTAAAAAGCGACCACGATTTCAAGGTATAGTAGACGGCATAATAACTAACATTCTCGTTTCTATGCAAATTCCACATAGCTTATCTTTTGGCTCATTGGGCATGGGTCAGTGAAAAGCGAGTATGGTTAGCACTAGGGAGCTTTCCACATTTTGTGTCCTTAAGCTCAGTGAATCACTATAACATCCAAATTGGCATCACACTATTTATATTGTCTAATCAGGAAAATAATTTCACAACATCACGTTTGAAGCACAACCATAGCATTGCAATTTAGCACACATTTTGTTAATGTGCTTTGTATCCCATTAAAGGCTCATCTTTGCAGGCTACTGCCATATGTTACTGGCCTAGAATAAACCTCTAAAGAAGGAGCAAATAAAAAGGGTTAAATTGCAGTGTGACACATGCTAATGGTTACCTGTCAACACCCAGACCCCCCTTTTTCTTTCCTAACAAATCCTGATTTTGTTCAAGTCTGAGGCCAAAATACTCAGGGTGTAAAACATGAAGGATGTAGATCAATTAGGATAATCTCATTCCTCCTTTCCCAAGGATTTATTTGGAGTGTGCACATGACAGTTGCAATAGGACCTAAGAAGAATTCTACTGGGGGCTTCCAGGAAAGGTTTCCTCCTGATAAAAGAGATATATGCATGAGAGGAAAACTCCTCAGGTCCCTTTCCTCTCCTGCCTTTGGATGTTGTTACATGGATTTGAGGCATAGATTGCTGCAGCCCAGGGACTTAGGATGAGGGAGATTGATGACCAGCAAAGCATGGCAGAGTCAGGGTTAGAAGGAGCTTGGGTACTTGAAGGCATTGCATGGCTGCCGAACCAATTCTTGGATCTGCTTCTCTCTCACTTCTTGCTGTATGTCCCGTTATTTAAGCTGCATTTAGTAGGGTCTTCTGGTACTTATAAACAAAAGCATGCCAACTGATAAAAGAAGTTAGTTAAAAGAAAGCAGTTCACACTAGTGTGGTTCCTTCTCTCTCAGAGAAAGGTGAGGCAAAGGAAGGAAAGGGCATTACTAGTTTACTAATAAGCTTTTTTGAAGATCTGGTAGTTCAGAGCTTAAAATAAATTTTCATCATAGAAATGTTATAAATGGTGTCTGGGTTCCCAAGGTAAGCCCATAAAACCTATTTAATGCAATAATGCTACAAAATCTGTACAGTCTAGTAGAATTGAATCATCTTGAAGAACAATGGGGCTTTTTGGGGGATAAAAATGAATTCAGAAGAAAAAATGAATTTGGAGATCCAACTTGACAAATCACAAAATCAACACCCCAACAACAGTTAAATGAGGACTTCTCTCTCCTCAAGGATTGAGTAGTGGGAACAGTTATTAACCTAATCCCAAAAGGCAGGAGTTATACCGAGAGAGGTCAAGAGCTAGGCAAGAAATGAGCTTGGTGAGGGGAAGGGTTAAGTGTTTTCTCTCTCTCTGCCTTCCTACCACCTCCAAGAGTTTACTTCTGTACTCTAATACTACTTGCTCTTGCTAATAAAATAAGTCTCTTACTATCCTTTCACTGAAGCATTCATAACTTGAAGCACATTCTGATATAACTAACAGTGTTACGGTAGTGTGGCTGCTCACATGATTTTGTTTACTTTGGATACCAGATCCTTGATACTAATAGTCAGGGATTTGCCACCACTTAAAGGGTCTTTATATAAAAAAGAGCATACCATGTTTAGGTGGAAATATGACCGTGGAAATATGACCATACACATTTGTCAAAACCCATAGAACTGTATACACACAGAGTAAATCCTAATTTAAAATACAGATTTTAGTTACCAATCATGTATCAGTAGTGGTTCATCAGTTGTAACAAATTTACCACACCAATGCAAGATGTTAATGATTTGCGAAACTAGGTCTGTGTGTGTGTGTGTGTGTGTGTGTGGTGAGGTGGGGATACATGGGGACTTTCTGTGCTTTCTGTCTAATATTTCAGTAAACTTAAAACCATTCTAAAAGATAAGTTTGTCATTTAAAAAAATAGGTAGGGGGATATTTAATTTTGAATGAAGTGGCAAGACATCCTACTGATACTAAATTATTTGTGCTTTGTTTGTTTCACCACATGAACCTGGAAGATATAAGATACCTTGTTGCTCATTTCTCCCAAAAATTCAAGAAGGTTGCCAAGTTTTGTGTTCTGAGTCTTGAACTGCTTCCCTTGTTGTGTTCTTGACCCAGCTTTGTAGCAGGGACAAAGACTGAAGCCTCAAGACCGAAAAAGCAACTCTCAACTTCATTGTGTTTGTTCTTTAAGCCTAAGCATATGGAGGTGAAAGGCAGACAAATGGAAGAAGAGAGAGACTTTCCACTTTTGCCAGAAATTAGGGAGTAGATGAGGATATGGGGACTGCATTGAATGGCAGCAATCTGAGACCTGTTCCCATCCTGAGCCCTTGAGGTGTGTCAAGATGTTTAATGGGGGTGATATGGGGATGTGGGGGAAAATTAATTTTGTGATAGACAAAATTATTATAATGAAACTATATACAGTTCAGCACATATAAATTACATATAAAGGATATGTGTCTGGGATGTCTCTGAGGAATTTTCTGAGTTTTTCAATTAATCACCGAGCTCTTATAAATATGAACATGATTTCCAGTATGCCATACTTAAAGCTTCTTTTGTGCATAAACTATTATCATGTGGGTTGCTTACACACCCAGCATTTTGAATATTACTGATAATAACTGCAAGAAGTAGGGAGTGGGGATTAGTAAATGGTTCCTCCTTTGCTATTTCAACGGTATTTCCTCTGTTACACCAGGAGCAATGTGTCCTCTGCCACTAAAGGAAGGGACATGAATTAGTCCCTTGGAGTTCTGGGGACTGATGAAAAAGAGCACTCTTTACTTTATATCTTATAGAGAGCCTTTTAATGCAACCAGCTCAAGGAATACATTCTCAACAAAACCTATGAGAAAATATTAGACAGGAGGAAGTTCCAGACTGAAGCTTTTCCAGGATCCCATTACTTTCCTCACAGGAAACATATTTGAATCCCAGCAGTGTCATCTGTCTATCCAAAGTGGAGCCTGCCGGGCTGGGGAAGACCTCTAAGTATACTTTGAGTTACTAAGTATAGCAGTGTAATAGTTTTCTATTGCTGTGTAGCAAATTACTTCAAACTTAGTGGCTTGAGACAATATATATTTCTCTTCTCACAATTTCCACCAGGAGTGCAGGCATGGTTTTACTGGTTCTGCTCAGAATTTCACAATACTGAAATCAATGTGTAGACTGGTCTATGTTCTCATCTGGAGGCTTGACTGGGGAAGACCCCACTTCAAAGTTCATTCTGGTTGTTGTAAGAATTCATTTCCTTGCAGCTGTGCTGAATAATCTAGAGGCCACCTTTAGATCTTAATGGCTACTCATAGTTGCTAAATGCTACTCACAGTTCCTTGCCAAGTGGACTTTCTCAACATGGCTGCTTACTTCATCACAAGCCAGCAAAGAAAATTTCTCTTTCCAGCCTGCTCAGAGAGAGTTTTATGTAACCTAACACAATCGCAGGAGTGAAATCCAATCACTTTTACTGTGTTCTATTGGTTAGAAGCAAGTCCCAGGTCCATCCTACAGTCAAGAGGAGGGGATTACATAAAGGCATGGGCACCAGGAGGTGGGAAGCATCAGGAATCACTGCTTCTTTGCATAACTATACATCAGGTATAGTCAGTCTACTACACCAAGTTTCTTAAACCCTAACCACATCCTAAATCCCTGACATAATTATCCTATATGACTATAAAAGATTGATGATACCACTTCTCCTAGTTCTGACAATGTAGCAGTATGAAGTTCTTTTATGAATCCCAAAAAGATTAATCTTTCCTGTGGGTGTGGTACCCTTTGATTGCATTAAATTCGATTGAGAATTCTTTGATTAGATTACTTGATAAGATTGACTTAGGGCTTTTGATTGGACTACATCAGTGAGGGATGATTCAGGTTGAGTCTCCACCTTCTTCCTGAGTCTTATATAAATGGAGACCCAGAGAGAGACATTCAGGAAAAGAGAAGCACCATATTATATTGATCCTGCCATGTGAGTGAGAGGACTGCAGGAAAACAGAAAAGCCCCAAGAGGGCTGAGAGAAAGATCCCAGAGTCTGGGACCAGCAGAACAAAGAGGCATGGAAAGGGGCACCCAAGGACCTGGGCCCAGGGCAGCTCAAGAGGAGATGAACCATATGCCTGATAGCTCACATCTAAACTCAGGAAGAAAGCAGAACAGCCGAGACTGAGAGGAGGCTCAGTAAGAGAAAAGCCCTATGCCTGTTTGCCCACAGCTGAACTCTGGGAGATGATAGATTCGGAGGGAAATGCAGAGACCTCTGCAGAGATCAGTGGCCATCTTGCTTCATCATGTAGCAGGACCCTGAGAAGGCATTTCTGTTGGTGCCTTGATTTGGACATTTCACAGCTTCACAAGTACAAGCTTTTACCCTAAATGAAGTTCCCATTATAAAAGCTGACCCATTTCTGATACTTAGCATTGGCAGTCCTTTTACAAACTAAGACAGCTAGCTTACACTATCCCATTTCAACAATGTAATCATGAACAGCCTGTGCACAAACACAAACTGGGCCAGGAAGACATTGGACCTGCAAACTTGATCAGGGCCTATCACACACCAGCTCTGCTTCTGAAAAACCAGGTGGATAGAGGGAACACTGGGAAGTCCAATCAGTTCATTGCATCTTTGCTACCATAGGGCTATTGCTGAAATTTGGTTCTCCAGTGAGGGTGCATTAAATGGCTCAGATCCTTAAGCAAACTCTGGTGGTGCCCCACACTTGAGCCCAAAGATTATAGGTTTCTGTCACTGTTATCTAGCCATCAACCAGGCCAATTGTAACCTTCTCTCCTGAGGGTCTTCCATTGAGCCCAACTCAACCATATAGTCTCCCCTTTGCCTCCAAGTGAACTCCCCTTAAAATACCTCGGAAGTCAGCAGAATTTAGTCAGGATTTTCTTTCTCTATTTTAACAATTGTTCTTAATTTCCAATCTTAGGGAATGGTGCTTGAGATTTTTATTTCCTTCCTTCTCCAAGGGTTCCTTATATAAATTAGTTACCCACTTCCAGGGCTCTGATTACCAAGGTGAGGTGCAGTCCTGCAAAATCTCATGGAAAATATGTTTGGAGTTAGGAGAGCCTTTGCATCTTACATTTGCATAACTACGCAATGGCACAGAAAAGAGAAGATGACTCTAAGATGACTTTTTTACCTCTGCCTAAGCAGAGGAGCAGCTGGCACTCTACTCAGTAAAACAAATTAAAGCCCTTCTTCACCAGACACTCCAGGCACCCCATTATACTGGTATTTTATTGCACACATATTCAAAGTAGGCTTTAAGTACTGTGTCTTTATCAATTGAGTTCTATGGGAGATTTTACTTTTCCCCATTATACTCTGCCAAATGCTGGTTGGAGCTAGGTGATGCTACAATTCTCTGTTATTCCGTCACTGGAAATCTTTATTAGCATTTTTATGCATGTTGTGGCTGTGAGAGCAGTGTTTTAAAATCTCTTTGGTGAGAAGATTCCAAACAGATGCTCCACTGGGCAGAAATAAGAAGGCCGTGGCATTTCCTATGTATTGTAGTAAATAGAAGTAGTATATCAAGTATAACTGTTTAGCTCTTTAGAAGTAGTAGATCAGGTATAACTGTTTAACTCTTTCATGATATCCTAATATCTTGTGGATTCCACAAAGCACAGAGGTCTTTTAAGATTTTTCTGTGGCAATTAATGGTTAGTAAGCACAAGGAAGTAAGAAGTAGAAGTTTGGTAAAAAGTTTTTTTGCCTTACTATTTATACTTAATTTTTCTCTTACTTGTCGTTCTCTCCCAGAATCCAAAACATCTATATTTTAGATATATTCTTCTCCATTTAGGTTTAGCTATGAACACATGAATGTTAAATGTTTAAGTCCTTAAGTTAGATGAAGTTATATTTCAAAACAAAACACCTGAAGTTTTCCTGGAAATTTTAATACAGCAGAGGCAAAGATCCAATACTTTGACATGAAAAAAAGAAAGGATGGAGAGTTGGGACAAGTGGAGATTTTGGGGTGTCATGCTTTCTGACAAGATTCATGTACTAGGTCTGGGCACTGGAATGTGAGGAATGGACACAGTTGTGAATCACAGCCTACTTTACTGCTGTTAACTCTATTATTATTGGGTGAATTTGGGAAAAATTGGGGATAAGAGATAATCACAAGAAATATGAGTTGAGGGAAGCAGAAAAGGGAACTGAGAGAGAAATCCTAATGCCACACAGAGGGGAAAGGAGTTTGTATAGGCATTGCTCATCACAGATGAGGAACCTGTTACCATATAGCCATTTATATATAAGACACCCCCCAACACACACACGCAATCACACACAGAGGAAAGCCCATCCCATCTGAGACTCTCTAAGAAACTTGTAAGGGTCAGGATTTTTAGTTGTATGCTCTAGTTAATGAAAGCAGAAAGTGATTTATTAAGAAATAGTGGTAGCTCATAAGTCATTGGGAGAGTTAAAAAAGAGGCTCAAGGTTGAGCACTATGACAATTCCCAAAAGCGTACCTAGATTACCCAGGAAACTGTTGCTTCTAATGCGATCAGAAATTTGCTGAATCAGGAAGCTGCGCTTAAAACTACTTGCCACAAGTTTCTGTTACCCTTCTGCATTTGAACACTTACTTCTAGTGCTACCCTTGAGGATTTGGGCTTTGTTTTGATTAAGAAAGGCACAATTTCCTTACATAAGGGTTGTAACTTACTCATTTGGTATCCCTAGAATCCTGTCTGGTATATTATACAGGCTGTATGGTCATTTTCTGAAATAAATTCAACTAAATAAAACAAAACAAAAAAAAACTACTTGCTACAGATTAACCACCTCTGTCAGGTACTACATGAGTAAAATGGATCTTATAATGGATCTTTTTCCCATGGAACTAACTTCTAAACCGGAAACTTATGCCAGTATATCTATACAGGGAGACCTAAATAATACCAGGAACCTCAGCTGCAAGGGAATCTGGGAAAGATTTCTATTTAATGTTCCAACCATAGTCTGCAATATTTTTCACCCTACTGAATTTAATAGACTACATAAGAGTCCTTAATAAGAGTGGAAGAAAGGATGGTAATCGTTTAAGTAAAAAGACAACAAACAAAGGAAAACACAAATTAGACTAAGAAATGTATTTAGGCCTGGACCCATGACCTAAATAAGTAACACTTATTTTGAACTTTATGTAAGCCAGAAATAAAGTTCCATTGTGATGACGCTGAGATTTGCGGTAATTTGTTATAGGAGCTAGCATACTCTAAGACGGCCTCCTTGATGATGTTCCTCTATTCTGTCCTCCACAATCTAGCCAGGTTTTTGATATGTGATTGGCCTCCTTAGCATGGCACACAAAGTAACTTCCAGCCTAACTATCCAGTCTCATCTCTTGATGATCCCCATGCTTCAAAGGATGCAATTAGGGGCTATTTTTACTGATTATTGCTCTTATACCTTTGTATATGCTGTGTCTTCTTCCCAGAACTCTACCCACTATATATCTTCTTTTCCTGTCCTCTATAGAAGAACTTTTTCATAGCTTTTATTATACAGTGTTTTTATTGCTTCTTTGCATAACTTTATCCTCTATTATACTATGATCTCCTTGAAGACAGATCCATTTTATTCAACATGGTATCTCATCACTTAGTATAGTACTAAGCACATGATAGATAATAAATGCATTAATTCATCAACCCATGATTAAATTACATTCTTTGCGAGTAGAGAGACAGCAAACATGCAAACAAATAAATAAAAATTTTAAAATAAAGTAATATGTGTTATTAAAAAAGAAATAGGATAGAGAGTGAGTGGGTTTGGGGTCTGTGGTAGACAAAATACAAGGTGGCCTCCTGGTGCTCACACATTTGTGTATGCCTCTCCACATTCAATCATGCATAGCTAGTGTGGCGGTTTGAGATTATTTATGAATCCCAAAAAGAGAAAGATTATGGTTGTAAACTAATCTGTTCCTCTAAGTGTGATATCCTTTGATTGTATTAGATTCACCTGAGATGTCTTTGATTAAATTACTTGTTAAATTAGGGTTTTGATTCAACTATGTCAGTAGGGCGTGACTAAGGTTGAGTCCCCTCGGCCTTGGTGGGCTGATATAAATGGACTCTCACTCAAGAAGACACACCAGATGAGAGAAAGCTCCATAGATGCCAGAGGAGAGAACTTTTGACAGAAAATAGAAGGCTGAAACAGCTAAAGTCCCAGGAAGAGAGCTGGACTATTCAACTGATAGTTGTAGCTGAAGATAACAGAGGAATTGAGCAGCTGAGAAGGCCCGGAAAGAATGTGAATTTTTTTTGTATGTGGAATGGAAGTCATTAAAAAGCTTTAATTATGTTAGTGATATGAGGTAAGAATGGGAAGTGAAGGAGTAGAGAATTCTTGATATAAACTATCAAGAAGTTCTGCTATGACAAGGAAGTAGAGATCTGGGGTCAAGTAAAGATTTTTCTTTTTAAAAAAGGGTACAATTAAGGCATGTTTGTATGTTGATGGAAATAATCCTAAAATGAGGGAGAAATTAATGGTTCATGAGATCAAGGGAATAATTGCAGTACAATTGCTTTTAAATAGGCAAGGTGGATGAATTTGGATCACAACATGATAGGCTGTTCTTCAGAAAGAGCAGAGGCTGAGAGAAGGCCAAGTACATGGGGACATTGGCAGTTATACTGGTGAATCTGTAAAAATGAGATGTTTTTGTCTGATTGCATCTATTTTCTCAAGAGATGTTCATTTGATCTTGGGGTAAGCATAGGCATTTAGGAGGTGTATTAGTCAGGTTCTCTAGGGAAACAGAACTGACAGGAGATATCTGTAAATAGTATGAAATTTTATAAAAATTCTCTCACAAGACCATGGGGAGACACAAGTTTGAATTCCACAGGGCAGGCTGCAAACCAGGGCTCTGATGAAGGTCCTTGATGGGTTCCCAGGAGATGTTGGCATATGAAGTAGAGCTTGGAAATCTCTTTCTGAATTCTGAAATCATTTCCCTTTTAAGGCCTTCAATTGATTGGGTAAGAGGTCAGTCATTGCTGACCGCAGACAATCTCCTTTGTTGATTGTAAATGTAATCAGCCATCTATGCAATCAACTCACTGATGATTAAAGTCCATGAAATGTCCTTGTATTACAATTAGCCCAGTTCTTCCTTGACCAAACAACTGGCCACCATTACTTAGCTGAGTTGACACAGCCTAACCATCACAGGAGGTTTGAAAAAGGTGAAATAGTTATTTGTTGCATGTCTGAATAAATGGAATATTGAGTTGGGATTTTTTTTTTTTTTTTTTTTTTTTGGGAGAAAAAAAGCAATGAAGAGAAAAAGAACATGATTTGAGGTATTTAGTCCAAAAAAGCATGGATGATGGAAAGGGACAATAGAATTTTTGTGTAAGAAGGGTCAGCATATTTAGACAAAAGTCTACCCTTTGCAAATTTTCTTTGTCTTCTCTGTTCTATGTTTGATTAGCCATCTGTTTCTATTAATAAAATGAACTGATAATGATTTCTGATTTTATCACTGGTGGAACAAAAATGGTCATAACTAAAAACTTAGGGCTTCACTCTGACAAGAGGCACCAATGATTATATGATGGGATTCATTCATTCAACAAAATTGATGGAATACTCTTTTTGTTCAAGGTAGTGTTCTAAATCTGGGTGACAGGCAACAAGGGGGAATATGAGTGGCAAGTTCTCAACTCTCCTCTACTCCGACTTTCATCTACCATGTGGAAAACCAAACAGATTTCAGCCTTTCTGGAACAGAAAACACTTCTGCCATAAAACAGGTTTCTAAGGCACACAGAGAGATTATATAGTGTAGTGGTTTGGAGTATGCTTTTTAGCCAGAGGAGGTTTGAACCTCTCCATGCCTTCATTTCCTCATCTGTAAAATGGGGGAAGATGATAGAACACATCTCATTCAATTCTTGAGATAATTAAATGAGTTTTTACTTATGACATGCTTAGTACAGAGCTTGGCACATAATAAACTTTATGTAAATGATTGCTGTTAATTAATTTGAATGTATTTTCTTAGTATAAATTAGGCGCTAAGGAGTTTCAAATTATTTTTACTTAAACCAAAAGTAATTCAGAAACAAAATGATTCAACATACTTCCTTCCCCGCTGACACAAGTATGAAAGGACATATAGAGAGAATTATCCATGCCACTACTCCTGTGGAAATTATATGCTTTCTAGAGGAATCAGACACTGGTTATGACTTTACCTTTATTCTAATGAAGATTATTTTCATATTACAATTTTAGAACTCTACTTTACGACTTAATAGTAAACTTTGAGTTAATGTTAGAAGTAAAAATATCAAAGCAAATCAAACAACCCCTCCCCTCAATTAACCACTGAATAATTTAATTTCTATGTTGGTCTATAACGGCAAATCATAGGAACCTCAGGAAGTCTCCCCATTAACATCATCCTTCCAATTATATTAAATGCTTCAGTCATATTCATGCATTTACAATCTCCCTCCATGATAAACAGGTATAAGTTGTTTCCTAAGCCTATACAGATCAATTATTTAGCTTTTTGCTGGTTTCTTTTAAACACAATTACCTTGAAGAAGAAAGATGAGTTTATGAAAGCTTCTAAGAAATTTATGCAAAAAAGTAAAAATGCTGCCCAAGTTGTTTTTCATTTTTAGAGCACTTTTTTTCTCTCCATATTTAAAGACTACATTATGCAGTCATTCATTCTGCAAATTAAACTCTTTGATTCCTAGAGCATTATGCAAAACTAGCTTATTGTACTTATTTGCAAATACACTATATTAGTGAATGCTTTCTTTTTCTTTGCCCAAAATGTTAAAATGTGTCACAACATACAAAGGACATCTTAAATGTTACCAAAATAGAAAATTTTTGTGTGTGCTATGATAAGCCCAGTATACAGTATAGTGACTCCAGGTGCCCATAGAGATGTGGAAATGTGAGATGAAAAAAAAGTGAAGTCATATGGAAAAAGTTGAAAGCACTATATGAATATCATATAAAAGTCATCTAGGGGACCTAATCATTGAAGGAAAATTACTGATCATGAAGGGTAGTTTCATGAAAGTAGGCTTTGAGGAATTTTCTCCAATTCTACTCTCTTCTTGCCCCCAAACCAGATTTCCTGGGTCATCAAAAGTGGGCAAGGGATATGATGGAACGAGTGCTAAGAAGTGGCACAGCAACAATGGGGCAAAGCTGCGGTTACTTAGACATCAACTATTTTGTCATTTATTTTGTCAACTATTTTGAACACAGAATAACATATTAGCGCTTCATCCTTATTTCTCCTCATTTTACAAAAACTATATTTATATGGGGACAGCACAAAATCTCAGTGAACGGGCAGAACCTGGGGAGAAGTACTGGCATTCACAGAGCTGAAGTTTTTTTTTGACTCTTGTTCTATTAAACTAACCATCAACTTCAGTAAACAGAAAAAAGAAGGACTTGAAAAGGCTTTTGTGCTATTTGTGCATAGGAAGTAGAGGTTTGCAAGGAACCAAAGGATCAGGGAGGGGAAGAAAATGAGAGCTGAGTGTGGAGAAATAAAGGATGCTCTTGCCTCTAAAAATTCAAGTAAGAAATGGACTTGATTGTGTTATTCAGTCTAAAGTGTTATCCAGTTGAATTTGTGTTGGCAGAGTCAATACCTTCTCTCTCCCACACACATGTACACACACACATACACAGATTATAGACACAGAAAATAATTATGGGAAAACACTTATGAAGTGTTATCAGACATCTATTCTTTTTTTTACATATACTTTTTAATTTTTTAAAAAAGATACTTATATTACATAAATGTTACATAAAAATATAGGGGATTCCCATATGCCCTGCTCCCCACCCCTCCCACATTTTCCCACATTAACAACATCCTTCATTAGTGTGGTACATTTGTTAAAATTGATGATCACATTTTGGAGCATTGCCACTAAGTGTGGATTATCATTTACATTGTAGTTTACACTCTCTCCTGCACAATTTTGTAAGTTATGACAAGATATATAATAGCCTGTATCTGTCATTGCAATGTCATTCAGGACAACTCCCAAGTCCCTAAAATGCCCCTATATTATACCTGTTTTTCCCTCTCCCTCCCCTCAGATCCTCCAGGTATCACTGCCTGCACATCAATGACCAAAATTCTTCCAGAGCTAGAAGCACAAGTCTGTAGTAGAATAACAGTAAGTCTAGTCGAGTTCATTCCCCAATCCTGACGATTCTGGGATGGTGATGCCCACTTCACCTCTAATTGAGAGGGGGCTTATACCCCATGAGGCAGATGGATGGGACTCTCTTGCCTGCAGTTCAGGTGGCAATTCATAAAATAAAAACATTCTACTAGCTAAGTAACTATTTTCAATAATATTTTTATGTTTAAATATTGTAATGAACAATGAAAAGAAAGAGGAAGAGAAGCTTGTATTATTTATCCATCTATCCACAGAAATAAGGAGATTGAGGAGCAACCTAATATTTAAAATTGTTTTTCATGTATACATATATAGTCCTGAATGGTTTGTTCATTTTCTCGGCAGTATTTACATTCATATACTGTTTGAGAGTTCATAAAGCACCTCTCATCCATATTACTTTATTTAACTCTCAAAGACATTGAAGAATCCCTCTTTTGAGAAAAGTGTGAAAAAAAAGAATATTTAAGCTAAGGATATGAGATTTAGATTATACTTGGGGATAAAGGCGATCGTAAAAAATATAAACTCATACAACAATTTTTTGATGATGCACTGAAGCTTTGTAATTACTGAAGATGGTTTTAGAATTTTTAGAAATTTTTTACAGACTGTGTGCATATGTGTGTGTGTGTGTGTGATTTCAGTATAGTCTAACAATGATATTATAAATATTCTAATCTAATTGGGCTGTAAAAAGCCGTTTTTGTCTACAGAGAAATAAAAAGCCTTTTGAGATAAAATGAGATACTAGGTATAGGTTTTACCTGGTGTATTAGTTTGCTAAAGGCTGCCAATGCAATATTCCAGAAATGGATTGGCTTTTATAATGGGAATTCATTAGGGTAAAAGCTCACAGTTTTGAGGCTGTGAAAATGTCGAAATCAAGGCATGATCAGAGATGCTGGTTTACCAGAGGTCGGTTGCTGGACTCCTGCCACGTGGCAAGGTTAAATGGCAGATGGTCTCTGCTTTCTCTTCAAGGCTCACTTTTTAGCAAAACTCAGTGGTGGGTGAGCAAGCGCACGGTAGGGCAAAATGCCGGTTGGTTCACTCATCTCTCCTTTCTCCTCCTGGCCTCATCTCTTTAGCTTCGGGCTGCTCGATGGGCCTAGCCTCTCGGATGCCTCCATGCCTCTGTGCTCTGCTGAGTCCAGCCTCCAGGACCTCTCCTTCTGTCTCTGAGCATTTTTTCCTGTGTCTCTGCTTTCAGTCCTCTGTTTATAAAGGACTCCAGTAAAAGGATTTGGACCCACCCTAGGTCCTGTAATCTAATCAAAGGACCTTAATGGAAGAGACCTAATCAAAACGTCCCTTAATGGAATCTAACTAAAAGGCGCCACATACAATAAGTTTACATGCATAGGAATGGGTTAGTTTAAGAACATAATTTAAGACTGAAACCAGCTAGCCTCGGCTGTACAAGTGAGCCTGAGATCCATTTTATTAATACACTTGTTCAATGCCAACTGAAGGAAGGTGTGCAAATAAATTCCCAACAAAGAAAGGTGGTTTCAGTGAGGTGTCTATAATTAACTTATACAAGACCAATGAAAGGAAGATATCAGTCTCTTAGGGCAGAGCATGCAGAGATTTTCATCCCCTTATGCATGGGCATGACCTTGCAAGGCATCAGGGAGTCAGAGCCTCCAGATCAGTCTTCTTTGGTCATGAACAGTTTCTGTCTGTTTACCTGAGTGCACTACAATTATTACCATTTTAAAAGAGGAAAACATTGCCCTAAGGAGCCATGACTTTTTCTATCTGAGGATAGTTTGAAATTTCTTTAAATAAAACAATAGTTTTGGAGTGTACTGGTAAGAAAAAAAAAAGGTTATCTGCATAGTGTATTGCCAGGAGGGGCCCCCTTTCCAAAAAGGGATTTTCCAGAAACAAAAACAATTGACCTGCATGGGATTTCATAGAAAGAATACACCCTACAGAACTGCAAATAAGCAACATCTGGTCTACAAAAGAGAGAGCGTATCAGAATGAAAAAGCATACCATACTAACCCATGTGTACCTCCTCTCCGCTTTGTAAAGTGCTCCTCCACCACCATGTAAAGCGGAAACTTAATGTCAGCCAATCAGAGCATTTCTTCACTTGCTTCTGCCTTCCCCTGTATGAGCTTCCTCCTTCCACATCCTTGGCAGAACTCCTTTCTATTTTCTGAATAGAAGGCTGCACAATTCATGAATCTCTCAATTAAGTTGTGAGATCCTAAACTGCATGAAAAATTTTCTAACCAGTATGCTCTTTGTTGTCTATGTCTATCCTATTAATATATACCTATACTTATATCTAACTACATCTATATCCTTATCTATATCTATCTCCATCTCTTTTTCCTTATCTATATTGATTTCTATCTCTATATCTCCTTATCTATCTCTTTATTGATATCATATCTATATCTATTTCTATTCTTGAACATATAGCATATACCAAGCAGAGCACAAAATAATTAAAATACTATTTTGATGAATGTTATGCAGATAAGCAAAATATTAAGTAAAAACATAGCTTGCAACAAATAATAACAAGGCATTTTGCCTATTTTATACAATTTTTCTGTTTGTTATAAAGCAAGTTTTTTTATTGTTTTTTTTAAAAAATGTATCCCTTCTTTCTTGAGCTGTGATCTAGGTAAGTTTAATTCCTTGATTTTCTGATTCTAAATATGGAACTTTGCACATTGTCCATGTGTATGAAACCGGAGCGCATGAACTGTTGTCGATTTAAGAGATTCTCATCTTTGTATTTCTAACAAAATGGCCAAAATATCCTGATATTTCTGTTTGTGAAGATTCAAAAGCAATGAAGCAAGTTATTTCCCTTGAATGCTATTATCCATGACAAAGGAGCTAACTGCTTAATTCCAGGGGTCTGTTATTATTTGTAAACTGGCTCTTAAATAAGGATATTTACAGATGCCTCCTGCTCCAGATGGTACCATTTAACTGCCTGTGTTACTCATGAGTGGTTTTCTGCTTTAGCTTTAAACAAATACTTAACACAGCAATTCTGTTATCAAGACTTCTTTCTTAAAATTGGAACAAAATCCTGAAGTGCTGCATGAAGTGGCAGCACAAGCAATTTCCTCCAGCATTGGACATATGGGTTAAAAATAAATAGAGCATGAAGGTACTAGTGGGAATAAAAAGAACTGTAACCAAGTGGAAAGAACAAAGAGCTCTGGACTTCATCTGAAGACCTGAGTGCAAATCCTTGCTCTGCTACTTATTAGTCTGCGACCTCAGTAGGTCACAAAGAATTAGGGTTGTGGTCATCCATTTTCATAGCATTCATTGGGGGACTAAGTAAGATAATTGATATTTTTTATTTTATTTTATTATTTAATTTTATTTTATTAAGGAACAAGAAAATGAGAAAAGTACACAGTCCGAGGCATGGATGCGGGTGTGCAGGGTGAGATGTACTTTTTTTTTTAAGGAGGTACCAGAGATTGAACCTGGGACCTCGTACATGGGAAGCAGGAGCTCAAACCATTGAGCTACAGCTGCTCCCCCAGTTGTATTAATTTAAGAAATAATACATTAAGCCAGGAATATGTTTCTTCCATGGAAAACCTCTTACTCTTTAAAATGTTAATGTTTAGTGATTATCCTAGAAGATATATGTGTCAACTGTATACCCTAAACTTATTTGACCCCCTAGCCATCACCCTTATTGGGAAGATACTCTATGGTACACCCTTTGGGAAATGCTACTCTAATCTCTAAAGTGTTGTTCAAATATACAGCGTTAAAAACACACATATATTGTAAGACGACAATGTGGGACCAGTGTTTGGTAGTTTGTGTTCAGAAGACCTTTCCTATCTGATTGTCAAAATCAACCCATTATACATACATTTTAAGATAAATTAGTTACCATTATCACATTTTGTACACTGGTTACTAAAAATAAACAAACAAAAAGCACAACAAAATAAAAACAAAACAGATTTGTTTCCAGTGGTTTAGAGAATATTAACTGTAGTTCTCAGCTTTGTATTTAAAATGTAACCAGACATTCTGCCTCATCATGGAATTTTCATTGTAGAATTTTATTAGCATTGCTGAAACTGAAGCTCAGTGAAAAATTTAATGCTATTTTTGCATTCCTTTTAAGAACATCTGCAAAATAATTGATTAATAGAGAAATAGCTCAAGTACTAGATAATGGATTCAAATCCTAAAGGCCATTTACTTGCTATATGATTTCTACAATCTACATACCCCACTAGACTCAGTTTTCTTATATGTACAGTGGGATGGTAATATCTACCTTCTAGAATAGTTGTGTAGCACAAAGAAGGAAATCATTAGATGAAAATTACTGACATGCATCTGTTACTTTTTTTTTTTTTTTTTTTTTAAAGATTTTATTTATTTATTCATTTATCCCCCCCTTGCTGCTTGTGCTCGCTGGGTCAGCCAACCACGCCGTGCGGGCGGGCTTGCCTTCAACAGGAGGCCCCAGGAACCGAACCCGGGGCCTCCCATATGGTGAACGGGAGCCCTACTGATTGAGCCACAGCCACTTCCCATCTGTTACTTTTGAATTATTATAGAGAGCCATATATTTGCCTATTTAAATGCAGATGTACTTAAGACTGGGAATTGGTATATGAACACAAATTCCCAGTTCTGAAAAATTAGAAACATTTATTTTATTTTATTTTTTTATTTTTACCAGGAGGTCCCAGGGATCGAACCCAGGTCCTTCCATATGGGAGACAGACACCCAACCATTTAAGCTACATCTGCCCCAGAAACATTTATTTTAAGTAAAACAACTAATGTAAACAACAACTATGCATCTAAATTTCAATTCATATTGCAAAGAATAAAATAAAATATCTTATCTATGCTGCTTATGTGTATTCATGGGAATTTTTCCTAACATTTCTTTATATTTCTTCTCTATGCCCTTTTCCTTGTTCATTGCTACTTAGCACTTATACTGGGATTTGAATTATTGTAGTTGTGTTTTTAAAATTCTAAGCGATCTGGCTGCCTCTTTTTATTTTTTGAATGTGATGATCTCAGGAATATTTCTCAGTATATTAATTATTCTCATTTTAAATGTATTTGTACTCCTTGGAATAACACTTTATTCTACTTTCAGTGTCTCCTTGATCAGTCTGGTAATTTTTGGCGGTATGAAAGCCATTGAAAACATTGATTCAGATTATAGGGATCTTTGTGGAAGGGAGGGGGACAAGACTTATATCTCATAGCTGTGTTTTAAGATCTGTAATGAAGTTGCTTCTGAGCTCAAATATTTGTCTATTAGCAAGTAAAGGTCACCTAGAGTAAATTACTACCCCTGTGGTGTCTGCAGTGATGCTAGATTCCTCTCTTTGTAGAAACCTGTTCTAAGGTTTTTCTGGAGACCAACAACAACAACAAAAAGGTAGGACAAGTCTTCTGAGAGTAAGGAGGAGCCCCTTAACTAATTTACACAAATTACTGCCTTGTTCCTGCCTCTTAGTCTAGATTATTCTGGAGTTCTGATGGGATTACTCATTTCAGAGCAAGTCCTTCCTCCTATATTGTACTAAAGATTACTTGCGTCTGTTAAAATTTCCTACCAATCTGTTTCCAACTGCTTATGTATTCAGAAAATCTTTAATTTTCTGGTTAGTACAACTATGAATTTTTTATAAATTTTAAATCTCTTCTTCTTTCACCCCATTGGGATTTTTTTTTTGGGGGGGGGGGAAAGGGAAAGGTAAAATCCTGTGCTATCCATCTTGAACTGGAAAACATTAAAATGACTTCTAAGGCTTCCTAATATCACATTTTAATTCTTTTAGAGCCCATAAATTGTTACAAAGAGAACTTTTCCTCTCACTCTCCTTTTTAAAACATTTGACTACAGTCACCAGAATCTTATTTTGCAGCTGTTGGCTTGGTTTAATTTCTCAACAGAAGAAATTCATCTTCAGAGTTGACTATGAATATATCATTCATTCATTTATTCATTCATTCAAGTTTTTATTAAGCTCCTCTTGGATGTTAGGCAATGAAAAAATACAGACTTGCCCCAGCTAGCACAAAATGCAGAGAAGATTTTGTTTCCCACAAGAAGAGTGGATGTATCTTGTAGCAGTTTGGCATTGTTTATGAATTCCAAAAATAGTTATTGGATCATGTTTGTAAACTGGTCTATAAGTGGTATCACTTTTAATTGATTAAATTATGATTGGGACTTTGATTGGGCTATGTCAGTAGGGCAATGAGTCCCTGCCCCTTGGTGGGTGGGGACTCACAGAGAAAAGGCATGACAAAAGACAGAGTTGGGAGTTTTGAGATGGAGCCTGGGAAGTAAGCACACAGAGAATCAGAGCAGATGAGCCAGGAAAGAATAGAGCCCAGGGAAGAGAGACAGAGCTGGTTGCCTGATAATCTAAAGCTGGCCTTGTGGAGAGAGCAGGACAGCTGAGTCTGGAGAGAAACAAGGCCTGGGAAGAGAGGAACCCAGGAAGCCTGAACTCTTGGCAGAAGTCAGCAGCCATCTTGCTTCAACACATGGTAACAGACTTTGGTGAAGGAAGTAACTCATGCTTTATGGCCTGGTAACTATAAGCTTCTACCCCAAATAAATACCCTTTATAAAAGCCAACAGGTTTCTGGTATTTTGCATCAGCACCTCTTTGGCTGACTAATACAGTCTTTACCTTCTGCTTATTTAACCAATTAGACTAACATATGCTTAGTTTTTATTTGAAAAATTGCTTCATGTTTGCAAGACAAAGATCTTTATTCTAACTTGTAATAGAAAACAAGAATATTTAAGGTTAAATACCAAACTTCAGATTCAATAGAAAATTAAACTGATATTTTAATTTCACTATCAATACCATGTATGTTCTAGGGACATTCTAATAAAATTGTTGCTATCATATAGGATACATCTTCTTGCCTCTATTGCAAGAAGATGTTTTTAAATTAAATTATCTGAATTAATTTTTTTATGGAACTCCTAAGTTATATATGCATTTTGTCCATATAGAAGAAACAACTTCCTGATACTAAAATGTGACGAGTTTCCAAGATAACTTATAAAAATTTGCTTTTCTACAGAGTTTATGGAATAATCTGTGCTCTCATAAATCTGGAGTCTCTCCTTGAAGGCGGGACACTGGATAAGGTAACATCTCAAGGTGTCTTTCAGTGTTATGACTCGTGGACAGCTCAGCCTGGTCATCTTCACTATGTAAAGCATTTTTGAAAATACCAAAATACATATGAAACTGCAGTATTCATTGCAAAAGGGTATGTAAGTGAAGAGATGGCTGGTTGATCCTGAAGGCCTGTTCTTCTCAAACTGGGTCATGTATAACCCCAAGGGTGAAGCAGTGTATTGTGCCCGGATATATGTGAAGCCATAGGATACACATGATTCATTTACTGGCCAAGTTAATCACCAGAAATATTTGAAGAAAAACATTTAAAAATTTTATTATAATAAATATGGAAGTGTTATAGAGTAGAAAATGCAAATTTTTAAATTAATTTAAAAAAGACAAAACATAATACTTCAAAATACTTTTGGACCATTTTGGACAGATCTTCCAGTGCCTCTCCAAGGACATCCATTCAATCTCCAGTGGAAATGGATGCAGGGCTCTTCTGTAGGTGAAAAGCATATGGACTAAAATACTGGTTTTGTTACACAAATCATTACCACAACTTGAGTAGCGACAGTTTTTAATGCTAGTCGTTAATTCATCTAGATATTCAATAAAGGATTTTCTTTGAGGCTAGCAAACTAACACTTGATCTTTTTAAAATTTGATAAGAGGGAGTCATAAACCAGCTGCATGGGTATATATCTGTTGGCTACCTGTTTTGACAGATTAAACACTAACATCTGATTGAAAGTTAAATGTCAAAATGCATCAAGCATGCAAAACTGTTCTTAGCAGCTTTATTAGAGTATGCAATCTATAGTAGGTACCTTTTGGATACCAGCCTAGCATCTTTGCCTCCCCTTCTCCACTCTGTTCATACTCAGTCCAGATTCTCTCTTTTGTGAATTTCTGTTATCATCTCAAGCCTTTGAAAACTGAATCTCTAAATGGTACTAAAATACTCTGGAAATCACGAAGATGTCTGAGATAAAGTACATGCATATTCAAATTACTCAAATGATAGATTTATATTTAGATAATTTTCAATTATGGATGCCTCTTAATTTTCTGTCTCAACCTAGATAGACAAAGCCATGAATTCAGGCAATTTTTTTTTTTCCATTTCCAGGCATCTATTTTAGAGATCTCTGCAAAGAGAGGAATGTATAAATATTGTTCTCCTTTGCTAACCTCACCCCCTCCCCCCATTTTTTTTTTCCACCAAGCACATCTAGCATTTAAGTGAAGAGCCAGGGCCAGGGCTAGACTCTGAGAGGAGGATGAGCACATTGTTTTTCTTGCTTCTTCTTTCTCTGTACCCTCCTTTTCAGAAAACTGCTAGGGGAAGAGGTTTGCTCTCCTTCTTCCTTTCCTTTCATTTTTGTGGTGGACACTGGATCAGAGGAATCCATGCCAGTCCTGATATTTCTTACCTTCTGTCAGTAATAATAACACTGACATACACGCTATCTCATATACTACCGCAATTCATTGTTTCATGCAGCCCTGCACTTATAGGTGTCAGTAAAAATAATTTCATGAATGAATTTTGGCATAATTGATTTAAACTCATAAAATAAGAGCATATAAAAGATACATCTATGGCCAGTTGAGTTTTGACAAATGTGCCGAGGCCATTCGATGGGGAAAGAATCATCATTTCAGCAAATGGTGCTAGGAAAACTGGATATACACATGAAAAATAATAAATTTGGACCCCATCTCATACCATAGACAAATCTTAACTCAAAATGGTTAACAGTCTAAAAATAAGAGTTAAATCTATCGAACTCCTAAAAGAAAAGACAGGCTAAAAATCTTTACGACCCTGGATTTGGCAATGGATTCTCAGATATGACACCAAAACACAAGAAACAAAAGAAAAGAAATAGATAACTTGAACTTTATAAAAATTAACAACTTTTGGGCATCAAAGGATATTATTAAAAAGGTGAAAAGAGGGAAGCAGAGATGGCTCAAGCAGTTGAGCGCCCTTCTCCCACATGGGTGGTCCTGGTTTGTTTCCTGGTGACTCCTGAAAAAAACAAACAAACAGACAATGAACAGACAACAAGCAAAGATCAGTGAGCAGACAATGAGCAGATGTTGAGCAAAAACAAGGAGCAAAAAACAATGAGCAGACAGGCGAGGGAGCCATCTCGGGGTGGGGGAAAGGTGAAAAGACAGCCTATGGAATGGGATAAAATAATTACAAATCATATATCTGTTAAGGATCTAGTATCCGTATATATCTGATAAAGGTTTAGTATCCAGAATATATAAAGAACTATTACAATGCAATAAAAAAAAGACAGACATCCCAATTAAAAAATGGATAAAAGACTTATGTAGAAATTTCTCTAAAGAAGATATACAAATGGCTAACAAGCAATGAAAAGTTGCTCAACATCATTCATCTTTAGGGAAATGAAAATCAAAACACAATGAGATACCACTTCACATCTCCCAGGGTGGTTATAATAATAATAAAAAGGAAAATAACAAGTGTTGGCGAGGATTTTGAGAACTCAGGACCCTCATACATTGCGGGTGGGGATGTAAAATGGTTCAAAATCACTGTGGAAATCAGTTTGGTGGTTCCTTGACACATTAACCATAGAATATTACCATATGACTCAGTATTTCCACCACTAATTATACACCCAAGAGAATTAAAAACCTATGTCCAGGGAAACGGATGTAGCTCGACCAGATGGGCGCCCACCTACCAGATGGTAGTGATAAGGAAAGGTCACTGCAGCCTTACCCATCCCCCCTTTCCTGACAAGAATCTCCCGTCTTAGAACTGGAACCTGCACTTCTGGCTCTCAAACCCTGCCCGCTTGATTTCGTAACTTGCAAATTCTGCTTCTGTAACCATGCTTGCTTATTTGCCTAAGGTAATGGAAAATTCCACCCGCCAATTCGCTAGCCAATGAACGGGAGCCAGCAGACCCCAATAAAAACTCCAGAAAACTGGGGCTGGGGGCCCAAAATTTGGAAACTGAACTTTACTCAGGGCCCACGTGTGTAATAAAATCTGGTTCCTCTGCTCTGTCTGAGAGCCGGTTTGGGTTTTTCATCGTGACAGCTGCAACAGTAGGTCCCAGGTTTGGGTCCGGTGCCCCCTAAAAGAAGACCAGCAGATGCCACCCCTGCCACAACGAGCAGATTCCACAAGCCAGCAGATGCTGCGGTTTGGATGTGGGGACGTGGGGAAAGGATGTGGCTCAGGTCATAGGGCACTCGGCTCTCATGTGGGAGGTCCTGGGTTTGGTTCCCAGTGCCTCCTGGAGAAGGCAAGCAAGCAATGAGCAGACAGACGAGAGAACAATCTGGGGGAGGGAAGATAAATTTAAAAAAAAAAAAAAAAAAAAAGATAGTAAATAAATCAATCTTAAAAAAAAAAAAAAGCAAACCTACGTCTGCAAATATGTGCACACTGATTTTCGTAGGCGCATTGTTACAGTAGCCACAGGTGCAAACAATGGAAATATCTGTCAAAGGATGAATAGATAAACAAATTGTGGTATATACATACAATGGAGTATTATTTAACAATAAAAAGAGAATAAAATACTGATGCATGCTACAATGCGGATGAACCTCAAAAACACTATGCTAAGTGAAAGAAGTCAGACATAAAAAAGTCACATACTATATGATTCCATTTAAATGAAATAGCCAGAAAAGTAATTTCATAGAGACAGAAAACAGATTGGTGTTTGCTAGGGGTTAGGAGGAGAGGGTTCAGGGTTTTATTTTGGGGTGATGAAAATGTTTTGGGACTCGATGGAATTGGTGGTTACACACATTGCACATGTACTAAATATGACTAAATTGTTCAGTTTAAAAGGATTAATTTTATGTTATGCACAATAAAAAATAAGCTATAAATGCAAACATCAGATAACAAAAATAATAATTCAAATCTTAGATTTGGAAGGTAATTTACAGGTTCTGTGTTACTTCTATAAAAATTGGACATTTTCAGTAAAACTGTCTCTTTGGACATTTTTCAGTGAAAAAATTCATTATCCAAAGTAGTCAGTGCATTGGCAAATGTCATTTTATTAAAAAGTCCTTTCTTAAAATTGGCCTAATATCTGCCATCTTATATTTTGCATCAGTGGGGCCTGGTGATGCTTTCTTAAATCAAATACTAAATTCTTATCCGTTCACATGATGTAACTTCAAGTATTTGAAGAAATCGTCTCTTCTATTAGCCTAGTGGTCTTTTACAGTCAGCTTATAACTGGTTTGCAAGTGCCAATTTTTTTTTTTTAATTAATCAGTTCAACAACAATCACCTTTTTTTTTTTTTTAAGATTTTATTTATTTATCTTGTGCTTGCTGTGTCCATTTGCTGTGCGTTTTTCTGTGTCTGCTTGTCTCCCTTTGTTGGGTCGTCTTGCTGCGTCAGCTCACCGCGCCACGCGGGCTGGCTTGCCTTCACCAGGAGGCCCCGGGAATCGAACCTCCTATATGGTAAACGGGAGCCCTATCGATTGAGCCACATCCGCTTCCCCAATTTTTAATTTGTGGGAAATTTGCAAGCTGATTGTTAAACTATTCATTATTAAAAATGAATTTATATAAACTTGCATTTAAATAAATTATGTTAAAAACATAAGTAATAACTAGTCAAAACTCATCTCTTCAAGATTATTTTACTACAGTTTACTATTAGCTCTGATCTTGTAGGTATTTATATGTATTTTATCTGTATGGTAGAAATACTATGTATTGGTATCTTGTCCCGACCCTGCATTCTGTGATGTCATGCTGGTAGCTTGAAATTAGCCATGGTGAGAGAATTTACATCATGATTATTATTAGCAAATGCCACAGTCAGGGCTTTTCTCCCTCTTTTTCTGGAAAGCTGATTGTTAAACCAGCATACAACTCCATTGATTTTTTATCAAGACTGAAAATTCCATGCAATTCCTTTTATCTTCGTTTAACCTCTCAAAATTCATTTCCCGATGATTTTATGAGCAGCTCCTCTCATGTTCTCCTTTCTAGATGCCTGTTAGTTTTTGCCAGTACCTGGAACTTAACAAACTTTTAAATGCCTAATAGAAGAATTCCTGCCAATGATAAGAATATTATGATTTTTATATAGCCTAAGCTAACTTAATTTTTGTTGGTTTTAAATAGCTTTCGGGTGTTGGGCATCCAAAAAGGGCCAGAAATATAATACGTTGACCTGTCTACCACACAGGGTTTTTGAGAGGTTTTATTGACTTGAAAATGAAAGCACCATAAAAACTATCATGTGTTACTGGAATGTACACAATTATTAGACCTTATTAATAGCAGTAGTGTTCAGGTCACAGAAAGTAATATTTCCACTGTGTGTTACAATGATCAGAACAATGTGAAATATTGCTCTCAGGTCTTCGTGCCACATTTTAATAAAAATATGAATAAATTAGGTCCACAGAAGGGTACCTAGAATGGTCAATTGTCTGATTTTGATTTTATTATTCTATCATAAACTTAGCTTTCTAAACATGTTTGGTTAAACTAACACTAGAATTTGTTTGCCTTCTCAGGTAGCACTCTAAAATTATTATAGATTACCTCAAAATTGGATAATATATACATTGATAACTCAGAGTAGATTCTATAATTAGCCCACTTTCTACCAATATTTTTATTTAGACATTATAATTAAAATATTCTTAAAATTAGTTTAATTTTCACCTTCATATTCTTAAGATAATCTCCATATTTTCTAGGAAAAGAAAGAAATCTCCAATCTTTTACAAATATGAAAACTCAGACTTTCGTAGCAGAATAAGAAAGAACAAATCCTGTTCATTAAAGTGTCATCATTTAAAATGAATACAATTGAAATAAATATGATAAAACAGTATCAACTGAAGAGATTGTTTTATATATAAATCGAAGAATATATCACAAAAGCCAGAGAGATATGGAACCAATGGTGGAAACGAAATGTCAAAGAAAGAACAAAAGTTTATTGAGGGCTGGGGAAAGAGGCCACGAAGGTAGGTAAGGCTGAGAGAGGTGATGATATCATATATGCTATTACAGATGGAAAACATAAATTGTAGGCAGCAGGAATCTCTGGAAAAATTTTAAGCAACTGAGTGACCTGAGCACAATTATCTTTTATAAGATAGTACTGGTATTACTGTGGGTTATATTAGAGATGATCAAAAATGAAGACTGGAAGACTGGGTAGTAATAAGTATATTAAGATGCAATGAGGAGATCAAATCATATAAGATTTGTTACGAGGAGTGGCAATGGGAGCTGAAGAGACCAATGCAGATTTGGCAATCCACAAAATGGTGGTGGCCAAAGCTATGCAACATAAATAAGCAAGCATAAAAACAAACAAATAACATTACCAAGGGGGTAAGTAGAGAAAGAATATAAGTTATCAAGTAATGGTCTTAGGAAGAAAGGAAAAAAAATTAAGAAGGGGGAGGAAGAAGGAAGTGGTGGAGGAAGAGGAGAAGCAGCAGCAGAGGAAGAAGAGGAAGAAGAATGTGAATGTCTACAATGTCAAAGAGGAGAAGACAAGTAGTCTATTTTATCTGAGCAGTGTTCTGAAGGAGATTCTTCACAAATGGCATCATATTACTTTAAATTAATATCACAAGTTGATTTTTTCTTTAAATTTACTTTAAAAAACTGCTTATTAGCATTGCAAATAGGAAAGCCATAAATATAAGTTAGCTATAAGATAAATAGAAAACTACTGATATTAAATAAGAAAATATTATCTGTGACTGAAAATTGGCTTTTATACAGTCAGCAGTTCTTGCACCATATGTGGGAAAGCAGGACTAGAAGGGGAAGCCATTCTTGATACATAGTGAAAACTTAAAGGAGTTGAGTTTGGGAGACAAGAATGCGACAGAAGGGACGCCTGATAGTTCATAAGCAGATTGGCTGTACTGGCATGCCCTTAAGGCAAACTGTAGATACTGGAGGATATAGCTTTGAGACAAGGACTTAGTGCCTCCTGATGCTTAAGCATGGACTTTGGACATTTGAATCAGACTATCTGAGAGATGATGCCTTTTTCTTTCCAAGAATGTTGCGAGGATTTTGTATTTCATATTGTTATATCTCTGATAACATAATTTTGCACCACCACTGGGAGATATGTCTTCTTGAAAAGTGTCTTTCTTTGAACAAAAAATGAAAGTGTATTCCAAAAGAAGACTAAACATGTAAATCTATAGTGTGAAGCAATAGTTCTAGATATGACACAACTTGACTGAAAACAACTGGGTTTTCTTTATTTAGTGTTGGAGGATGCAATTAGAGTAAAATAAAATTTTCTCAAATCATCTTTTTCTCTCTTTTTAAATCCAAGTTGCTTCCCATGGGAAAATAACCTCTTCTATTATGGGTGTTTGTAAAGTTGAAAGAACAGGATCTTTCATGGCAAAAGGATGTGCTAGAATGTATATGTCCTCTCAGATGTTAAAAACTTATTTTGATTTGCAAAGAAATTGTCTTCATACAATGAAAATCTCTCAGGAAGTCCAACTGCTTAATTGTTTGTTCTTTCAAGTGAAACAAATCGTCATTAAAAAGGTTCAGCTTCAAATTAAGACCTTTTAGAAGCTTAAAGGGACTTACAAAAGTTCAAATTCCTTAGAAAATGCTCATTGCTGTCTCAGAGAAAGAGAAAAATAGCTACTGATGAGATTCAAATCCTTCTCTATCTTCTCTTTCATTAATTTTAAACATAATTCATAGGCCATTATGTTCTAGAAAGAAAAGAATTATTCCTTATTGTAGCCCACCATTTTTCATCATTATACACATACAATGTCCAATTTCACCCCACTCATTCAAAATGGCGCTTAAAGCAGGCAAAAAAGATTAACTCCAATACTTACATTTGGGTTTAATTCATAGCTTTAGAAAGAGTTTTACTAGTCTAAATATGTATTTACACAATAGAATATGATGAGTCATTTCTAAAATGTAAACATACTAGTTTTAAAAATTGCTTAAATACGTATTTCTGGCTAAGCTTTTCTCAGGATATTCCTATTAGAGTCATAGCCCTAGCTCCCTAATATTGAATCACATCACCTCTTAGCACATTACAAATACTAAAAGAAGAGCAAGCACGGGGGGGACAGAGGTACCTCTGAGGTAGCCAAAATATTTTAATCCTTCCTTTTGATGTTGGATAAGCTCTGCCCGTCCTTTCAAATGGAATAGCCTTCAATCTATTCTGATTTAGCTTTTATTTATGTTATGGGTTGTGGCTGAGAACCTCTGATCATCAAACACCTGGGCAGATGCTTCCGAGAGTAACAGTGTTGCCTTTCTATAAAAAGAAATGCAGCTCACCAAATTGGCTTTTGTTCTTGGCTAGACACTACATCATCAGTCTCGCTTTGCTTTTAGACAGTCTGCTTCACATTAAAAAAACACTTTAAATCTTATTTTCTGTGGCTGGTGAGGGTGCTGATGAGTACCATTTGGGGGCCAGTATTACTGTCATCATATGTCCTAGGTTGGCGTCTCTGCCCTGGCATGTCACTGCCAGCTCTGATTTCAGTCCAAAGTAAAGCACAAATGAAGTAGGATTGCGGTGCCCATAGATATGGACATAGAATAAAAGAAGCAGAGTAATAGGACTCTTCTGGTCTTCAATTCCTTTGTGGTTAATGAAACTTATTTCTTCTTGAAGGCAGCCTACTGTAAACATTGTTCCACGCAAACTCGTTTGTAAAGGCTGCATGCTATGTCTCTGTCTTGAATGTGCTCTGAGAAGTTCTGTGATAAGCATTTAACTTATTTGACCTTGAACTAACCATTGACACTTATTCCCCAAATATATTTTTCATAAAGTAACATCTGATCTAAGCTGTTTTTTTTTTTTTTTTTAATTTCTTTCTTTTTTCTGGGAAACAGACTTTGAGATGCAGAACTGTGTGGACAAAGTTTACTGGAGCACGTTCTTTAAACCAATAACTGTGGGGGAGTCAATGAAGCAAGACTGGGCAGAAGTTGAACTGAGATGCAATCACATCAAAGACTTCAGCTAATCTTATGGAAAGCTCTGGCCTGGGATATCCTTTCAAAGATGTCCTGCGTAGAGTCAAGGGAGGATCTACTAATGCCTGGGCTAGGAGCCTGAGGATTCAGTATTTAGGCTTTTACAACCATCAAAAGAGGATCTGGTCTCAAATATCAAATTTGGGATGAACTAGATCAGAAAATATTTTCACAGAAATATTTATTTGATGCTTCTAGAACCTCAGGCCTCTGCTTACATATCAAGAGGGTGGTAGATTTTAAAAGTTTTGGAAAACTTTTACTGAGAACCTATTAGCCTTAATCCTATGCCAGGCATGGTATTTTTTTCCATTTTATATATGAGGAAATTGATCCTACTTGAGATCAAATAAATTGCCAAAGTTCACACAGTTAGTGGGTTTGCACTCAAACGTATGTTTGCCTGGTCAACTATTGATCTCTAATGTTTCTTATAGCCTTTAGGAAGAGGATTTGAATGGGGGCAGATGCAAAATCTAGAACTGATCTTTTATAAAGCAAGACTCAACAATCAAGCCAAGGGGTCAAATGGTACCTCCTGTCCACATCTTGGAAAAAATCCATCCTTTTAAGCACCAGGTACTTTGGCAACTGATGCTAAACACTTTAAAAATTAACATGCTTTAAGAAGATTAAGACATTTTATAATATTGAGGATAATAATGTCAATTGAGATCAATCAAGTGCCTAAAATGTGCCAGTACTGTGTTAATTACTTAAGACATATATTATAAAATGAATACTATTATTCATACTTATTTATAAATACAAATAATTGATACTATTTGTACTATTTGTATAAATACAACATGACACTATTATTATTTCCATGGTGTAGGTAAAGAATTTATGGAAGTTAAATAACTCTGAAGACCATATAACTAGTGAGTAGCAGGTCTAGAATTAAAATCTGAACTGTTTTACTCTAAAATCTAAGCTCTGAGACTCTACATAGCTGCTCAATGATCTTTTTGAAATGTAGAAATGTCAAGAAGTAAAATCCCTTGTATACTGGATTATTATGGCAACTTTAACTTCTTCTGGAGTTCCTTTAATTTGTGGGCACATTATTTTTATTCTTTTCTCCTGGGTTGGATGGTTTTTTTGTCAACTTGTTTAAGATGGGAACTACATTTCTTAGACTCTCTTTCCTGAACAAGTTTAGAGTTGGCCAAAGAAGAACTTGAGTGAGATTTGGGAGGTAGAAGTGAAACCACAATTATTATCTTCAGGTTGTCATGGTTAATTGCAGTGACAGACACAGAAGTGTCCTAAAGAATACTCCCAGAGGGCAGAAATGGTCTCTAATCAAGAAACATTCTTTGCTCCTGGTGAAGATGGGGGACCTAACAAACTGTTCCTAGCCATATTTATTTTATTTTATTTTAATTTAATTTCATCTTATTTTATTTTATACTTTATTTTATTTTATTCTTCTATTTCTTTCTCCTTCCTTCTTCCCTTCCTCCTCTATTCCCTCCCTTGCTTCATTCCATTGTTCCTTTTGTTTAAACAGTTGTATTTTGGTATTGCTATGGACTCATAACTGCAATACCCATTTTCTTCCTTTTTGAACAGAAGTGTCAATTGCAGTTATTTTGTCCCTGTCTCATCATTGAATGTTGGGTATGCAAACTTTTACTCTTGTAAAATTTTAAAGGCCTCTAGGTCAAAACAACTTGCCTCTGATGAGCCTCATCCACATCTGGACCTTATTTCAATGATGAGATCTTGCACTTTGAGTCAGAACTTGATTGGATAAGACTGTGGGGACCTTATTTGAAAATGAGTGTATTTTGTATAGGGAAGGAATATGAATTGTAGCCAGGAAATAATTCCTTCCAAGCCCAGAAATGCATGCCACACATCCCATCAAGAGGCAGAGTCTATTTGCTCTGTTCTTGAATCTGGGCTGACCTGCTTTGATCAATAAAATGAAGAGGAAATGATACTATGCCAGTTCTGGACTTAACCCTTGGTAGTCCTGGTAGCTTCCACTTTCTCCTTCTTGGAGCTCTCAACCACCATGGTTCAGATGTCTGACTCTTCTGCTGAATAAATAAGATCAGTACCCCCAACAAATATGTGAATGGAATCATCTTGGAAGTTCCACTCCGGCAAAGACAAGGCAGAATGCAGCTTTGTGAGTTACATTTGCCAGCATCACCTAGAGCAGCCTCACCAAGCCCAGCCAAACCACGCATGGAGAGAAATAATAAATTGTTATTGCTTTAAGCCCATAAGTTTGAGGGTGGTTTGTTATATAGTAATTGATAACTGAAAGACTTGGAAATAAATTAATGAAAAATTGAAGGGGCTGATTAAGACAAATGCCTCTGTAAATGGAGGTTGAGTATATTACCCCGGATATCACTGGGTACGTTGTCCTTTCCTCCCTGTCCTATTCTGAACTAGTACACCTGTGATTGCCTATGTGCACCAAGGTGCTATGGAAAGGTTTTGCATCTGTGTGTGTGTTGAGATGAAAGTAAGGGACAGCATCATGCCAATTACTTTTTGTTTTGTAAACTCTTTATTTCTACTCAATATTGAAGTTGTTTAAAAAATGAAGCAGGGAAACCAAAACAATATGGGCAGGGGGGGGAATAAAGATGTGCAAATAAAACTTTAATGTTGTGGGAGAAAAAGACTTGTAAGACAATAGCTAAAACAAATCAAAACATTTAATTCACTAAGCCTTTCAAAATGTCCTTGATGAAGCTTCACATCGGCATTCAATGAATAAACTAAAAAGCATGGTATAAAGGGCAAAGTGATGGGAAAAGTTTACTTCAAAATAGAAGATCAGCTGTAGTTTGGCTGAGGATTTTGCATTTGAAACTGTTTGGAGTTGTTTGGAGTCTTAGTACCTCAGCAACTACAGAGTATGCAAATGATACAGAGAAGCAAACAGCGAGGAGGGAAAAAGACTGTCTTTATAGATACTACTAAAAAAGCAATAATGAGGAATGATTTAACAAAATTCAAAGGTTTCAGATCATTTGAGAGCCTGAAACAGCAGATGGTAAATATAGTTCAATTCAGACAAACATAAAAAAAGATGCATGCAATAGAGAACTGCAAAAAAAGGCTGTGGAAACACATTTCAATGGACTAATCACCCAGCATGCCGACCAGGAAATATTTGAAAACTTCTAACTTGATCAGCTTAGTGCAAAGAAACAGTTTTCTAAGATGAAGGCCAGAATAGAAAAGTGCCTCAAGTTTTCAGTCGTAACTGTTGCTGGGCAAGTGGGGATGAGAAAAAAAAAACACTTAGAAGTGGGAAAAGATAAAGATACTTTATGAAGCATGAGATTCTCAGTCACAAAATCCAGGGTATTTAATTTTCTCCATAGCAATAAAGAAGTATTTTGGTAGATGTGTTGACTTATTTAATATGGTACATTTTAGTAACTTATGTCAGATGATATCTAAAAATAGCCAGGGGAACTTTTTTGAAGTAGAAATAAGTAGACTATGTAATCTGTAAACTACCAATTGTTTAAACTGACAGTCGAAGATCCACACATACATTTATATGGCCAAATTGGCTGGAACATTTCCCCTTAATATAGGCATCCATTTCTATCTGGTTTCTGTGTTTAGGTAGGCACTTCTCATAGATGAAACTCAAGTGGAACTTAAGGCCCTCACCCTAGCCCCATTAATAACAAAGCTCTCATTAGGCTACTCGACCAGGTTCCACAATTTACTCAAAGACAAGAGTTGGTCCCTCTACCATAGTAAAGCATTTACAGTATGTCTTTAGATTGCCAATCAAATTTTGTTTTTTTAATTAATTTTTTTCTCGTCTACCCTCAACAAATGTTTTGGAACAAAATGGAACAAGCTCTTGCTATGTTATCTTTCCTGGGAGACAATTTTGACATTAAGAGGTATGTTAGATTTATGTTCCTGAACGGATCTGTGATATAACAGTGCATTTGTGTGTGATGGTTTGGACTGAATTTTAAAAATATCCTATCAGGAGTATTTAAAATCCAGACACTGAGGGAGAATAAATATGGAAATACAGGATATTTAAACCTGGAAAATCTTAAATGGAGGTCTATGAGAGTATCTCTCCACAGATTTTTAAAAAGCTATAGTCACCAAAGTGAGTTGTAGGTGTTTTAGATGAATTCCTATCTAAAGTCCAAAGATTAAAGCTGTTAGTCTCTAAACAGCTCTTACAAATTGATTCTTCTTTATTTTTATTTCTTTTTGGTAAGAGTTTAATTGCCACTAGAATTATTTTCCAGTTAAGAAGATAAGAGGATTGGCTTTTTAAACTTTAAAATGAACTACGTTGCTATGACTGACTATATTTCCCAGTGTGATTTTACAGTAAAATCATAAACTTTTAGTATACTTTGACTCCAGTGCTTTACTCCTCATCCATCTGCTACATTGGAATATTCTAGTTCATATACTGCTATTAGCTAACATGCTTCCTATTTGCAGTTTTCAGCTTATTGCTTAATATATAAACCAAAGCAATATGTTTAAAAATATACTTTTATTTAATAAAAAATAGAAATAGTCAATAAAAAGAAATTAATTTAAAGATCGTTAAATAAAATATATTTGGTATTACTAAATAAAGATTATTTCCTTAATTCAAAAAATAAAATCAGCTTAAATTTTTGGTGTTCTCTTTCCTACATTTGGTGTGTTGGCATAAGAAACTATGCTTTCCACATTGAAAAGGCTATGACTGTGACTTTACTCAAGGCAGTGTTCTTTCATTCAGTTTTATCCACTGTGCCCAGGTCATTCCTTGAAGATGGTAGGCTAACAAATATTTATAGAAGAAATAAATATACCATAATTTAGTACTTCCCAATAGTTTCAAACAATGTTATAAAAACTTAAAAAACAACCAAATAAAAATTTTGTTTACTAAAAATTTTATTTCATTTAAAATTTTATGTATATTCCACTTTTATGAGAACAGCGGAAGGGTCACACAAACTCAGAAGATACTAGGCAGCTACATTTTTGAAAAGATCAAAAATCACTGAATTCCTGGAGTAACAAGAAAGTTATATTTAGAAATAGACTTAAAATATGGCAGTTCATGACATGGTATTTATTAAGGAACACACTTCACACATGGGACTTGACTTTTTGCTCTGGTATGCCTTGTCTTGCACCTTCTTTATATAGAACAAACAGAAATGCTTTCACACAATAACCTCATGGCAGGTAGTCTCAATTTGCTTCTCTGCTGTAGTAATAAAAAGGCTTTTAGTAGTTTTGTGCTATCTTAGTTACCATTTCAATATCGATAAAAGCTCAATATAAAATATAAATGGTATCAGCAGTACATCATGTTTCTGAAAATTTGCTGAATTGTTTTTTTTCTTATTGGATCCATACTCCTTGGCATCCATCCTATAAATTCCTCATAGGCCACCATCCTCATGTTCTTCCCTGATGGTAGAAACAGATAGCTGTCCAAAAATATGTTTTTCCCAGTCTTCCATAGCAAATGTTTTGCTGGGCATCTGGCTGCCCAGCTAGAGACAATATTTCTCAGTCTCCCTTATAGCTGGATATGGTCCTTGGCTATGTTATCAAGGAATGTGAATAAGTGGAAGGTGCAACTTCCATTTATGGGACACGAACTGTTGGGCATGTGAATTTTATAAGATAATATAGCATTCTTCTCCCCATTAATTGCAAGGTATATATAACTTTCCTCTCCCCATGGGGAGTATAAACAATCCTCTCCCTGTGAACTACAAGATGGTAGTTTCTGGGATCTAACTATGGCAGATAAGAACAACTTAGGTGATGGCTAAATCACAATGAAAAGAATTTTAGTGTCTGAAAGACCTTGTAAGTCAGAGCTGCCTGCTTAGACTGCTTACTTGGATCTGTTACATGAGAACTAAATTTGTATATATATGCCTCTATGTTTTGGAGCATCTTTATTACAGCAGCTTTGTTTTCACCATAACGAATGCAATTGACCCAGCAACAGTTTTAATTCATGCTAGTCCAGAACCAATTCCAAGCATAGCTTCATTACTCCAGATTCTTGCACCTTTGCTTTCAAAATGACAATGAGAGCCCCTAATCTTATTTCTTGATAGGCACATCATATTAAAGTTGCTATGTTCATTTAAGCAGTGGCCATACAAAAAGAATAACCCAGTTTGTAGTGACCATTGGGTAGAATTTCAGGCCAGGTTGAACTGAAAATATTTAGGATATTTAATGATCACCAGGTCCTGTGTATAAACAAATTCCATCCTGTAGGACACTGAGAGTTCCAATTTTACATTGGGCTGCTTTCCAACAATCATACTGAAAGACTAAAGTCAGAAAGAGTCCTGGTGCTTCTCATGGCCTTTACTCTCTTTGACCTTGATGGTCTAGATGACCTCCAGTTTTCAGAACCCTGACATCATCTATCAGTTGGACTTTGCTTTTGCTTTTTTGGCATTTGTAGGAGTTATCTTCTGTCTGACTTTAAATAGGCAGGTAAAAATCTTTTAATAATATTTTCATTTATTTATCAGTTGAGTGTTAGATGAATGAATGAACAGATATTTATTGAGAGTTTACTATGAATCAGTCACTATTCTGTTACCCAGAGATTCCGTGACGAACAAAACAGACAAGGTCACTGTCCTTGTATTTCAATTGGCAGAGATAGAAAATATACAAGTAAACAAACAAACAAAGAGTATTCTGATCCTGATAAATTCTATGAAGGAAATAAAAACAAGGTGAAATAACAGGGAGTGACCTAGGGAGATGAAGAATTTTTTGGATAGGGTGCCCCAAAATTCCTCTCTGAAAAGTTCATATGAATTTGAGACCTGGAAGATAAGTGGAAGGTTGACATTGGAGGTGGGAAGGAGAGTGTTCTAGGTAGAGAGAACGGTAGATGCATTCATTTTTTTTTTTTTTTTAAGATTTTATTTATTTATTCATTTATCCCCCCCTTGCTGCTTGTGCTCGCTGGGTCAGCTAACCACGCCGTGCTGGCGGGCTTGCCTTCACCAGGAGGCCCTGGGAACCGAACCCGGGGCCTCCCATATGGTAAACGGGAGCCCTACTGATTGAGCCACAGCCGCTTCCCAATGCATTCATTTTTGATGCCATGTATATACTGTTTGCCTAATGATAATTTTTAAAGATCAAGGAAATTGATAGTTCTATGGAAAGCGTAAATTAAAATACTCAGATCTTTATCTTCCACTTTGTTTAATATTATGTGTTATGTGAATGAGGTACATAGGTTTTATAACTGCCAGCAAAGGATTATTACCTAAAATATATTAAAATTAGGAATTTTGTTCTGCATGATATTTCATATCAAATTTTATTTTTAATATAAAATGTAGGTACCTTTGAATATGTTTTTATGTGGTGTTACTGGTAAAATTAGGAAGTAAATGCCATTAATAAAATCTCATTAATTGCTGCTGCTGGTGATTTTGAAATGAGTGTATAATAAAGAGCAGTAATGACTGAATAATAAAAAAGGTGAAGAGGTCTGATATTGAGGTAAATAATCTAACAGATATAAATATCCTAACTAAATAACATAGCAAATAATTTAGCAAAAGGTAGAAAATCTTAGGTCCTCCTTGAGCAATTAATGAAAAAAAAATACTGGAAATACATAAACTGTTTTTCTGTAAAAATATCCGAAAATCTGAACCTTACACTTCTGGGCATAAACCTATTAAAATATCACAAGAAATGTAATCAACATCTTGTAGAAACTAGTAAGGACAATTTCACTGTTGAGTAGAGTATCTGTGACCTGGAAAACAATTTAAGGATTTTGAAAAAATGACTCTCAACAGTTCTTTTTAATAAGTTCAGGTAAATTGGAAATCAAGTATGCAATATGGGCTCTTTAATTTACTTCTATATCCTGTCTGCAATGCGTGAAAAAAATCAAATGATATTTGCAATAACACAACATGAACCAATCTATGAAATTTAATGTCCCAAAGAAGACTCAGCATGACCGAACAAGAATACAATGAAGAAAAGTTACTATAATTATGAAACTTATGACCATTAAGTTATTTATGTTGTGAATATTTGCTGCATCTTTTTTGTAAAGATTTAAATAAGCAATCAAAGAAATAATTTTCTAGGAAATGACTGAGATAACCAGAGATAAGAAATTAAAATGAATTATTTGGCAACCACTGTATAGTAACATCAGATTTGATTTTACCACTAAAATTGCCTCTATATTGTAAGCAGTTAGAAAACATTTTCTCAAATGATCAACATCTATTTCCAAAAGTATAATTATGGATAATATGCATAGTTACAAATGATCATGGACTTCCTTCCAAGAATCTATGCAAGGAGAAGTATTCAGACAAAGAGGCACCTTTTAATAAGTCAAGTTCCAGCTGTGAACTTCAAGGCGAGCATAAGAGATAAACATAAAGAGTCCAGGTATAATATAAAATAAATAAGTCCTATTAAACTGGAAATTTGCAGGATTCTAAATCTTTAGGAATCCACAGGATGTTCACAAATGCGTTTATAGGGCAGGACTTTCAGAACTAAGATAAAATCTGACTCATTATCTTTTCAGTAATTTAGAATTTCCTCTTTTAAGAATTCTAAATAGAGAGTAGCTGGAATAGCTGAATTAATCTAAACTTTTTTTCCATCAAAAGTTCATTACAAATGCCCTTGGCTCTGTTCTCATCTCCTTCATCCTTGCACATCTCTCTTGCCTGACTTCAAAGGGAACTCTCCACACAGGAGATGGGAAAGGAAGGCAAGGGGATGAGAAAAGGGCCACCTCTGTTAAAAGAGAGGCTTAATTAAGTACATATTTGAAGAGTGCCTTTGACATGAAAAAGCAGTAAGAAAATTCAGCACTATTAACACTGAAGGATAAGTGCTTGGTCCGGGGAGCAAAGCCTTATAGAGATTAAGGAAAAATTTTATACTCTCCTCCTCCAGGCAAACATTTTTCAGTGGGGTTCTTTATTGATCTGTCATCCTAAGAAAGTCTGCAAATCTAGCATCTGCATATCGATTCCTGGTTTGCTTGGAAGAAGCAGGAGCAGAGAATGAAAGACACATCTTTCTTAAATCTGAATAAAACTAAAACATTCCTTCTTTTAAATGTGCACTCACTTCTTTGCTAAAGGATTTAAAATACATGTAAGATTTGGAGAAAGACAGTTTTTCTGTGTAATGAAAGAATCTTTATTTTTATTTGCTAATTAGAAATTTAACAGTCATCTTTTATTATTAAAATGACTTGTATTAATGTGAAAAGTAGAAGTTTCAACTAAGGTATCACAATTCCACAGATATAAAATTCCAAAGGTAGATGTCAGACTAAAATGAAAATCATCAAAGTAAAACACTGATTAGAGGCTCTAATACCCTTAGAAGCAAAAGGATTGAGAGAGAAAGTCTAGTAAAGGAGAGAGTTTTTGTGCAGAGATTTCCTTGAAGACAACTAATGCTGGGCTCTAAATCTTTTCTCGTCTTCCCCAAGGAGCAGGCTGGGAGTCTTCCTTCTCTACCTGAAAACTAGAGAAAGCTTCATTGGGAATATTTGGAAAGCTTGCAAATTCTGAGTGCTCTTTGGTCTGATGTCTGGCAAATGCCTTGCCATTCTTCAGGGAAAGGCTGACTTTCTGAGGTGACAGGGTCTAGAAAGAGAAGAGGATTCGTTTGCGAAGGAACTGCATTCATAGCAATGGGAGAGCAAAACTGCAAGAACGCTTCCTGTAGACCAGATGTAGATGAAAAGAGTGGAAGTACCATCCTGAAGACATTTTAAATTCTGTCCAGGAGAACTTTCAGGATGGGCACAGGGACTCCAACTGCTAGATTCTGTGTATGAAATAGACCCCAGGTTTTGCAGCTGGAGGAGGCTGGCCTCCAAAAGTCCACTGAGTGTTAAACATCTGTCAGGCCAAGTTCCTGCAATGCCATCTTGTGGTAGTACCTACCCAAGTAAGAACTTCCCTGTGTCCTTTTTACCTCTTACCCAACTTCAATTTAGAAGTGCTATTTACAGCAACAGGTGAGTGTAGGAGGAAACGAGTGAGACAGAAAGACCCATTCCCTCTACCTTCCACATCTCAAATGGCCAGCCAACAGCCAGGTTCTAGATGGAGAGAGGAGAAAACAGGATGTTAAATCAAAGTCAGAGTTTTGATTATTAGGGCCTACAGAGTTTAATTTCTGAGACTGAGTTTGTTACATGAACTGACTGTAGAAGCTTCAGTTACCTAAATCTGACAGAAGGACCATGAGACCTTCAAATGTTTTCATCCAGGATCAGGGGGAAACTACTACCAATAGAAAAGAAAAACTAAAGTGGGAGACTCAAATAAAGTTTTTTTTTCCTGTTTTGCCCTATGAATCATGCTTATTAAATAACTACCATAAAGGCTATCATCAGTTGGGTTTTCAAAGAAACTGCAGCTAAAAAGCAGTGTAAGTTAATTAATCAACATTGGAGATAAACTTAATATTATTCTTTAAAGTTAAAATACAAATTCCAGAGTCAAAGAGAAAGTAGCTAAATAAAAAGTTCACCAAGTACTTCAGCCTTATCCTGAAAGATATTTAGACAAGTATTTGTATATTTATAATTGTACCTAAATAGCCAAATGAGTATTTAATGTCACATCAATAATTTAAAGACAAATCATTTTCTCAATTTGTTAGAAATATAGGCTGGAAATTTTAAGTTGTTTTTCATCAGAATGGAAACTTGGTCACGATACACTAATGGTTCAAGTAGAAGACGTACAACCATGGTGTGAATGGTGATCAGAAGGCTAACTTAAAAAAGGCTTCCAGGCTTCTGAGTATTTAATGCAGATATTAATAAGAAGTAGACAACTATTCATGAAAAGTTAAATATTTACAAATTTAGTCATATTGTTTTGGTTGTGAAATCATAAATCAACTGTAATTTCTTCCCTATGATCTTTCAGAGATTGATTTTTGTGACTTGAATGGATTTCATTTATTGCAATCAATCCGGGCAATAGCATTTTGATTCTATTAATTAACTATCTTGCCATTGTAGAAAACTGAGTTTGTCTCCTCTGATTTAGAGCAAAGCCTAGTACAGAAAAGGGCACTAATGTTGCAGTGGTATAAAAGAGGACTTGAGCTCCAAAGAACAGTTTAAAAAAAGGGGCATTCAGAATGATCTTTAGTCAGTAAATAAAGCCTGTGCAAATAGCTATTTATGAAACTTGTATTACATTTTTCTTTTTAAGTTTATTTGCAGGATTGATAGGGAGCTTAGATGAATGACTGACAGATGAATCAGTTTTGAATCTGTCACTTTCTATTCACACTGTTCAAGAATAGACCTTCATCTTTCAATTGGATTTTGACAATACCTTCTTTTCCCCTTACTTACCTTATTTTAGTGATGCACCCTTCTAATGGGCCATCTACTATATGGCCAGATTACTTTTTTTTTTTAAAATTTGTTCAAGTCCTTTGTCAATTTTTAAAAAAGATTTATTTATTTCTCCCTCCCCCTCCCCCCTCGACCCTTCCCCTCCCCCCTCCCGTTGTTTTGTGCTCACTGTCTGCTCCCTGTGTGTTCTTCTGTGTCTCCTTGTCTTCTCTTTAGGCAGCACCGGGAACCAATCTCTGGACCTTCTGGAATGGAGAAAGGCTGCTCAATCTCTTGCACCACCTCAGCTTCCTGATCTGTTGTGTCTCTCATTGTCTCTCTTCTGTGTCTCTTTTTGTTGCGCCATCTTGCTGCACCAGCATTCAATGTGGGCCAGCACTCCTGCACAGTCCAGCTTTCCATGTGGGCCAGCTTGCTTTTCACCAGGAGGCCCTGGGAATCGAACCCTGGACCTCCCATATGGTAGATGGGAGCCCAATCACTTGAGCCACATCTGCTTCCCACCAGATTACTTTTTAATGCAAATCTGTTAATGTTCCCCTTTATTTAAAATCAATTGTGGGGAAGCGGCTGTGGCTCAATCAGTAGGGCTCCCGTTTACCATATGGGAGGCCCCGGGTTCGATTCCCGGGGCCTCCCAGTGAAGGCAAGTCCGCCCGCATGGTGTGGTTAGCTGACCCAGCGAGCACAAGCAGCAAGGGGGGGATAAATGAATAAATAAATAAAATCTTAAAAAAAAAAAAAAATAAATAAATAAAATAAAATCAATTGTGGGTCTCCAATTTCTCCAGTTTCTTTAACATACAAGATAGAGAGCATTCACAAGAGGGACACACCAACACGGGCACATCAGACTTCAATCTCATTAGCTGTTTGCTCTGCTTTTTTCCTTCTTATGCACACACACACAAAATAAGCATATTAAAATGCAAGTGACTGAAATGGATATTAGAAGGTAGAGTCTCTTTTATTAAAAAGACAAATCTGTAAGCTTAAGTTCATTGCTATTAGTAACAAATTATTGGTATAATAGTATGAAGATACCACAGTTAAAAGTCTATGGTGGGCTGGAAAAAGACCTTGACCAAAAGGGGGAAAGGGCAAATACAAATGAGTTTTTATAGCCAAGAGATTTCAAAGTGAGTGGGGAGGTCATTCCAGAGGTTATGCTAATGCACGTCTTAGCAGGATCTCATTGACTGCAAAAGTAAATATTGCCTTACATAGTGGGGCTCCTGAGGGCCTTAGACACTATAGGCAGGGCAGACAGCTCAGGAGTTTGGTGCCTGCCAGGGGGCCCTACTTTGGAACTTACGCTCCCCAGTGTAATAGAGTTGGACTCATTTGTGGTTTCCCTGCACATGACTCTTCTGTACCTTCTATTTGAACCTATAGTTAGTACTAGAGCTGATAGGTGTATGTCCAAGAGACTTAAATCTTTGGGCTGTCCATGTGCCAGCTGGGCCCTGAATCTCAACAGAGTTGCAACACCTACTTTCCAGTTCATTAGACTCACAGGACAACCAACAAGAAGATGATGATGGACAACGCCCATCCCAAGAAACAGAGAGAGTCTGCAACTGCAAGCAAGTTAGTCCCATCCATCTGCCTCCATGGGATCTAAGCCCCCTTAATTAGAGGCAGAGTGGGCATCACCATCCCAGCATCCTCAGGATTGGGGAATGGACGATGGACTAGAATAGACTTACCATTATTCTACTATAGACTTACTGTTATTCTAGCAATGGAAAAATTTTTATCATTGATGTGGAGGCAGTGGCCCCTGGAGGTTCTGAGGGGAGAAGGAGGGAAAAACAGGTGTAATATGGGGCATTTTCGGGACATTGGAATTGTCCTGAATGATGTTGCAGTGATGGATATAGACCATTATATATTTTGTCATAACTTACAAAGTTGTGTGGGACAGTGTAACCTATAATGTAAACTATAATCCATGTTTAGTGGCAATGCTCCAATGTGTGTTCATCAATTGTAAGAAATGTACCACACTAATGAAGGATGTTGTTAATGTGGGAAAGTGTGGGAGCATTAGAAAGTGGGGCATATGGGAATCCCCTATATTTTTTAAGTAACATTTATGTAATCTAAAGTATTTTTTAAAAAAATTATAAAAGGTATTGAAAAATACATTAAGCAATATGAAAAAAAAAGTCTATGGTGGGAAATGGATGTAGCTCAAGTGGTTGAGCACCTGCTTCCCATATATGAGGTCCTGGGCTTAATCCCACTACTTCCTATAAAAAAAAAAAGTCTGTGGCAGCACATTATAATGAGTATAACAAACATGGTGGGTTTATAAATGAGATTGTGGCTGAAACGGAGGTAGTCTAGGGATGTAAATGTCAATTGAAAGAAAGCTAGAGAATATTCCAGAGATTGAATAACATAGTGAACCTGGAGGTGGAAGAGGATTGTGGTTAATAATAAAAATATAAGAATGTTCTTTTATGAACTAAAACAAATGTATATCACTATTATAAAATGGTAAGAATATAGTGATGCACGGGAAAATACAATTATTGTAACTTGCGGACTATAGCTAACAGCAATACTGTGATATTCTTGCATCAATGTCAAAGAAGGTACAATGTTAAAGAATGCTAAGCGTCAATAATAAGACAGTTCAGGATATTTTCTTTTGGAGTAAGGAAAACATTCAAAGGTTTACTGGGGTGATAACTGAAAACTCTATGATGAAAGTGAAAGCCACTGAGTGTACAGTTTGTATAGACTGTACAAGGCATAGGACTGTATAACAGTAAACCATGTGATGGAAGATGGACTGTGGTTAACAGTACAGATTTGAGAGTGTTCTCTCATGAACTATAGCAAATGTACAATATTAATTCACAGCATTAATAATAGGGGGTTGTTATTAGTCAGCCAAAGGGGTGCTGATGCAAAACACCAATAATCGGTTGGTTTTTATAAAGGGTTTTTATTTGGGGTAGAAGCTTACAGTTACCAGGCCATAAAGCATAAGTTACTTCCCTTACCCAACTCTGTGAGGGTTCCAGCTTCCTGGGTTCCTCTCTTCCCAGGGCTTGATTCTCTCCAGGTCCAGCTGCTTGTTCTCTTCACAAGGCCAGCTGTAGGCTATTAGGTGAATGGCTCGTCTCTTTTCCTGAGGCCTTCTCTCCTTCCTCATGACCAAGCTCCTCTGTATGCTTACTTCCTGGGGCTCCAGCTCAAGACTCCAACATCAAAACTCTAACTCAAAAAAATTCAACTCTAAATTTGTCTTTTGCCGTGTCTTTTGTCTTTGATTCCCCACCCACCAAGGGGTGGGGATCAATGCCCTACTGATGTGGCCCAATCAAAGCCCTAAATGATTAGGGCTTAATCATGCCCGGATGAACAGACCAGTTTACAAGCATAATCCGATATCTATTTTTGGGATTCATAACTATGTCAAACTGCCAAACTGCTACAGGGGTATATGGAAAAATATACCAGGTGTACCCTATGGACCATAGTTACTGGTAATAGTCTGATCATGCTCTTTCATAATCTGTAACAAATGATCCACAATGATGTTAGGTGTTGGTGGAGGGGTGATGTATGGAAATTCTATATATTATGCATAATTGTTTTCTAAGCTCACAACTTCTCTAATAAAAAAAACGTTTTTTTTTTGTTTTTTTTTTTTAAAGTCTATGGGATATACTATAATAGATAAAACCAAACCATTCAGTTTGGTATCTATGGTCCAAGCCTAATTTATTTTCTGCTTCTTCCTTAGGCATATCTAACTTTGACAGGGAAATAATACAAGTGATACTGGAGTGATTTTTTGAAGGAGGGAGGAGCATATAAGTACAAGAGAGGCTGTGAAACAACAGGATTCTCAGTCTTCCTAGTTTATCTAAGACTAGTCCTGGATCCGTGATTTTGCTCACATTTTCAGGACTGTCTCAACTAAGCATTGTTGCATTGTTGATGGCCCTTTACTTTACAACTCTGATTAAATAATGAAATTTTAAATATGGATCTAGGACATAATTAAGTCTCTAAATATGTTAGTAACTCAGGAGACTTTAGCTTCATAATTTAAATTTCACAGTCATGTACATTTTTTACTAACATAATGTGAACTTTTAGAGTGACAAAAAGTCACAATCAAATAACTGAAATTCAGTTATTAATATTGCATTTGGGTATCTTATGTACTTTTAATAAAAATATTAAGAATTCTTTTCCTGTGAGATTTACATAAATAAGATTAATCATTATATCTGTAGGTGGAGTAATTCATCAGATCAGATAGATGATGAATTACTATCTCTAAGATCATTTATCTTTGAAAATTCTCTTCTAAGCTGAATGAGTGGAATTATCTATTTTGATATCAAATACTGTCCTTAGCCAAGGATTCAGTAAAACTAGAATATTCTATGCACAAGTTTCCACGTTATGATAAAAAATCCCACATTCTTAAATTCCACATAGTTCTTTTTGATATGGGTTGTCTTTCCCAGGTTTAATTTTCTTTCTAAGCCCTAATTTGACAATGTCACCTTGAGTCTATCTTTTTTATATGACACTGTCTGTTTTCCTAACTAGAGGAGGGACTATACATTCTATCTATTTGTTGCCCCTATATATAGCATAGTTCTTTGGGGATACTAAAGCAAATTTAGTTTAAAGGAAACTAAATTTTAGAGAAAAAATTACCAGATTTTTAAAAATGAAGGTGTTTCTCAAGAACGCTGTGAACAAATGTTTGTTGACAAGCACTGTTCTAGAGATGGGATATGTTTTGTGACACTTGCCCTTATTGTCTATTTACAGACACAAACCTTATACTCAAGACCCATTCATACAAGGAAAACAATGATACAACACAGCATATGCTAAGAGGTAAGTGAGTGGCATAGATATTGAGTGTTGAAGGAATTCAGAAAAAGACATGACCATTGAAGGTTGTATTAGCAGAGACATTTTAAAGTATCTGGGTGGATGTATTAGTCAGCCAAAGGGGTGCTGATGCAAAGTACCAGAAATCTGGTGGCTTTTATAAAGAGTATTTATTTTGGGTAGAAGCTTACAGATACAAGGCCTTAAAGAGTCCAACCCAAAGTACCATTAGAGGTATTTTCTCACCAAATGCCTGTTGCCACTTGTTGAAGCAAGATGGCTGCTGATATCTGTGAGGGTTCAGCCTTCCTCTTTCCTCTTATGGCTCCGTGGCCCAGCTTCTTCCAATCTCAGCTGTAGACTGGCATAAGACTCATTTCTCAAGGTTTCGCAATTGCTCTGCTGTCTTCACAAGGTCAGCTGTAAACTATCACGTGAATGTCTCATCTCTCCCTGGCATCAAAACCAAGTTCTCTCCTCTGCTGTGTCTTTTTCTGTGTATCTACTCCTCTGTGTTCTTGATTGAACGTCTGTTTATATAGCCCACCAAGGGGGCTAGGACTCAACCCTGCATGCCTAATGATGTGGTCGAATCAAAGCCCTAATCTCAATTTTGTCAAGTAAACGAAAAGCCTTTGGATTTAAATCAATCAAAGGGTATCATGCCTAGAGGAACAGACTAGTTTACAAACATAATCTCTCTTTTTGGAATTCATAAATAATCTGAAACTGCCACAGTGGATTTAAATGACATATTCTATAATTTTAATGTATAGAATATGTACAAACCGAAAAAACCCCACATGATTTTCCAAAAAAAAAAAAAAAGATATCATTGTATTTGTGAATAGGCAAAGGGGCGTTCTGAACTCAGTGTTTAATTCTCTGAAGGAGGGCTTCTTTAAGTGCATGTCTCTGTCAACAGAACACTAACATTATTTTGAGAATTAAGAGCCTTATTTTTTCACTGTGCAACCATACGTTCTAATCAGAAGTCATGTACAATTTGTAATGGTAACTTTTATATTTACAAAGTACTCAAATTAAGGAATACGCAAATACAGCAACCACATTTATTATTACTGTTACTTTGTCAGTGGAGAAATCACCAGAAAAATGGTGGTAAAAGTCTATGACTTGTAAAAATTTGTGAAAAATAAATTACGCTAATAACAATGTGTAATATTTCAATAGTATTGCATTATCTTGCCCAAGCACTGTCAGTGAGACAAAAAATGAAAGCATATGACTTCCAACTTTGGTTTTATTAAATCCTAAAGGGAAACTGAAGCTTTGATGGTTCTTACCCAAGATATTACATAATTTGGACTCCAGCCCCCATCCATTTGACTACAAAGCCTATGTGTTTTCCATTTCCCATATTATAATTAACCTGGCCCCTTATGCATATTTGTACACACACACACACACAAGTTCAGTTTTTTTCAGATTTGGGGAGCTTTTTGGGTAAAAAGTTTTCTCTTGGCCTATCAATACTATGCTAAAAATTACATAATGAAGATTCCCTTTAGTTCCTGGTATATCTTTAGATTTCTATAGTCCTAAATATTATTTATTCATTTACTCATACATTCTGCTTAGTGCTGAAGATAATAAGACAGTCCCTGTCTTCTAGAGACTTACGAGCCAATTGGAAAAAAAAAAAAGTATAAACAAATACATGCTACCGGGAGCAGATGAAAGTAGCTTCTGGGTTCGATGAAGAAATAACAGGGAGAAAAGACAATTCATTGTATGTGAGTTCCAGTACACTTGAGCCTCAGCTTGCTAAAATCTTCTTTGTGTGTTTTCTGTAAAGATAAGACAGCCTTATTACAAAATCCTTTTCATAACTAGATTACCAAGGTATTGGATGGTGGCCAGCAATGGACATACATATCAAATGATAAATTGAGCTCTTTCTCCTATGCCTTCTTTTTGCCTATACACAGTTCTGTCACAAACCTTGAAACATTTTGGTCTTTGTTATTTATTTATTTAAATGTTCTGATTTAACTAGACTAGAACCTACAGTGTCTTTATTCTCTGTGTAGCTAAACCTTAGCACAGAATTTGGCTTATATAATGCATACTATATATATATATATATTTTTTTTTTTTTTTTAAAGATTTTATTTATTTATTCATTTATCCCCCCCCCTTGCTGCTCGTGCTCGCTGGGTCAGCCAACCATGCCGTGCGGGTGGGCCTGCCCTCACCAGGAGGCCCCGGGAACCTAACCTGGGGCCTCCCATATGGTAAACGGGAGCCCTACTGATTGAGCCACAGCCGCTTCCCCCAATATATATATTTTGAAGTAAATGAAATAAATATGCAACATTTGACAGTTTATAAATGCCTTTCATATAACACACCAATATATTTACATGTATAAAAACACAAGTATATATATATGTCTAGCTATGTGTATATGTATATGTGTGCATACATATATAATGTTATGTAATTAGCATCACTATTTTTCATGTCAGGGAGAAAATTCCATCATTAAGCAAGACTTAGTTTTAATGACTGGAGTTTATTTTTTTCTAAGAGTAATAATTGTAATATAGTCAGGTCTGGGACTACTGAATTTATTTCATATATTAAGAAATTGATGCACAGAGAGATTGCTATTAGGGCAAGTTTAGGCATAAAATCAGAACTGGAACAAAGGTTTACTGATTCCCAGATCAATGTCCTTCTATTTTACTACACTAGTAAATGCACTGCTAACACAGGAAATAAGAATAATAACACCTATTTGTTCCTTTCACCCAAGGTTCTCAGCATGTCTTGCTAATTGTATCTAAAATCAGAGAAAATAAAGCTCTTAGACCTTCAGGATTTTGTCTAATTCATTCTGCAGCCAGTGGCTGAGTGCAAAATTTAGCCCTTCCTTCATTTTGATGAAAAGATCATAATGGCTGTGCCAACCTATTAGTGTTTAGAGAAGCTGTGAGTTAAATTTCTGTGCTTCAAAGGATAAAAAGCATTATTTCTGTTTTGAGATGATAGTCAAAAAGTTATGCATGTAGGAGGTTCATTCAGCACACACTTCTAACATACTTTAAAATCTGTCTTAAAATAGAAATCTGTCTAGCTCTTCTGACTCTCTTATAAATTGCTAATGTCAAGGCTCAGAATGTTATTTAGTTTGAACTTTTTAAAGTAGTGCAGTATATAAGTTAAGGGTTACTATTATACAACTGTGTTTGGATTACGTCAAATGTTAATGTTTAAGTGTTTATATTTTTCATTCTCATATTAGCTTTGTGAGGTCATATTTATAAAAGATGCTTGGTATACTAGAACCATTCTTTGATTTAGTACTTTAGAGTGAGTGATAATTATGATCAAGTATCTGCAGATAGTATTTCTGAAAACAGATGTATATAATAAGGTTAAAAAATAGTAAATCAGATTAGAAATAACAATTATAACTCTAAAATTATAGAGTAACATTTACATACTTGAGAATTTTGGGTTAAACATGTTACGAAACATATATTTAAGTAAACTTCAAATCTTGCCCTTTGAGCCTTTTACTCAAAGCCTCTATCCCAACCATATTCGTTCAACCATTACTTCATAGAATCAGGCCTCTAAATTTCTAGTGGATTTATTTCTTATCCTCTGACATATCTTGCAACCAATACCAATGCCATTATCATATTTAAGGTACTCAGTAATAATGTTTTTAAAATTTATTATACAAATGTTCTCATCATGGAAAAATACTACAGGGTCAGGACACTTTACAGGTACTTTAGGATAGGTCGGTTTAGGATAGATTTTCTTTTTTCAAAAATGATCAGAATGATGAAGCATTTAATTGGAACTTCAAAAGTCTAATCTAGTTATAAAGGAAAAAATATGATGTGGTTGTTTTCTGGTTTAAATGCCGAAATTATTACACTTTCTAAGCCATTAGACTATACTCTTTGAGGGTTTCCTAAGTTTGGATTTGTTTGTCTATCTGGAACAACTTTCAGAGCTGATTGCTCCATGATGAAATCCTGTCTATCAAGAACACACACTCCAACACCAGTCCTGACCCTGTAGTATTTTTCCAAGATGAGAACAGTCAGCTAATCAATTAGAAAAATATTATTATTGAGTACCTTAAGTACGATATTGGCATTGGTATTATTTGGAAGTTATGCTAGAGGGTAGGAAATAAATCCACCAGAAATTTAGAGGCCTGCTTTTATGAAGTTCCTAGGGATCCAGTTTAGGACATGTTGGGGTATCTCTTCCGAGGTGGTTTGGAGTTGTATGGACCCTAGAAAAACATGTTCTTAAACACAATCCATTCTTGTGTTGAACCCACTGTAAATAAGAACTTTTTATGAGGTTGCTTCAGTTAAGGTGTGACCCAACCCAATCAGGATGGGTCTTAATCCTATTACTGGAGTCCTTTTTAGCAGAATGAAATTCAGATACACAGAGAGGAAGCCATAGAGGAAGCAGCCAGAAGCTGAACATCAAAGGAATGTGGCAGAGAAAAGAGAGGCCAGGAGAGGTCACCATGTGCACAGCCATGTGACAAAGAAGCCCATGACCAAGGATCGCCATCAGCCAGCCCCAGAATGCCACAGTCTTCAAGGACAAGGCACAACTTTGATGATGCCTTGATTTGGACTTTTTCCTAACCTCAAAACCGTGAATGAATAAGTTCCCATTGTTTAAGCCAACCCACTGTATGGTATTTGCTCGAGCAGCCAAGGAAATAAAACAGTCTCCAAATATCAGGACAAGCTTCTGATCAAGACCAGGAGGAACCTAAGGCACATTTTTGAATTTTGGAGGCAGCATTGTACCCCATGTGGGTGAGCAGCTCCAACCCATTTTCCATGTGTCTCTTAAAGTTGTCAGGGTTGAATGTTACCCAGAGCAAGATAAGGTACTGAATCATGTGCAGGCTGCTGAATAAGCTTCCCTATATCCAATGATGCTCAAACTGATTATTGAAAATAGGGATGCTCTAGGAAACCTCCAGTGGGCCCTGATAGGAGAAACACAGCAAGGCACTTAGGAATCTGGAGAGAAAAGCCATTCTCTGATTTGCAGAAAAAGTGTTTATGAAAAGAGGTCTTAGTTTACTTCTGGCCTTGGTAGAAATAAACATTTGACCTGGCATACCAAGACATATGCCACCTGAGCTGCCCATTATGAACTGGATGTAGTCTGACACCACAAGTCATAAAGTTGGGCATGTGCCCAGTTCCACATCATCAAGTGAATGTGATATGTACAAAATCAGGTTTTAGTAGGCCTTAAAGGCATAATCAAGTTAAATGAAAAAGAAGTTCGTACTCTCATCACATATACTCTAGCTGTGTTTCTCTCCTTCAACTTACACTGTAGTCTCACAGGGAGTTCCATATAACTAGCTGGCTGAGCAAGAAAAAAAAATGGAAGCTGGTTTACAGATGGCTCTGTTTTTACCTCATATGAAAGTGCAAGTATGCTGCATTACTGAAGTAGTCAGATATGACCCTTAAGGTTAGTAGAAAAGGAAAGTATTCCCAATTGGGAGTGTGTTTGTGAATTCATTTTGCTTAGTAGGAGATATGAATATACACTGATTCATCATCAGTAAGTATGGTTTGACTGTATAGTTGGGGATTTGGTAGGATTCAGATTAAAAAACTGTCCCAGAGACAAGGAGGTCATGGAAAGAGGCAGGTGAATAGACTTTTTAGAATGCACGTAGGCTGTGAGGATATTTGTAGGTTCCATGTGAATGTTCAATAAAAGGCAACCATAGACTGGAAGACTCTCAATACTTAGTTGTATAAGGTAACTAATTCTATTAAGCTTTTTTTCTCAGTGACTTCCATCCTTGCTTAAAAGGTTCATTAACAAAGTGGTCATGGGCAAAGGTTGTGCATGGGCTTAACAATATGGACTTCCAAATCTCAAGTCAGATCTTGCTATGGCCATTGTTGATTGCCCAAACTGCGAATAGCAGAGACCAATTCTGAGCCCCCAATAAGATCAGAAAAATCTACTTACATAGCTTGAGTTTCTGTCCTTTGGTGCATTTTCTATTATATTAAGAGATTCAAATGAACTATTTATTAGTGATATTAATATAATTAAAAAGATGTTCCAAAATCCAATGGAAATGTGGTTGGTAGGGGGAAGTAATCTACATAGTAGTGGCCAAGGGAAGGGTAGGTAGTGGCAGGCATTATTAAACGTATGCATTTGACCTAGGCCTCAAAGAATGACTGGGACTTTGTAGTCAGAGCCAGTGTAAGAACATTTTAAATGGAAAGAGTAATGTGCATGTGGGGGAAAGCATGGAAGTTAGAAAGAGGAAAAGTACAAGAGCTGTTTTGGAAATGGAGAGTAATAACTGGAAAATAATATAACTGGAGATGAAGCTGGAAAGACAGGTTGGGGCTTGAATTACCAGGATAGGGACTTTGAAGTTTATTTTTGATAATACTAAGATTAGAGGAAAGGCTGGAGGAAGTGTTTCAATAGACCTATTTACCTACAAGGGGACACAGGGACAGATTAGAGGGGCTGATTTAAATCGGAACACCCCCAATTATTTCCCTTTGCCCAATCCACTGACATCGGGAGTCTGATAGGTTGAGTATTATTGTCCCCAATATAAGGACTGCACCTTTAATTAAACACACAAAAATAGGAGAGATTTCTTTACCTAGACTTTTCAAACCCAAATACTAAAAAAAAAAAGAAAAAGAAATCAAAATCACGGTTACACGAATGGTAATAATCACTGCTATAAATGTTGATTTGCCCTTTAGTTTTTAACTCTTTGAATGGCTAATTCCTTAGCAAAAGAATAGATTGCAAACCTATTGATTATTGATTAGATATCTTATTTAGGATTGTCCTAAAGGAAAATAAGTTATTAATATTTATAATTTATAAAGAAATATATCTATTCTATTAGTGGTTTAAATTAATGATAGGTAGATGTCGCTGGTCTACTCTGAGTAGTACTTGCATTTTTTATAACTTCCCCATTGTTGTAGTAGTGGGAGTAGTTGTGGTAACAAGAACAATAATATAGGTCATATTTATTGTAAATTTACATGTCAGGCACAGTTCCAACCACAGCCTTATAAAGTAGCAGTTAGTAATATTGCCATTTTACAATTGGGGAATCTATCACACAGAAAGGTCAATTAACCTGATCAAGGTCACACAGCCAGAAAGTGTTGGGGCAGACACTCTACCCCAGTCAATGTGGTTCCAGTGGCTGCCTCCTTAATTACTATGACGTTTAATGATACTTGTGGTAAACGGCTCATCAACCATAAGAAGCTAATAAGTCTAGAAAGAGATTATAGTTGTTTTTGGTTTTGTTTTTAAAATGTGACAATAATTAGCCTATATTTTGATACATTGATTTTGTCCTACTAGCATGTTTCTCTAACTCCAGCCATGAAGAGAAAGTAAAGGTGAATATGAAGTGTTGTGATGGTTAGGCTAATGTGTCAACTTGACCAGGTAATCGTGCCCGGTTGTTTGATCAGGTAAGCACTGGGCTAATTGTACTGCAAGGCCATTTTTGTGGACTTAAATCATCAGTGAGTTGATGGCATCTATGGCTGATTACATCTACAATCAAGTGAGAAGATTGCCTTCAGCAATATTGGTTCCGTTTCCCTAGAGAACCCTTAATAATACAAGTGTCATCATTTCTGCTTTTTCATCAATCACAACTGTTTCTAGTCTTTTTTTCTTTTTTAACATCATTTCGAAAAGCATAGTTAATTTAAAATGTCACTATTATTCTGAAAGTCGTGATTTTTGGTCAATTACTGAATTTACTGAAACTTGACCATAGAAAGGGCATATTAACAGAACATATCCTTCAGGGTTGCCTTCTTTGGGTTACACTAAAGGCTTTAAAGTGTTTGGCTTTATGACCATTTATAAACACTTTGCTCTCTATATTCACGGTGATGCTACTATATTTGTTGATGGTCATGTGAGCATTGTATGTTTTGTTTTTAATTTTTTACATGTTCATATATTTAGTTGTCACTTGTAAATTCTTTTTTAGTTCCCTCATCTAAGATAGCTAGGGCTGGGCCCATCACTGCCTAGAACCTAATGATCTAGATCTTATTTGATAAATGCATAAACTGTGCCTAAAGGCCAATGGTCCTGTGCCAGGAATAGGGAACCAGTTAGCAAATAAATGAATTATCCTTCTGTTTATCACTGAATTTCACAATCTAATGTTGTTTGAACAAAGCCTTATGCCTTAATCATTAAAATGATGGCTGCCCTTTGGCTCCTCTTGTCAACTACAAGACATGAAATTCTTATTAGAATATATGTATACATATATAGTATATAATCTATAATAAATATACTAAAATAGAAATATATGTGTAGTTTCACTTATTATTCACCATAATGTCCAATAATCAAGGCTTAACCTTTTAAATAAGCCAATTCACTTTCAGAATTAAAGCACACGCTGTAGAATAGTTTTTAAGTTCACTAATTGTTGTTCTTTCCTGCAGATAATGGTACTAAAATACTTTTATCAGACATGATTTGTAGGCACAGTATTCATTATTTCTCTATTCTTATATATTATAGTTTTTATATATATTATACTATATTCTATCTTTTCTCAAATGAAACATTTCTTTGAGATAATATTAATAATCATGCTCCTTAAAAATCAGTAAAACTTAGTGAAAACACTCTGAGCAAAAATTTTATACTGAGCAAATCTTTACCAGTCTAGTGATTTTTGAAAATGCTTAACACCCTTGTGATAATTAAAGACTTTTTGTTCCAGTTTAATCACATTTCTTAGCATTTCTCTGTAAGTGAGTACATTTGGTATTTTCAAGCTAAAAATATAACATAGTTCTGACAAGTCGTATCATATTTGTTATTAAATGATTCAAAATTTTAATTGCACCTTTACATTGGAAACCAAGCATATATTACAGACATATGAGGTCATCTTTAAAGTTCAAGAGTCTTTTCAGAAGGGTAAAATGAATATAATATTTAAGGGAAATGTCAATTTTATTCTAAGCAATTACAGTAAAAAAAAGAAATAGTTAAGGATAAAACATTTTGAAAATTGGAAAGGCAAAGGAAAAAACAGAAAGTAGTATCCCTTTTCTGGTGATATGTTGACATTGTTATGAACCTACAAAGTTTAAGCTGTATGTTAAATTTTTCATTCTTTCTTCTTTTATTTTTGTAAAAGAAACATAACAAAGTGATATTCAAACGTTATGGGCAATTAAGTATTAGAACCATTTGTTTCATCTTTTATTTATCATGGCTGGCCAAAAGATAAATAGTCCTCTTCAGCTGGACAAAAATGTGACTTAGTGTTATACGGAAACAACAAGGCAGTCTGAGAAAGTGAAAGGTGTTTTAGGTACATAAGCCTTAAGTGAAAACATTTAAATTGATGAAAAGGGCCAAATTTAGGATTCACGTTTATGAAAAACTCATTCTGATTTCCATAAACATTTTGTGTTTCCTGGGATAATTTTTAAAAGCATATAACATATATAGCTTGCCTCTCATTAAAGAGTAAAGAATTGAATGTTATTTGGCAGAGAGTTGAATAGAGTAAGTGAAGTTGTCATTTTAATGGAAAAAGATTGCTAGCACCTATGAGTTTTTCCATTTCATGTCAGCTCCCTTGCCTTACTTAAATTTTTTTTGTCAGTACCCCCATGAATCAAGTGACCTCTTTTTCATATGCTGAGATTATTCAGCATGTACTTTTTAAATAGTTTCTATTGGCCCTAAGGTGCATAGAAAAGGCTGTGGAGGACAAGGGCAAAATGGGAGATGAGAAGATGTGTTGTACTGTGGGAGGAAGGCTGGAATAGAGCCCAAAGACCCAGGTTTAAATTCATACTGAGCCCTCCCGGGCAACTGAGGGCAATTCATTTAACCTCTTTTCAGATCTACTTTCTCCAGCAGCATACAGTAGAATACATGGCCTGACAAAAATGCTTTAAATGCTTGTTTCATGGGCTTATTTGTAAGGGCTACTTAGATCATGTATGATGGTAACACACAATTCAAACATTAATGGGTGACTAAAATATTAGTGGGTATCTGAAAACTTGGGCTGCAAAATTTGAATTCCTAATAAGTATTCCAAGATGTCTGTTTTAGTTGCCTGGCTGTCAAAATAAATACCATGCAATGGGTTATCTTAAACAATGGGGATTTATTGGCTCACTGTTTTGAGGCCAGGAGAATTCCAAATTAAGGGATCAGGAAGTCGTTGCTATTTTCTTGAAGACTGTGGCATTCTAGGGCTGGCTGCCAGTGATCTTTGGTCCTTGGTTTTTCTGTCACATGGCAATGCACATGACAACCTCTCCTAACTTCTGTTTGTCTGACTTTTCACTCAGCCAAGTAAGGAGTCCTGTAATCCAGATTAAAGTGCAACTGGATTCAGTAGGGTCACACTTGAGCTGAAGTAACATCTTGAAGAGATCTTATTTGCAGTGGGTCCACACCCACCAGAATGCAGACCAAGAGCAAGAACATGGCTGAAATGGGGAACACAATTCAGTCTACCACAAAGTCTAATAGCTTCATTGCAGTATAAACCTTCATGGTGAAAATATTCCTATGAAATCCTAAGTACCATTTGGATACTTCAGTTTCCACAAATTGGAAACTCTTTCCTTTATCATTTTTTCCCAAATGTAAGAATTGACTGCAGGACAATGAAATCTGCCCTCCCAGAGTCCTGTAAGAAGCATTCAGGGGAGCGAATGTGGCTTAAGCGGTTGAGTACCTGCTTCCCACATGGAAGGTCCTGGGTTTGGTTCCAGGTGCTTCCTAAAAAAAAACAAACAACAAAAAAGGAAGGGGAAAAAAAAAAAAAAAAAAAAAACAACTCAAGAGGAGCTGTTGTGGCTCTGTGGTTGAACATCCAACTTCCCACTCACCAGGTCCTGGGTTTAATCCCCAGGCTCCAGTAGCTAAAAAAACAAAAAACAAACAAACAAACAAAAAACCCATTCAATATTGTTGGTCTTTTCATCGACTGATTGCACATATCCTCATTTTCTTTTCATAAAGCATATCTGAGAAAAAAGCAACCTGGATTAAGATCTGTGCTGTCTTGCATAACTTTTATTTAGCAGGCAACATCAACTGTAGACAAAGATGGATCCAGGTTTTGTAGGGCTAAAGCTTAAGCAATTTGAAGGGCCCTTTTTAAAAAAAAGAATGCAAAATTATAAATACAAAATTAAGTATGAAAGTCATATTTTATTTAGAATGAGAGAACAAGTTAAAACAAATCAGGTCCCTTTCTTCTCAATTCTTTTTAAGCTATTTACTGGAAAGGCTTATGTAGAAAAGCTTCATGATTACAGCTTAACTTTCCCTCCTCACCTGGAACTTTACAACTTCCAGCAATTCCTAGCAGCCCCAGGGGCCTGTGCGAGAGTGGGGGGACTTGCAGGTTCATCTGATCTTGACTATGGAGAAAATCCACTTAACTGCTTTATTTTTTTAATTTTTAAAAATTTTGTGTTTAAGTTACCAGGGCGAGGGAATGAACCCAGGACCAACTACTGAGCCACATCGACTCCCCTACTTTTGTTTTAGTCTCTCTTCACTCGACCTACCAGTGCTACCTATCAGCTTTGAGAGGGACAACTCTAAAGCACAAGGAGACTCTCTTTCAAGGATGATAGGCTTTTTAATCAATGCCCTCTCTGGACTGACTGCCAAGTGATTTTAGGGGTGGGCCACAAAGCATGCCTCTTACAGGTAAAGTTTTCCTGTGCCCAGGAACTTAAAAAACATTTCCTTGGGGCTAGGCCAACAGGCTATTTTGAATAAGCACCTGCTTTCTGTCTCAGGGTGGCCACAATTTTTTGTTTTCTTGCTGCCTCTGAATTCCCCATCTTCTCTTTTCCCTCAGTGCTGGGGCATCCTTCATCTTTGTTGAGTTTCTTTTAATCTCACTACCTAGGGCAGGGTTCGCAAACTTGGCTGCACATCACCTGGGAAATGTCAAAGCTACTCATATGGAGTTACATCCCCCAGAGGCAATTATTTAATTAATCTGAATGACTTCAGAGTGCAGTCAACCTTGGGAACCATTGCTAAGATTCTAAAGGTTCTGAATGTTTTTTTAAGGGGAGCAAAAATAGCTGAAGAGCCAAAGGTTATTATGCATGTTAGACCTCACTAATTTGTGTACTTGTTTTATTGAAAAAATAAATTCATTAACATTTCAAGAGCTGTTGGGTTATTTCTGCATGGTTGAAACAATTGATATCTTATTGTATATATCTTAGAATTGGTTTAGATATTCATTTAAATGAAGCAGAATTAAGAGATTAAATTCATTCTGGCCTTCAAATTTACTACATTTTTCAATGTTATTCTAAGCAGATGGCTGAAGTCATCAAACTAGAAGTTTTTTCCTTTAACGTTTCTTCAAACTTTATGAGTCTATGGTTTCGGGGGAGTATCAGTGGTAGACCACAGATAAGTGTGGAATAGGGTAAGTCTAGAAGTGAAGATGGAAGCTGTGCTGTAAAGTGGCATGACTAAAGGAATGGGCAGGTTAAAGGAATTACGTAGAGAAAGTTGGTGTGAAGTCCAGATTCTAAAGTCCAATTCAGTCATTGAGTCAAACTGGACAAAGTAAGCAAGGTTTTGAGGTCTATAGAGAGAATGACAGTTTATAGAATTACTTTCTGGCATAAACCTGGCATTACAGTAATGGGACCAAGGTACTGAAATATCTTGATAAGGTGTTCTTAATAGCTCTCCAACAACTGGGATTTGATGCTGATCCTGGAGTTTTTACAGACTACCTGATTTGATCAGATCTATGTGACCACAAGCATGTTCTTTGGAGTGAGGCAGGGTTCTGTAGGGGCTAAGACTAAAGCAAAGGGCCATAACCTTTTATGAATCACACAATCAATTTAGGATGTAGTGACCAGCATTTAAAATTAATAAAATATAATTGAACTGATATAAAATGCTGTGAGGATAATTATTGCTCCATGGTACATAAATTGACAAGACTAGTTTCAGAGAAAGGACATTTAACTTTAGTTCTCGATTATCTCAACAAAACCTAAGAGTTGGCAATAGGGTAACGGAAAGCTAGGAAACAAAATCATCTCAAGTGCCTCCTCTGGAGATGAGGGAGCAAATGGATTGTATCATAATTTAAACCTCTCTTATAGGGAGTATTGTGGAAATAGAGGGTGGAAGAGGGTAACTTGGTAAAGGTAACAGTGCATATTGGTGAGAGAAAGAGTTTTCCCATTTTCAAATAATAGTGAAGAATGACAGAAAGTAGTTATTAATGAAAGAGACATATACTAGACTTCCATACAGTCAAGAAGAATAAACAACATCTTGATCAAACCAGCAAAAATAAAATACAGGAAACAACAGTGTAAAATAAATAATAAACATAAAATGAAAAAAGTAAAATAAATTATTTAAGTAATTGTAACAAATGTGTAATCCAATTCTACCGAAACAAAAATTGAGAATGGACTAAAAAACAAAAAAAGAAAATCCCATTAAATACAGCTTATAAAATAATTTAAAAGAAAGTAATAAATTGTGTCAATACAAAATATATATTTTACTGTTTGTCAAGGTCAAATATATTGAAAGCCACTGTTTTAGGGAGCTGCATAATTTTAACATAAGAGTAAACAACTTGGCTGGTTGATTGGTTTATTCATTTATTCATTCATGTGCTCAAAAATATTTATTAAACTTCTAGCATTCTCCATGTATTGGAAAAGGTGTTTGAGTCACAAGGAGAATAAGAAAAACACAGTTCCTGGGTTCATGGAGCTTACAGTGTAATGGGAAAGATAAACAATAAACAAATGTGGCAAACAAAATAATTGCATTTTATAATGAGTTAATTTGGAAACCATCAGGGTGCTTGCCAGAGAATCAGGGTATTTACTATAGAATAACTGGGTGTAGTCAGAAAAGGTGACTGAGAAAGTGACATTTAATTGAGTTCACTTCCATCTTCCATTGGATATGGGGTTCAGAATTTTCACATCTAATATTTTACAGTCTGATTCCTATTTCTCAGTCCCAATCCTCACATAAAATTAATAAAGTGAGTTATTTTATTTCCTTCTGAAGGATGGGGATCTAATTTCTACGGATTTATAATGGGTTGATCTGCTTAATTAAATTATTTGGAATAGAATCAGACATTTTATTTTCCTTCAAGTTTAAAAATACATTTAAAAGTAAATGGAAGGAAAAAAAAATCCTATAAAAAGTTCACAAAACCAGTCCTCTAAAAATAACATTTGAAAAACCCCAAGTAATTAGCTAAATAGGCTTCATATTCAAAGATAAATTACCAATTAACCTTCCCTGGCCCCTTATCAGAAAAGAGAGCTAGAGAGTTGAAGAGTGAGGAATTCCTACAGAGGGAGGATCTGATCCATTTTGAGGGATGCCCTTGCTGGAGGCAACACTTACTTGAAAGAAAATCCCAGTCAATGATTCCACTTAAGTTTAGAACCTCTTAAGGGCTAAAAGAGAAAACTCTATTTGCTCAGAGGAAAAACAAACAATCCAGAAATGGAGAGGGCTGGTAGACAAAGCCTTCTTAGAGTCAGGTATGTTTTCTGTCAGTGGGTTTGGGTCCAAGAAGATTATGCTTTATTTTGAGCTCAGTGCTTTGAGCTTTATTTTGAGCTTTACAAAATGCAAACATGGTTTAAACTGTATAATCCCAATTTGTTGTTAAGAAGAGGATATAATATTTGTGTTACAATCAAAAGCATTTCTGGAATTCAGATATTGTGTGTCAACTGCTTCTCCTTGTTAAGTTATGCTGTCCTAATGTCATATACAGAAATAGCACATTTTAAGAAAATCCTTGCATGAAAATTGAAAATAGAAAGCAAAGAGCTGGATGTTCTCTTTTCATTGTTCCCATAACACTATATATCCCTTTCTTTTAGTATTTAAGATTTTTAAAACAGTTTACTTATACATGTTCTTTCCAGATTATGAACTTCTTGAGGAAAGAGATTTTATTTTGTAATATCTTTGTAATGTCAGTGTTAAATATGTCTGACATACTCAGAAAATGTTGAATTAAGACAAAATTAAGGGGGGGGGGGCGCGCAGACGTGGCTCAAATGGTTGGGCTTCCATCTCCCATATGGAGGGACCTGGGTTTGATCCCCGGGACCTCCTGGTAAAAAAAAGAAAAATATAGAAAGGTGCACGGGCCACCAGGCCCTGCGAGTGGATGTGCCACCAGGCCCCCGCGAGCCACGCAGCAAAATGATGACATAACAGGAGAGGGACACAAGGGAGAGTGATACAAGGGAGAGCCAAGATGAGACACGCTGGAAAACCAGTAACTGAGGTGGTGCAGGTAGCAGAACGCCTCTCACCCACATTGGAGGTACTGAGGATCAAATCCCGGTGAAGACAGGATAAGAGAGGGTAGGAAAGAGATGCAGGGAATTGCCCAGTGAATGGACACAAAACAGCAAAAATGGGGGGGAGGGGTGTTAAAAAATGTATTAAAATAAAATTAATAAATCTTTAAAAAACAAAACAAACAAAATTAAGGATGCTTATTCACCTCACTAAAAGGTATAAACCCCATCGTGGGCTTTTGTCCCCACCTCTCTGGAAAAGCTACTTATTTTTGCCAGTGACTTCCGTGATGCTAAGCCCTGTGGCCACTACTTTACCTAGCAGCTGCATTTGTCGGATTTGCCTACACTCCTCCTCCTGCAAACATTTTCTCTGCTTGGCTTTTTTTTTTTTTTTTTTAATTATTTTGTACATTTAATAATTGAAAACATAAACAATTAAAAACTAAAAATTAAACACAGATGAATAAATATATACATTTCTCAATTTTGGGGCAACACATACCTTGCTTTTTTTTCCTCCCCCAACCACTGGAGTGCCTTAGGGTTCAGTTGCAGATCTCTTCTCCATTATCACTCCCTAGATGATATCTCCTACATTGTAAGATTTAGTCCCCTACAACGATACATCTATATAAATATCTCTACCCTGACACCTGTATCATCAAACCAATAGCTTTTAATTAACAATTCAATTGGAATTTCAATTTAACTTAAATTGAAATTTTTCTCCCTCAAGCCTGTTTCTCTGGAAGTCTTTTCAATCTTAATACATGGTAACTTCATCCTTCTAGGTGCTCAGGTCCAAAACCTTTGAGTCATCCCTCACTCCTTCATCTTTTACACCACATATTGAATTTATTAGAAAATTCTGTTGTCTCCACCTTCAATGTATATTCAGAAACTGACAGCTTTCACCACTTTTATTACGACTGTCATAGTCCAAGCCACCATAATCTCTCGTTTGTATCGTAGCTAAAACTTCCTCATATTCCTGCTTCAACACTTGGCTTCCAGTGGTTTATTCTTCATACAGCTGCAAGGATGATCTTGTTAAAACTTAGTTCAGATCACACCACCTCTCTTCCCAAACTCTCCAATGGCTTCCCAAATCAGAGTCAAAACCAACTTGCTTAGAATGGTTCCTAGATGGCTGTAGAACTGAAACCCACCCTGTCTGACCTTACTATGCTTCTTTTTGCTCAACACACATTAATTTCACCGCCATCCTTGTTTCTCCTTCAGGTAAAATATGCTACTTGCTTCTGCCTGGAATCCTCCCCTGACCAAGACAGCCTCATAGCTTGCTCCCTAGTTTCTTGAACTTTCTTTTAAAAATTGCCTTCCTCTTTCCTGCTCTTCTTATCTCTATTTTTCTCTGTAGTGTTTATAACATTCTATAAAGTTTCTGTGTTTTATTCTTATTATCTGTATTTCTCTGCCACTGTATAAGCTCCATGAGGGCTAGGATTTTTGCCTCTTTTCTTAATTTTTATCTCTCCTCCATGTAGAAGAGTTTTTAGCATATAGAAAGTATTTGATAAATACTTGTTAAGTGGATGATTGAATTGAACAGAAGGAATGATTTATTCAGAAAGTTAGGAACAATTTATTTTATTTATTTAAAATATTGGAGCACTTTGTTTTGTCTGTCAACATATTATTATGTAGTTCCAGCTTATAAAAGTAGTCAAGTGCATCATTTATTGATGACTAGGACAATTGATATCATTAATTCAGATACTGGAAACCCAGAGTAGACAGGAAGAAAAAGTGAGTCAGAATTTAGACAACTCTTTCTCCTTAGGTTGTGACAAAGACTAGCAAAACTAGCTCAGGCAATCCCAGGAGACAGACATTGGTTTTCTAGGCACAGGTTTCAATGAGTACAGCTTTCCAAGTTCCAATTCCCAAAGACATTGATACAGGCAGTTGATTCTGGGAGCCAGAGAGAACACTGCTGAGGTGAATCAAGTGTTAGGTAAGACATCTCTCTTTGCTGAAGTACTTTTTTTTAACCAGTAATCCAATGGAACACAGGGGTTATTTAAGCTCCCTGAGAAAGGAGATTGGCAAGAGCTGGGCAGGGTACCATGGGATGAGCTTTTGATTGGTGTTCTAGAGTTGTTATTTATTTGACTATTCCTTCTCCTGTTTTCTCTCTTTCTTCTCCTTCTGGGACAACCATAATATATATATTGGTGCACTTGATGGCATCCCATAGCTGTTTAGGCTATTTTCACTTTTTATTTTTTTTATTTATTTATTTATTTTTTTTTATTATGGGTAAAAATCAAAATTCTCACAATACATACAAACATTTGCAAAATGATATATAAATATATATGCATATATGTGTATTTGCTTACAAAAATGTTATTTATATATATATATATATACATATATTTTAAGAGGTGCTTAGATTACCTAAAATATTACACGGAACCCACTGGGATTCCCATGTTGCCCACCTCCCACACCTCCCACCACATCCAACACAAACATCTCCCACAGTGTGGCCCACCAACCTCAATGAACTTACACATCCTGGAGCCTTGCCACCAACCATAGACCACAGTTCACACTGTAGACCACACTCTCTCCCACTCAGTTATGAGTGGTGTGTGTTGATTTAAAATGGCCTGCCTCCATTGCCACAACAGTACTCAGGACAACCTCCAACTCCCAAAGAAGCCCCTGTATTTCAACTGCTCATCCCCTCCCTACCCAAAAACTGTCTTGTCTTCAAATTCACTGATTCTTTCTTCTTCCAGCTTCAATTTTCTCTTGAAACCCTCCTGGGCATTTTCCATTTCAGTTATGGTGGTCTTCAACTTCAACTGTCTTCTTCATTGGTGTTTTCTGTACTTTTTATCCTCTACCTTTGGATGGGGCATCATTTCCTGTTTCTTTGTTTGACTTGTACTTTTATGTTGCACACTGTACATTTAATATAAAATGTTAACTCTGGGATTTGCTGAGATGGTCATTTCTTGTTTTTATTAACTAGCTAGTGACAAGACAAAGATTTTCCTGAGCTTCAGCCCCCCTATTAGGAAGATTTGCCCAAGGCGAATGTGCTCTGCAGGGTTTTCCGTGTCTTAGTGGATCTCTGTCTGGTCCTGGGCTTTTGCTCTTAAGTTATTTTAGAGTTGCCCTGTTTACAGAAGTTTGGTTGTCCCCTCTATTTCCCTGGGGACAAACCTTCCTCTCCTGGGTATCTGAAGCCTACAGATCTTTGTCCAAGACAGTCAGCCTCTATAGTATTTTATATTCCTTTCTTTGTTTCATGCTGCTTTGCCTAGGATCAAATTCTGGTGGGAAGGTCACCCCAGATAGGACTTTCCTAATTCAGTCTTTCCCATCCAAAACAGGGCTAGGGACCCACAAAAGGGGCACAGACTGGCTCTAAACTGCCCTGTGGGGGGGATAAAATAGGGCACCAACAACTTCTCTAATGGCTTCCCAAAGCTGAGCTTTCTTGGTCTGCATAGCAGATGCAGCCTTTCAGCTAACTTTCCTCTGCAACCTTTAGGGATGACTGCATCTTTAAATCACCACTGCCTCTGCCCTTGTCCAGGGACAGTTGAAACAATGGCTGCCACTGCATTTTTCCATGGCAGGTTGAAACAATAGCTGCCCTCAGAGCTGGGACCCAGCAATCCAAATTCACTAATTAAAAGCAGATCAATGATCAGCTGTGACCCTCCCCCCACCCCATTCTTCAGGAAGAAGATTTTATGTCCCTTTCTGCCAGCAACTGCTAGCCTGGGACTCGACCACATGGTAGCATGCCTCAAGAGTGGGGAATGGGCACCAGCAGCCACTGTGCAGAGATAGCAATTTACAGTTTGTTACCGTAATTTATCAGCCTCTTCTTCCTGCTCTTCCCTGAATGCTGAACAGTGTTCTTCTGAACTCTTGAGTTTCAAAACATTCATTTCAGACAGTTCCTTCCTGTTTAATAGTGGTTTTGGTAGAATAACTGAGTCCTGGACCTCCCTACTCTTCCATCTTCCCCAGAAGATCCCTGTATTTGATTTTAAGATATCTAAGAATGTTATTGGAAACTAGTAACTGCTCTAAATTTTTTAGAATGACTGCATGGTATATATAAATTTTTTTAAAAGTTATTTTAAAATAATATACCAGTAAATGGCTCCACAGTCTTTTTTATTTTAATATTTTTTATTAGAGAAGTTATAGGCTTATAGAAAAATCATAAAGAAAAAACAAAGTTCCTATATATTCCCTCCTCCTCTATTAACACCTTGCATTAGTGTGTTAAATTTGTTGCGATTAATGAAAGAATATTATTATAATTATACTATTACTATAGCCCATGGTTTGCCTTAGGGTTCCCTGTTTGTGTTATACAGTCCTATGGTTTTTGTAATTTTTAAAATTCTAGTAAGCTATAAACAAGACAAAATTTCCCCTTTTAGCCACATTTATATATATTTCAGTGCTGTAAATTAAGTTCGCAATGTTGTGCAGTCTTTTAAGGTTTTTGCTATTGATTTTAGCATCAAGTGAAATTGTCATATGTTTGAGGAGGGTAAGCTGTTTAGAAGGGAATTAAACACAGGCTTGGTTCTTTTGCTCCAGAAGATGTTGCAAGTAGATTACATAAAATTCTAAAGATGTTTGAAACCTTTTGAAAAGCTATTTAAAACAACAACAACAAAAACAACAACAAGAACAACAAAAGCTATTTAGAGATGGATAGGTAGGAAGCAAAACTTCTAGGCAAAATGGAAATATTGATTTGAGAACATTTCCTGGGAAATATTGCATGCAGGGGATATTTCATACATATACTTACATACACATGGGAGAAGGATCCTATAAAAACATGTCAGTAGTGGCTTTAAGAAAAAAAGCAAGAACAGTTTAACTATTTACCTAAAATTCAATCATTGGTTTAACAATATTTCACGGATTTAGAATAAAATGATCTATTTGTGCTGTTAATGTTCAAATATGACTTTAACCACTATTTTAGGGAGATGTGTATTTTTTAAGCAAATCACTTTTATTGTCACATATTAATAAAACATAAACCCATCCAAAGTGTACAATCAATGCTCTTTGGTACAATCACATAGTTGTGCATTCATCACTTCAACCATTGTTAGAGCATTTTCATTATTCCAATAATAATAATAAACAAACAAACAAAAAAACCTCATCACCTCTCAATCTCTCTATGCTTCCCGTGCTGTACACAGCTGCTATTCTATTTCTGTCTCTCTAGTTTATTTGTATTTATATTTTATAAAAAGAGTCTTATATATGCAATATTATACATATTCATATTTTACATGAGATTTCACTGTTATACAGTCCCATGTTACTTTTTAGCAGCTTTCCTTCTAGTAATATACATGATCTTAGACTTACTCTTTCAACCACTGTCATACCCATATAATAGTTCTGCTAATTACAAAACCATGATGTGCTCCCACCATTTTTATTCATTTCCAAAGATTTACAAATTCATACCAATTCTGCCAGATTAAACATCAGCTTTCCATTCTCTACCCTCATTCTATTTCCTGGTGACCTGTATTTCATTACTAACTCCATGAGTTTACACAGTGTATTTAGCTCATAATAAAACAATCAAACAGTATTTGTCCTTTTGTGTTTGGCTTGGTTCACTCAACATAATGTCCTCCAGGTTCATTCATGTTGACATATGCTTCATAACTTCATTACTTCTTATCACTATATAATATCCCATCATGTGTATACTCCACAAATTGTTTATCTGTTCATTGGTTGATAGACACCTGGATTATTTCCATCTCTTGGCAGTTGTGAATAATACTGCTATGAATATCAATGTGTAGATGTCTGTTTGTGTCACATTCTCAGTTCTTCTGGGTATATACCTAGTAGTGGTATTGCCGGTTCACAAAGCAAGTCTATATTCAACTTCCTTAGGAACTGCCGAACAGTCCTCCACAGTGGCTGCACCATTCTACATTCCCACCAACAGTGAATAAGCATTCCTATCTCTTCACATCCTCTCCAACACTTGTATTTTTCAGACTTTTTAATAATGGCCATTCTAAGACGTGTGATATGATATCTCACTGTAGTTTTGAATTGCATTTCCCTAATTGCTAGTGATGCTGAACATTTTTTTATGCGTTTTTTTGCCATTTGTATTTCTTCTTTGGACAGTTGTCTTTTCATGTCTTTTTCCCATTTTTTAATCTGATACTTTGTATTTTTATTGTTGGGTTGTATTATCTCCTATGTATCATGGATATTAAACTCTTTTTGGATATATTATTGCCAAAATTTTCTCCCATTGAATCAACTGCCATTTCACCCTTTTGATAAAGTCCTTTGAGGTGCAAAAATGTTTAATTTTGAGGAGGTCCTATTTATCTATTTTTTCTTTTGTTGTTTGTTCTTTCAGCATAAAGTTTAAGAAACTACCACTTACTCCAAGATCTTGAAGATGTTTTCCTACAATTTCTTCTAGAATTTTTATGATTGTCACTTTTATATATAGGTTCTTGATCCATTTTGAGTTACTTTTTGTACAATATGTGAGATTGGTGTCTTTTTCTTTCTTTTGGATGTGGATATTCATTCTCCCAGCACCATTTGTTGATTAAATTGTTCTGGCCAAACTGGGAGTTTTTGACAGCCTTGTCAAAAATCACTTGACTGTAGATGTGAGGGTCTATTTCTGAGTTCTCTATTTGGTACCATTGGTCAATCTGTATGTCTTTTTGACAGTACCATTCTGTTTTTACCACTATAGCTAAGTAATATGCTTTAAAGTCTGGAAGTGAGAGTCCTATAACTTCATTCTTCTTTTTCAAGACACTTTTGGCAATTCAGGGCCCCTTGCTCTTCCAAATAAATTTAATAATTGGCTTTTCCATTCTGCAGAAAAGATCATTGAGATTTTTATTGGGCTTGCATTGAATCTGTAAATCAGTTTGGATAGAATTGACATCTTAATGATATTTACTCTTCATGAACACAGAATGCCCTTCCATTAATTTAAGGTTTCTTTTAGCAGTGTTTTGTACTTTCCTAAATACAGGTCCTTTATGTCCTTGGTTAAGTTTACTCCTAAGTATTTTATTTTTTAGTTGCTATTATAAATGGAATTATTTTCTAATTTCCTCCTCAGATGGCACACGAGTAGTGTATAGAAACACTATTGATTTTTGCATATTAATCTTGTATCCCACCACTTTGCTGAATTTGTCTATTAGTTCTAGTAACTTTGTTGTGGATTTTTCAGGATTTTCTAGGTATAGGATCATATGATCAGCAAATAGTGAAAGTTTTACTTCTTCCTTTCCTATTTGGGTACATTTTATTTCTTTCTCTGTGCCCTTTTTATTTAAACGTTTAATTAGCACTATACTTGTTAAATATGTCTCAGAGATTTAAATCTTCAATCTATCAGTCTATGTTTTTTGATTGGGGATTTCAAGCCATTAACATTCAATGTTATTACTTACTTCATACATTTTATCCTTTGCCTTTCCATTGTCATATTTTAGTATTGTCTGTCTTTTTACCCTTTAATTTACCCTTCCTAATAATCTTTATTTCTACACTTTTCTCTGTGTCTCTTTTTTTTTAACTTTATTTTGTACATTTAATAACTGAAAACATAAGCAATAAAAAACTAAAAAGTAAACACAGATGAATAAATATATACATTTCTCAATTAAATGTAATGGATACATGTAAATTTTGTTGTTGTTTTGTTTTTTGTTTGTTTTTTTGTGTGTGAATCAAACAATATATTACACAATATATTTGGTTCATAGTAATGCATTCATACAGTATATGTCTTTTTGTGTCTGGCTTGCTTCGTCTCTGTGTCTCTTGCCCTTGTTTTTTCCTTTCAGGCTGTAGCCCTCTCTTTAGAATCTCTTGTAATTCTGGTCTTTTGGTGACATACTCTATCAGTTTTTGTTTGTCTGTGAAGACTGTAACTCATCCTCATTTTTGAAGGACATCTTTGCTGGATATAGAATTCTTTTTTTTTTTTTTAATTTATTTTTTATTGTGGGTAAAAATCAAAACTTTCACAATACATACCAATATTTGTAAAATGATATATAAATATATATGTATATATGTGCATTTGCTTACAAAAGTGTTATATATATATATATATTTTTTTTTTTTTTTAAGAGGTGCTTAGATTACCTAAAATATTACACGGAACCTACAAGGATTCCCATGTTCCCCACCTCCCACACCTCCCACCACATCCCACACAAACATCTCCCACAAGTGTGGCCCATCACCCTCAACGAACTTACACATCCTGGGGCCTTGCCATCAACCATAGACCACAGTACACATCGTAGACCACACTCTCTCCCACACAGTTCTGAATGGTGTGTGCTGATTTAAAATGGCCTACATCCGTTGCCACAACGGCACTCAGGACAACTTCCAAATCCCGAAAAAGTCCCTGTATTTCAACTGCACATCCCCTCCCTGCCCCGAAAGTGTCCAGTGGCCACTGACTCCACCTCACTGTTATAATTTCTTCCATTGCTAGAATCACCATATGTGTACAACAGAATACCATCAAGTCCACTCTAGTCCATAGTCCTTCCCCCAATCCTGAGGGGACTGCGATGGTGATGTCCACTCCACCTCCAAGTGAGAGAGGGCTTATATCCCATGGATATGGTGGGTGGGATGATCCTGCCTGCAGATGCAGGCCCTCTCCATTCCCTGGGATGGCCGTTGCCCATTGTTGTCTCCTTGCCAGGTGACTTGGATGAGTCCATTGAGCTGTAGGGTAGGAGTTGCAGCTCCACCGAGATTCCACGCACACCTGGCACATAGGTAGGCCAGAGGCTCCAGTCTCTGGAAGTATACCTAGAAACTCCAGCATCACATATAGGTTTGAATAGAAGGGACTGATGAACCATGTGCAGGGAGGACTTATTTGAGTCCAACTCTGTCACTCTCAGGAGCACAGATTCCAAAATAGAGCCCACTGGTAAGGCGTCAGTCTTTGGGGCTATCCCCCCTTATATAGGACCTGGGTGTCTCCAGAGATCTCAGGAGCCCCTCTGTGTGGGGTGATATGCACTTTGATGTTCTATGAGCTCCTACTGAGGTGTGCATAAGCATTACCTCTGGGATGACCTCCCGACTCTCTTTGAAGTCTCTTAGCCACTTGAACTCATTTGTCTTTACCTTTTCCCCCTTTTATTTAAGGTCTTTTTCCAGTTGTGTTGACAGTTGGCACTTGGTATTAATCCCTCGTTGCCAGGGAGGCTCATCCCTGGGAGTCATGTCCCACGTTGGGGGGAAGGTAATGCATTCATATGCTGAGCTTGGCTTAGAGAGAGGCCACATTTGAGCAACAAGGAGGCTCTCAGGTGGCAACCCTTAGGTACCCCATAACAGTAAGCTAAGTTTCAGTTACAAGAGCAAAGACTCATAAGGGTCGTCATCAATAAAAAGAACTCATCAGTGGGTCATCCTCTTTTGACAGACACTGTCCCTGCACTCAGAGGACTGTTGCTGCTCCCTTGGAGACTGTGGCAGAGCTCTCCAGGCTAGGAATTCAGATTCCCTCATTTATTGTGTGATTGTCCACCCATCGTGACCATGCCCTATCTTTTGATCTTTTGAACAATTTTGTATATCTTTCATGTATATTTGGATGAACAAACTCCCATGAATCCCCCCTCCTAGACAACTCCCACCAATAATCCCCTGCAGTACCCATTGTAACCCTTCTGTGATCCAAATCTTCCATGAACATGTAGTCCATAAAATAATCAAATACACTTAATAGGAAAAATAAACAATGATAGGCTTACATGCAAGAGACAAACATAAGGACACTCAGGGAAAAAACTAACAAACAATCAAACAAAAAACAAAACTAAACAAAATATAATTAGCGGATTGGGACATTCAATAAAATGTGGAAAAAGCAAAAGAAATGCCTTTAAAAAGAAAAAAAAAATATATATATATACTCTTTTTTTTCCTTTTATCACTGTGTTATCGGATATCCGGTGTGCCGTGACACCTTCCCCCTCTCAATCCCCATTGTCTCCCAAATTTTCATTTAATTTTCAAAGAAGTTTTAGGTCACAGCAAAGTCACACACAGAGTACCAGAGACTCCCAGATACCAAACCACCCCCCCTTCCCCACCCCATATTAAACCCCCCCTTTTTTTTGGATGTTAGCATTGTTATAACTGTTATACAGATAGCAAAATATAGCAACTAAACATTGTCAATGATTTACAGTATAGTTTACAATTTAGATGATACACTTTAATAAGTTTTGATGATATTTACCATGTCCTGTGTCCATTACTGTAAGGTAATGAAAAACTTTTCCCATGACCACTAAATACCCCATTAGATCTTAACTGTTCCTTCTTCCTCACCCCCCTGGGGCATATGACACTACCCTATCTTGACTCATGGAATGTCAAGATTCATAGTTACATGCCCTGGGTATTTGAACCTGCCCTTCCTAATCTATCCACCTGTCAATGCTGCACCACCAAACCCAGTATTATCACTACCCATCTGTCCTATCCTTCAATATGCAACTATACTCTATCCCTTTACCATAGATTATGTCCATATGGGTGATGGCTCAAAGCCTGCTCTTCTCTTACTCTCGCTTGTTAACCTATCTTTCAGACAATGGTTCTCAGAGACTGCTCACTTTCCTCAGTTCAAATCAGTGAGGTCATATACTGTTCATCCTTCAGTGCCTGGCTTGCCTCACTCAACATAAGGTCTTCAAGATTCATCCATGTTATTCCATGTGTTAGCACTTTGTTCCTTCTTACAGCTGAGTAATATTCCATTGTATGTATGTATGTACCACATTTTGCTTATCCATTTGTCTTTTGATGGGCACTGGGGCTGATTCCAACTTTTGGCAATGGTGAACAATGCCGCTATGACCATTGGTGTGCATATATCTGTTTGTGTCTTTGCTTTCAGTTCTTCTGGGTATATACCCGGCAGTGGAATTGCTGGATCATATGGAAGATCTATTGTTAGTTTTCTGAGGAACCACCAAACTGTCCTCCACAGTGGCTGGACCATACCACAGTCCCACCAGCAGTGGATGAGTGTTCCTATTCCTCCACATCCTCTCCAACATTTAGTGTCTCCTGTTTTTTTAAGAGCTGCCATTCTGATGGGTGTAATATGGTATCTCATTGTAGTTTTGATTTGCATTTCCCTGATAGCAAGCGATGTTGAGCATTTTTTCATGTGCTTTTTAGCTATTTGTATTTCTTCCTTGGAGATGTGTCTTTTCAGGTCACTTGCCCATTTTTTTAAATGGGTTGTTTGTCCTCTTATTTTCAAGGTGTAGGATTTCTTTATATATGCAGGATATTAGGCTCCTATCAGATATATGGTTGCCAAATATGTTCTCCCATTGGGTAGGCTGCCTTTTTATTTTCTTAATAACATCCTTTGAGGTGCAGAAGTTTTTAATTTTGACGAGATCCCATTTATCTATTTTTTCTCTAGCTGCTTGTGCTTTGGGTGTGAAGTTCATGAAACTATTTCCTATTACAAGGTCCTGTAGATGCTTCCCTACATTATCTTCCAAGGTCTTTATGGTTTTGGCTCTTATATTTAGATCTTTGATTCATCTTGAGTTGATTTTTGTATAAGGTGTGAGATGGTATTCTTCTCTCATTCTTTTGGATATGGATATCCAGTTCTCCAAGCACCACTTGTTAAAGAGGCCATTCTCTCCCAACTGAGTGGGCTTCGTGGCCTTGTCAAATATCAGATAACTGTATATGCGAGGATCTATATCAGAACTCTCAATTCGGTTCCATTGGTCAGTAGGTCTATCCTTGTGCCAATACCACACAGTTTTGATCACTGTAGCTTTGTAGTATGTTTTCAGGTCAGGTAGTGTGATACCTCCAACTTCATTTTTCTTTTTCAATATGTCTTTGGCAATTCAGGGCCTCTTGTCTCTCCAAATATATTTTGTGGTTAGTTTTTCCAGTTCCTTAAAAAATACAGCGTTGATTTTTATTGGGATTGCATTAAATCTGTAGATTAGTTTGGGTAGGATAGACATCTTGATGATGTTTAGTCTTCCTATCCATGAACAGGGAATATTTTTTCATTTATTTAAGTCTTCTTTGATTTCCTTTAACAGTGTTGTGTAGTTTTCTGTATATAAGTCCTTTACATCTTTAGTTAAATTTATTCCTAGGTATTTTATTCTTTTAGTTACTATTGTAAATGGTATTTTTTTCCTGATTTCCTCCTCAGTTTGCTCGTTATTGGTGTACAGAAATGCTATTGATTTTTGAGCATTGATCTTATAGCCTGCAACATTACTGAACTCCTTTATAAGTTCTAGAAGCCTTATTGTAGATTTCTCAGGGCTTTCTATGTATAGGATCATCTCATCTGCAAATAATGAAATTTTTACTTCTTCTTTACCAATCTGGATGCCTTTTATGTCCTTTTCTTGTCTCAGTGCTCGCGCATGTACTTCTAAGACAATGTTAAATAGCAGTGGTGATAGTGGGCATCCTTGTCTAGTTCCCGATCTCAGAGGGAAGGCTTTTAGGATTTCACCATTGAAAATGATGTGAGCTTTGGGTTTTTCATATATACCCTTTATCATTTTCAGCAAGTTTCCATCTATTCCTATCTTTTGTAGTGTTTTTATGAGGAAAGAGTGCTGTATTTTGTCGAATGCTTTTTCTGCATCTATAGAGATGATCATGTGCTTTTTTTCTTTCAATCTGTTTATGTGGTGTATTACATTGATTGATTTTCTTATATTGAACCATCCTTGCATACCCGGGATGAAACCTACTTGGTCATGGTGTATAATCCTTTTGATATGTTGTTGAATGCAATTAGCAAGTATTTTGTTGAGGATTTTAGCATCTAAGTTCATTAGAGAAATTGGTCTGTAATTTTCCTTTCTTGTGGTATCTTTATTTGGTTTTGGTATTAGGGTAATGTTGGCATCATAGAATGAGTTAGGCATTATTCCTTCTACTTCTATTTTTTTGGAAGAGCTTAAGTAGAATTGGTGTTAGCTCTTTCCGGAATGTTTGGTAGAATTCAGCTGTGAAGCCATCTGGTCCTGGACTCTTCTTAGTTGGGAGGTTTTTGATGACTGAGTCTATCTCTTTACTTGTAATTGGACTGTTGAGTTCATCTATTTCTTCTTTCATCAATGTAGGCTGTTTGTGGGTTTCTAGAAACTTGTCCATTTCATCTAAATTATCATTCTTGTTGGCATATAATTTTTCAAAGTATCCTCTTATGATACTCTTTATTTCTGTGGGGTCAGTAGTGATATCCCCTTGCTCATTCCTTATTTTATGTATTTGCATCTGTTCTCTCTTTTTCTTTGTTAGTCTGGCTAAGGGTTTGTCAATTTTATTGCTAGTCTCGAAGAACCAACTTTTGGTTTTGTTTATTGTTTCCAGTGCTTTCTTATTCTCTATTTCATTTAGTTTTTCTCTAATCTTTGTTATTTCCTTCTTTCTACTTCCTTTAGGTTTAGTTTGTTGTTGTTTTTCCAATTCCTCCAAGTGTGCAGTTAGGTCTTCAATTTTAGCTCTTTCTTCTTTTTTAATATATGAATTTATGGCTATGAACTTCCTTCTTAGGACTGCTTTTGCTGCATCCCATAGGTTTTGATATGTTGTGTTGTCATTTTCATTAGTTTCAAGGTAGTTACTGATTTCTTTTGAGATTTCCTCTTTGACCCACTGTTTGTCTAAGAGTGTGTTGTTTAACTTCCATATCCTTGTGCCTAACCTGTTTCTCTGGCCCTTAGTGATTTCCAATTTCATTCCATTGTGGTCAGAGAAATTACTTTGTATAATCTCAATCTTTCTGAATTCATTGAGAGTTGTTCTGTGGTCTAGCATGTGGTCTATTTTGGAGTATGTTCCATGTGCACTCGAGAAGAATGTAAATCCTGCTGTATTTGGGTGTAGTGTTCTGTATATGTCTATTAAGTCCAGGTCTTCTAATGTATTGTTGATTGCCTTAGTTTCTTTATTGATTCTCTGTCTAGATGTTCTGTCTAATGATGATAGTGGTGTGTTGAAGTCCCCTGCTATAATTGTAGAGCAATTTATTTCTCCTCTTAGTTTTTCCAGAGTTTGCCGCACGTATTTTGAGGCACCCCGTTTAGGTGCATAAATGTTGATGATTGAACTCTTTTCTTGAGAGATTACTCCTTTTACTAATATGTATTGTCCATCTTTGTCTCTTACAATAGTTTTGCATTTAAAGTCTATTTTGTCTGATATTAGAATAGCTACTCTTGCCCTTTTTTGGCTATTGTTAGCTTGTAAAATGGTTTTCCAGCCATTCACTTTCAGCCTCCTTGAATCCCTGGGTCAAAGGTGGGTTTCTTGTAGACAGCATATAGTTGGATGATATTTTCTTATCCATTCTGCCAATCTGTGTCTTTTGATTGGTGAATTTAATTCATTAACATTCAGTGTTATTACTCATAATGAATTTCTTACTTCAGCCACTTTCTCTTTGGGTTAATGTATGTCATATGTTGTTTTGTTTCTCTTTTTGTCTTTTCAGTTGTTTTTAAACTCTCCTCCAACTCTCTCTCCCTTGTTTTTCCCTTTCAACTTGTAGAGATTCCTTTAGTATTTCTTGAAGTGCTGGTTTCTTCTTGACATACTCTCTTAATTTCTGTTTATCTGTGAATATTTTGAACTCTCCATCAGTTTTGAATGCCAGTTTTGCTGGATAGAGAATTCGTGGCTGGAAGTTTTTTTCTTTTAGCATTTTGACTATGTCATACCACTGTCTTCTTGCTTCCATGGTTTCAGCTAAAAAATCATCCCTTAATCTTATTGTGCTTCCCTTGTATGTGATGGTTCTCTTTTCTCTTGCTGCCTTGAATATTTTCTCTTTGTCTTGAGCATTGGACATTTTGCCAAGTATATGTCTTAGAGTTGGCCTGTTGGGATTTGTACTATTTGGGGTGCTCTGTGCTTCCTGGATCTGCACATCCATCTCTCTCAATAGGGTTGGGAAGTTTTCAGCCATTATTTCCTCCTTCTGTTCCCTTTCTCTTCTCTTCTCCTTCTGGGATGCCCATAATGCGTATGTTTGTGCGTTTTGTATTATCGGTTAATTCCCCGAGTCCATGCTGGATTTTTTCTATCTTTTTGTCTATCTGTTCTACTATCTCTTTGATTTCAGCTGTATTGTCTTCCATATCACTAATTCTTTCCTCTGCATGTTCAAATCTGCTGTTATGTGAATCCTGCATCTTTTTCATTTCTTGGATTGTGCCATTGTTCACCATCATATCCATTACCTTTTTAGGCATGTTTGCAATTTCTTCAGTATGTTCTCCCAGTGTATTCTTTATATCCTTAATCTCTTCCTTCACTTCTTTAAGTTGGTCCATGATATTTTTTTGGATAGCTTTGATTAGCTGTTTGATGTTCTGCATTGCTTCCTGATTTTTATTTTGTTCATTGGACTGGTCCCTGTTTTCCTGTTTCTCAGAGTCATTTGTATTTTTTTCGTGCCATCTGGTCATCATATTATCTTGATGGGTTTGTTCAGTTGATTAGCTTTTCTCTATGCTCTAGAGTTTTATTTAGTTGGTGGTTCTGCGTGTGAGTTAAGTTTTCTCTTTGGCACTTTGTCTTCTTATTTTATTTCCTTGCTTCTTTCTATATTCCCTTGAAGGCAAAAGGTTAGGGCCAGAGGAATCAAAAGATGTAAGGAAGGCAGAAGGATAATAATCATATTGATAAAAGTTAGAAGAGGGGCCAAATAAGACTTAATGAGATGAATATTTAACTTGTGTAGGCAGTGTAGAGTAATAGGAAAAAAAGTGGAGTTCCTACAATGGACTGGGAAAACAAATGGAGGAATATATATATAGTGATTTAGAAGCCTAGAATTATGAGGAAGGAGAGAAATAGTAAAGAAAGGGTTGAAAGGAAAAACTTAATACTAATAAAAAAAAGAAGAAAATAAAATAGATGGAATAGAAATTGACACCCTTAAGTTGTGGGCCTATGAAACAATGTTGTATCTAAGAGCCACAACAGAAAGCAGAAGGCAGAAAGATGAAGGAAGAATAAGCAATAGTTTGTAATACAGAATCAATATAGACAGTGAGTAGGAAATTACTGAAGTAGAAGCATAGCAAAGGAGCGACAAGCTAGTAGCACCTAATTTAAAAAAAATGAAAGAAAAAAGGAAGGGTGGAGGAAAGAGGAAAGAAAAGCAAGAGACCAGAAATAAACAGAGAGAAACCAAAGATCCACACAGGCAAGCAGTCAAACAGAGCTAAGGGGTTTCAATGATTCCCCTAGGGTCCACGTGGATCCTCTCTTCTTACTTGTGTTTCTCAATCAATTTCCCCACGGGGTTTTACATGCAGGTCCTGAAACAGCTTTTAGCTATTAAACTACATTAAAAAGAATTTATTTTTCATTTATTGAAGTGACCTTCTCACTTTTTTTTTTTTTTTTTTTTAGTGAAATACAGGACCCAAAATAATTCCTCCTCTAGACCAACCCCCTTACATAAGGGGCCCTAGCTGGGCTCGTGGAAATTAATCAAGCATGTCCCACTTCCTGGACTCCCCAGGGTAGCTGTAGCTCTGATGTTAGTCAGTGTAGAATGCTAAAGACGGCCGACTCTGCCCCTTCTGGAGCCGAGCACCAGTGTCACCGGGTTGCTATGTAAATCAGTTTGACTGCAGATTCGCGTCTGCTCTCAGCCTGATGCTGCTTCAGGTCAGCTTATCTGCTCCCCAAAGCTATGGGACAGTGCAGGCAGCCAGATCAATGTCAAAAAATAAAAATAAAAAATTCCCTTCCCTGTCCTCCAAAAGAACCCTCTCTCTTTTGGTGAGTGTCCCCTCTTCCTGGATCCGTGGTGTCCTGGGGCTTATCCCTGGGCAGCTAGGCAAATCAACTCCCTCCCCCCAACAGAATCACCCTTCCCATTCACCGGGTGCCTATTCGCTCCGGCTGTTCTGTTCACACAAGGTCCATGGGGCTCCAGGCAGCCAGATCCCCAGAAAATAAAAATTTCTCATCCCGCTTGCGGCTCCAACTGGCTGTTTTATTAATATTTTTTTCTCCCTAACCGCAGTTCTCAGCCGTCTGTGCCAATCACCACCGGAAGGCTTAAAACTCACGAATCTCTACCGTTCCGTCCACGCCGCTGATCCGCGCAGATAGATGTCCCAAGCTTCTCATTCCACACGTGCACAGCACCGACCCCCGGGCAGGACCCTGTCCACAATCCACTTTGCTCTGGGAGCTTGCAGTGTGTGCCCTCCTACACTAACACCATCTTGGCCTTAGTCTCGGATATAGAATTCTTGGGGGCAGTTTTTCTCTTTCAGTATCAAATACATCAGACCACTTTCTTCTCGCCTTCATGGTTTTTGATAAGAGGTTGGCATTTATCTCATCAAGATTCCCTTGTTTGTGTTGCTTTTGCTTTTCTCTTGCTGCTTTCAGAATCTTCTCTATCTCTGATGCTCTGAATAGTAGGTGTCTCAGGGTAGATTTTTTCAGATTTATTCTGTTTGGGGTGCATTGTCCTTCTTGGATATTGATATTTGTGTCTTTCATGATGGTTGGGAAGTTTTTGGTCATTATTTCCTCAAATATTTTTTCTGCCGCCTTTCCATTGTCTTCTCCTTTTGGGACACTGATAATGCATATGTTTGTGTGTTTCATGTTGTCATTCAATTCCTTGAGCTCCTGATCCATTTTTTTCATTCTCTTCTCTTTCTATTCTCCTGTCTTTTCCAGTTCAGATGTTCTGTCTTCAAAAATCACTAATTCTGTTTTCAAGTAATTCAAATCTGTGCTTAGGTGCCTCTAATTTTTTTTTTAAGTCCAGGGGCCAAGATTTGAACTCAGGCCCTCATATGTGGTAAATTGGCACTCAGTCACTGAGCCACATTGGGTTCCCTGCTTTGGTTTATTTGTTTGTTTTGCTTGTTGTTTGTTTTTTCAGGAGGCACCGGTAACTGAACCTAGGACCTCTCATGTGGGAAGGAGGTGCTCAACTGCTTGAGCCACATCCACTCCTGCCACTGTATATTTAATTTCATCCACTGTGTCTTTCATTCCCATAAGCTCTGTTACTTTTTTTGTGGGCTTTCAAATTGTTCTTTATGCTCACCCAATGTCTTTATCTCTTTAGTCACATTTTCTTTCAATTCTTTGAATTGATTTAAGAGATTTGTGAAATTATCATTGATTAATTATCTTAAATCCTGAATCTCTTCAGGGTATTTGGTTTATTCCTTTGGTTGGGCCATCTCTTCCTGTTTCCTAGTATGGCTTGTAATTTTTTGCTGATATCTAGGCATCTGAATATGTTGATGAATTTATTCTGATGGCCAATTTCTCTCTTGCCTATTGTTTTATTTTTCACAGCTCTTCTTTGATATTTGTTTCAACTTATTCTAAGTCTTTAAAATTGCTACACTTAAGTTATCAAAACCATGCCAGGGACTGACTAATGGGGCACCAATTTTCTCCCAGGCATTCGAATTAACAGAGTCCTTAAAGCTGTTTTTCTTCATGTAATTTCCAGTTTGGCTAGCAGATGGTGCTTGTTGGTACACCTTTCTACAAAGGTGTTTCTTTCAATCTCTGCTTACCTATGTTTCTGGTCTAGACACAGCTGAGATTCAAAGCGTGCTCTGCTGGCTTAATTCACTGAAGGGAAGCCCCCCAATTCTCTCTCTCTATTCCCTTATAACACATGACAGGGAGGAAGACATCTGTGCCCCTCTCAGTTGGCTGTAGTGAGAGTGAGCCAGGTATCTTATCCTGGCCTCAAGTCTTGGGGGTGGATGATGGGAGCCTTTCCGGGCCATTCCATGGGTTTGGTAACTCTTATTTGTTGTTGACTCTCTGTCCTTCACCCTTCTGAGAGTTGTGTAGCACTGTTCTGGTTTACTGACTCCCAAAGCATGTCCCACAGACACCTTTTGGCCCTCTCTCCACTGTTTTTCTGAGAGAGTTGAGCCCTGCCTGCCTACTCCAATGCCATCTTCCTGGAACTTGAGATATGTATTTTTAATGTAGAAAGTCTAGAATATGATCATGACATTTACATTGAAAAATAATCAAGGGATAAAAAGATATATAGTGTCACATACCAAATTGTGAAATGGGTTTCTGGCATCAATCACATTAAAACTTTTTTTTTGAAATAGAATATAATATTCAAAGTTATACATTTGTGCATGGGGGAGAATCTAAGTTTATGCAATGAAGCAATTTTCAATAATACATTACTTTGAAATTTATATAACATGAATTCTAAATGAGAACTCTAAATGAGGCAATTAAATCTTCATGTAAGTGGTTATGCCTTTTTTGTGAAAAATACTTGTCATTAATTTTCTCTTTATAGTTGTTAAGGGAGAGGTTTATAGTTTAATTTTACTCTACTTAACCTGAACTTGCCAACAGATTATTCAAGATTTGCAGGTCTGTTTACTCTACTAATCAATATAAAATAAGGTTACCATAGTAACTGTTATATCTTGAGTTCTCTGCTTATGTAACCTCTGAGATCTAGAATAGTTTTTCATTTGAACTCTTATATCAGCTACACTTATTTCAGATCCTCTCTTGCACTTTGGACTCTAAAGGAAAAAGCTTTCTTTACTGATTATGCAAGCCTGAGTATTTTTAGTCAATTTGTCTATAACATAGACAAAATACTTTGGATGCTTGAAAAAAAATTAACCATGGAAATAATTTAAAACACTTTTAAAAAAGAACTAGCAAAGAGATGGTGGTGGAACATTTGTTTAAGTAACTGCAGACTTCAGAGTTTTAATTTTCAGAAAATGCCTTGAAGTGAAAAAGATCAGCCATCTGATGCATCTGTTATCCTGAGAAACTCTTCCATAAGAGAGATAACACCTTGTTATCAGGAGACTATCTTAACTCAGACTATGTAAAGGAAAGGAAATCTTGCTTAGCTCATAGAAAGTTTTGCTACAAATAACATATATGTAAATGTAAATATATGGTAATTGTTGGGCTTGATGGTAACAAAATTCTAATGAATATTACAAACTCTGTTGATTTATGGATGTGATTGTGGCTGAAAGGAGTCATCTAGGGAGATTAATGTTAGTTGGAGGACAGCTGGAGGATATTATAGGGACTGTATAACAATGGTTTTAGCAGTAGATGAAGATTGTGATTAATAATATAAACACAGGAATGTTCTTCTACTATAAGGTGTTAAGAATGTGGTGATACATGGGAAAATATAACTAATGTAATTTATAGACTATAGTTAACACTGTAATGTTTTTGCAGCAAAAGCAAAATTGGTACTAAATTAATGCTAAAGGTAAAAAAAAGAATTTGGGATTTGGTTTTGTGATATATGAATATCATTCAGCATTTTTTCTGTTCATTTTTTTCATTAATAGGGAGAAATTGACTTTGTCATTTAACTAATCTGTGTTCATCTGTGTATCTTTCTGAACACTAGAGGAACAGTTGAATTAGTAGTTGGAATTAGATGAGATAAAAGTGCCTGGACAGAACTTTTTAGGACTAATGATTCCATAACTTGTCGAACTGCTTTTTGAATTATTTAATTTTATTTTTTGAATTTGATATAAAGTTATTTAGTAAAAAAATAACATATATGGTTTTTGCAGTGTATGAACATATTTGGAGTTCTGAAAATTTAACACTCTCATTATATGACTCATTCTCTTACTATTGATACTATTGAGTCTTTCCATATGCTGCTGCCTTTCTTTGGATTTTATCATTTCTGCACTCCCCTGACCCCCATCACTACTCTGCCCTCAATATTGCTTCTCTCACTCTCCATTACATCTATGCTGAGATGCATATTTTCTTATAATGTTTCTCTGTCTGCCCAAGTCTAGGTTAAGGTTCCGTCTATGTGCTCATATAATACCCACTGAAGATATTTTCAAGCTTAATTATAATGGTTGGTTCACTTGACTGTCATCCAGTAGCTGTAGGTGTCCCTGAAGGCAAGACCAAGGTCTTATTCTGTACTGTGGGTCTTGAAGATCCATTTAGTGCCTGAGGCCCTCAATATATATTGTCTTAAATGACTATCTAGTAAATTTTTACTTAAGGACCAGGTCGATATACAATGCGGTCTTAATTATGACCAGGTCAGACACTATGTGCTAACTAGCTCATTATTTAGTCTCTTTAACTCACTTACAGGACAACATTCAGACAATGAAAAGTTCTTAGTCTATTTTTAACAGTCTTAATATCCAGAATTGATAACTCCTTAGATAATTTTATTTATTGATATTAGACCCTCTGATATAGTCTGCAAATATGTGGACTAGTGTACTATATAATGAATGCAACTTAAGCAATTCTAAAAAGGGATAAATTCAGTTGCAGCAACTTCAGAAATATTTAGGTCCAAATAACTGTGCTGTATTCAGGGCTGTTAATTCTCATACGTCATACAAAGTCTCATGTTTCTAATTTGGGTCATCTTTATTTTGCACCTTCAGCAAGGCAGGGGGAGAGGGAAAGTTATTTCTTGGTATTTGACAATTAGTTGATTAACATGTAAATTATATTCAAAGTAATATAAAATATGCATCTATTATTTTTGGTTCATCAGATTGGGTTATTTTTAATTTTAATAAGATGCAACAATAATTAAGTGATTTAAAATATATAATCTAATTCTGAGCTCATTTCTCAGTAGCAAGCCTTGCCAGGTTGCTCACGAGGTTCCAGGTAAATGCTCAGCTTCAGGGTCCAAAGGGCAGGGCAGGGTAGCAGGCATAGGTTGGAAATGGAAACCAGCCCACATGGTGAGGAGTGGATAGGATTGCCGCTTTCCAGGGAGAGGGAAGGAAAGACAAGTTAACATTAGGGAAGCGGGGAATTTTGACATGTGTCTATGTGTGTGCCTATGTGTGTATGCCTGTGGGTGTGTTGTATATGGTATTGGGCTAAGGAATTAATGTGTTAAGGGGTCTCATTTTCTGTGAATATGGGCATCTAGAAATGTGTATGAACACCGTGGGCTTGTTGTACATTTGGTACATAAACTAATGTTACTCCTACTGGTAGAGGTTTCATAAGTTCCAGAAGAGATGTCCCCCCAAAATTCCAAAATGACAGAACTTTACTGGTTTGGAATTTAAGGAATTCTCACAAGGGACTTTCTTGTTTTGTTGTTTTTTGCTTGTTTGTTTGTTTTATTTCTTTTTCTGCCAAGCCAGTAGGGGGAAGTCACACATTAGTTTTTGGTGGGGTTCAGAAATATTTGTTCAGATGTTTTCTTAAAATGATCTATATTATTGCTAAAAAAAAGAAATAGTGTAAGATAGAGTTTTTGTACTTATGAGTCTTGTAAGGATGCCAGTATCAGTTCTTAAAAAGCAGCTTTAAACTTTTAGTCCCTCACTTTTTCTAATTTTTTAAAAAAAGATGAAGCACCCCAATATTCCTGGTAAAAAGTAATTGACTTTCAATGATGATCTTTATAATGCTTCCAAAGTGCTAAATTCATTTGTGACATCAGAAACCAAATTACAGAGTCTAAATGACACTGCAAAAAGTAAAGAAAACTTTATTGATCAATTTTCAGTGCTTAAAGTAAATTATTTTAATATTTGCTACAATATTCTTCATATGCCTTATTTTTTTTTTTCCAGTTTAAGAATGTCTGAAGAAGGGGGGAGCATTTTAAATTTCAAGATATAAACAAAATAGATCTTTACCAACAAAGAAAATAATGTGGGGATGCTAAGGCTATTGTTTCAGAGAATATACGAGCTGATTGCATCATATTGTGAGTATTCTGCAGTATAAACACTGTAATGCTCACATGGCTAATAATGGAATGATTTAAGCCAATATGTATTGTGCAGTTTGAGTGACACAGAAGGATAGCACCGTTATTCTTTGTATTTTAGTCTCTGTACTAAGTTAATCATGTTCACTGTTCCATCATCAATTGTCATTCACTCATTTTGCAAAATTTGAGCATCTGAATTTAATGTTATTGTATTATTTCTGTTTACTACAGCTGGTTGCAGTAGACACAAATGACAATTTCACAGCTACACATGAAAGGTCACGAAAAAGAAACATTCAAAATAGAAACAACTTACTTTGCAAGAAGTATACAAACTAAGTAGGAGTAATATGTCTAAAGTTATGAAAATCGGAATGAGTTTAATCTCATCATATGTAAAGTCAGCCATTTGGAAGGAGTATTACACATTACTTAAAGAAAATTGTTAAGTAATATTTATCTTTAAAATCATAAATTCTCCATCATTATGATTATTCCGTGTTGCCAATTACTTACTAATGTGAAAAATTTAGAGGGTGTATTAGAAAATAATGATTACATGCTTGACAAATGTGAGGAAGTATTTTAAAAGAGTGTCATGAAATAAATATTCAGATCAAGAAATAGTACAAAAAATATTAAAATGGCATTTACTAGAAAAACAAAATTCTAATTTGTCTATTTGCCTAGCTTTGCAAGCCTTTAATTATTACATGTACATATGCAGAAACCTGCTAAAGTACAGAGGGAAAAGTTTGCTGTAGGTGAACAGGCAGAAAGAAAAGTTGACAAGATTGCTATACCTCCAAATATGTCTTTGCCATGACCAGCACTTCAGAAGTGTTAAATCAAGTATCTGGCAAGTAGGCCTTAGAAGAGCATTTCAAAGAACTATTGAATTGAAATCATAAATGGTTAATGAAATAGGAATGAAATAAATATTTTTGTTCATTGGTAGAGAAAATACTGAGTTATGAACCTTTCTTCTCCTGATTAGGGCTCAAATTTTAACCATCCTGTCATGGCAGGGAGTGTCTCTTTGCTAAAGGTTTATGTCTAGCTGCTCATTTTTGAAGCTGTGAGAGAGCAGCAGTTGTATTTTAAGTTCAGTGCAAACTAGACCAAGAGTAGTTATTTTCATTGACTAAAAATAAAAGTATCCATAACTCATTAGATATTGGCAAAAAGTATATAGAATAAAATGGTAATCTTAAGGACCATATGAGGCATCTAAACATATTACTAAATTTGGGGCAGAACAATTAGAAGAAAGTAATTTTCTTGGTAGATTCTGTGTTCTTTAAAAGTAAGAATTCTTACGATCATGTCTATTTCCTTACCTGTTCTCCTAAGAATAACTGCAATATAATAGGTACTAAAAATATGTTTCTTAAATGAACAGGCTTCCCTTTAGTTTATGTAACATTTAAATTTGGAAATATAATTATAGAAAATTTCCCTATTTTTACTTCTGCTGATTGAAGGTCAGGAATTCTGTTACAATAAACATGATATGATATATGTTAGACCCATTATGTATGGATTTCATATTACCCCAGCATCGTTCAAATTCCCTGTCATTTTATGTTGCTATTTGCCATAAATATGTTTGTAAATTTCTCATGGTAATTTAAGAGCAGTAACATGGACTTACAAAAAATGTATTAGATCCTTTGGCATAAAATATTAATTTGCATTTAATATTACAGAAATTTACACATTGGAATCAAGTGACCTAAAGTTCAAGTATGTAAGATAAAATGAAAATAATGCAACCTAAGAAATCATATTATGGCAATATTCAGGCAGGGCACAAAGGAAATACACAGCAGATTTTGAAACCAATCAAATTAATTACAGCCAAGGCTGGGAAAGAGAGAGGGCAAGATTGTTATTCATCAGGTCATGCTGTGATGATGAACAAGAAACAGATCAGATCACTTCATTATGAGACTATAGATACACAACTGTGGAAACCCTTCCCAAGTAACTAACTTCTGATAATGTGCTGGGATTTCTGCAGCTTGAGAGTATGAGTGGAATCTGCCTTATAACTAATGATATGTTTTAAGTTCAGGGCCCCAAATACAACCAAAGCTGCTGGATTCTGAGTCCAAGTTGATGATACACAGAAAACAATAAAGGAAAAGGAGTTAATAGTGTGAAACTAAAAAACAGAGTGCCAGCATAGAAACTCTTGAAGTATAGGAGCCAGAGACCTATAAATACCATTATAGGGCTCTACATTTTATTTTAGTGTCATGTTGACTACTGACACACTTCTTCTGCTCAATAGAAACTATGTATCTAACTTTCATCCAACTCAGGTGGCTCTTCTTCAGGAGGAAGAAGAGGAAATGCTGGCTGAGGAAAGACGGGAAAGATGAGCAAGACCAGCTCTGCCCTCAGGTTCGGTTCCTATCTGTCTTATTGAGCCCAGTGGTCATCTAATAACATCTCTGAATGACATGAGCTGTTTGTTAATAAGTAGTTACTTGCATAATGAAGTGATGTTGGGTAAAAGTGGTAGCTAAGAACTTTTGAATCCAGACTTGGTGAAATATACAAATGTTGAACTATAGGGAGGCAGCAAGACAGAGTATGCCTTTGAAATGGAGGTGAATTTGACTAAAGTTTTGAATCTAATATTGACTAGTTGTGTGACTAGTACAAATTGCTTACAATGTTTTCCTCAGTTTCCTCATCTATAAAATGGAGATATTAATATATAATTCATACGTTTGCTGGAAAGATTAAATGAAGTGATATATATGAACTCCCTGCAGGAGCATCTGACATGTAGAAGATGCTTAATTGTTAATGGCTATTTCTATAGTTCACAAGATTTTCTTCACTATTTAAAAGCTTCATCATTTGGAAATGGATGATGTCTTTAAATGCAGGTTATATCAAATGCATTTTCATACTTTTTGTTGTAAAAATATGATGGAAGACAAGTTACTGCTAAGTAAAATTAGTAGTTCAAAACACTTTCAATAGTTTTCAAAGTCTGAATATTTTAGTGCACCAAATTGCATAGGCCAAGACAAGTACTTTACATTTTAATGAGTGAAGCTTACATGTAATGTTTTTAAAGAAGTTTTATTGAGATATACTCACATATCAAACAACCCATCCAAAGTGTAAAATCATTGGCTCTCAATATAATTACAGAGTTGTACATTCATCACCACAATCAATTAAAAAATTTTTTTATTACTCCAAAAAGAAAAATCCCATATCCCTTATCAACCACCTCTCAATCCCTCTATCCTTCCCTAGCCCTACATAGCTACTAATCTATAGAGACATATATAGATTTATTTATATTTATATTTTATACAAATGGAATCATACCATATGTAGTACTTTGTGTCTGGTTTCTTTCACTTAGCATATTGGGTTTTTTAAATTATTGTAATTTTTTAATTAGAGAAGTTGTAGGTTTACATAAAAGTCATGTAAAAAAATACAACATTCCCATACATCCCCTATTGTTGACACTTTGCATTGCTATGCTACCCTTGATACAATTGATGAAAGGATATTAAAAATTTGCTGTTAAATGTAGTCCATAATTTGCATTAAGTGTATTTTTCCCAATTATTGCCCTGTTATTAACACCTTGTAATAGTGACATACATTTGTTATAGTTCCTGAAAAAACATTCTAATATTTGTACTATTAACCACAGCTATCATCCACTGCAGGGTTCAATGTGTTATACAGTCTTGTGTTTTATACTCTAGCTTTCTTTCTAGTAACATACATAACCCGAAACTTCTCCATTCACACACATAATTCAGTGCTGTTAACTATTCTCACAATAAAGTGCTAACATCACCTCTATATATTTCCAAACATTTACAATCAACCTAAATAGAAATTCTCCACATATTAAGCATCAGTTCCCCATTCTTTATCCCCATTGTATCTCCTGGTAACCTGTATTCTAGATTCTAACACCATGAGTTTGCTTATTATAATTAGCTCATATTAGTGAGATAATACAGTATTTGTTCTTGTGTGTCCGGCTTATATCTCTCAACATAATGTCAAGGTTTATTATTGTTGTCGCATGTATCAGGACTTCATTCCTGCTTACAATTGTATAATATTCCATTGTAATGTATCGGCCACATTTTGTTTATCTATCTATTGACTGATGACACTTGGGTTGCTTACATCTTTTGGCAATTGTGATCCATTTTGAGTTATTGTATAAAGTGTGAGATAGGGGTCCTCCATCATTCTTTTGGCTCTGGGTATCCAGTTTTCCCAGCACCATTTGTTGAAGAGACTATTCTGTCCCAGTTGAGTGGACTTGGCAGCCTTGCCAATTATCAATTGACCATAGATGTGAGGGTCTATTTCTGAACTCTCCATCTTATTCCATTGTTCGATATATCTATCCTTGTGCCAATTCTATGCTGTTTTGACCACAGTAGCTTTGTAATATACCTTAAAGTCAGGAAATGTGTCCTTCAACTTTTTTTTCCTTTTCAAGATGCTTTTGGCTATTCAGGATCCTTACCCTTCCAAATTAACTTCATAATTGGCTTTTCTATTCCTGTAAAGTATGCTGTTAGAATTTTGATTGGGATTGTGTTGAATCTGTAAATCAATTCGGGTATAATTGACATCTTAACAATATTTAAACAATATTTAGTCTTCCAATTTATGAACACAGAATGTTCTTCCATTTATTTAGATATTCTTTGACTTTTTATAGCAATGTTTTATAGTTTTCTGTGTACAGGTCTTTTACATCCTTGGTTAAACTTATTCCTAGATATTTGAATTTTTATTTGCTACTATAACTGGAATTTTTTTCTTTATTTCCTCTTCTGATTGTTCATTTCTTGTGTATAGAAACACTGCTCATTTTTGCATGTTGATCTTGTCTCCTGCCACCTTGCTGAATGTGTTAATTAGCTCTAGTAACTTTGTTGTAGATTTTTTGGGATTTTCTATATATAAGATCATGTCATATGCAAATATCAATAATATTAATATCATATGCAAATATCAATGATGTTTGCATTTTATCAATATTTTCATATTATTAATATTTGCATAATATTGATACTAATATTATATATGAATTTAAGGGATTTTAGTTAAGTACAATGAAAAGAAATATTTCACACTGCTAGATCTAGTTATACTGAAAATATTTAGATATTGTGACTTAGTTATACCTTAGTCATATACTACAAGCTAAATTGCATTTTATTCAGTACCATATTTTTCCAGGTAGGTATTCAGTATATGAAAAGGAAAATATTTCAAAATTTAATTCAAACTTATATGTGACCAGATTCTATGATAAGATGATGGACTATGTTCTTCCATTTCTGTATCTTTAAGTTTGCAAAGCTCTTTCTGAAGTTATGTATTAATTAGATTAAATAGACATTCAGTAGAGTTAAAATTAAAATGTACGTATAATATAGGAGGGTCAGTCAGCAAAGATTGCTTTCTAAATTTTACATCCCCAGACAGTCATCAGGCAGCCAAAAGAAAAATGCATTTTGAAACTATGGAGTCTCCAGTTTTTATCTCTGACATTACACTGAGATTTGACAGATGGAAGCCCAGCAGCAGACATACAAAGTAGATTCCAAATGAGGCACATATACAAGCAGAGTGGTGCCCTACCCAGGTGGTCATCTTCTCCTTTCTGGAACCTTTAATATGGCTCATTCAAACTTGACTATGTTGTAGTGATAGTGACACTTTTTTCAGTCATTATTGAATGTCAATGGGCTCTTGGCTCTACTCATAAGGATCTTTAGTATGCTCTCTGCTCTGTACATATGTCCAAGTTGGCAGCCAGTTGGCATGGTTGCTGATGAGTCTCTATCTGTCAGATCTCCTCATCACCTGTAGGATGGAGGTAGCTGATATGAGTATGTCAGCAAAAATGTTATCATTGGCCATGGAAAGATGTCCAGGGAATAAAAATTAGGAGATATTTTAGAAGTTAACTGGCAAATCATCTAAACCAAGGATGTATTTATCTTTTGGGATACAGGCAAAATCCCATGGAAATAGGATAAGGTTTATAATAATTTTAGCCAAGACTCCAATAGTCTTCACTAGTTTAATGAATAAAATATATCTTGTGGAATTAAGCCAAAGAGAGTATAGGTTAAGTTTACAGAGGACTAGAGCAGTTTTTCTAACACAACATGATGCAGAGTATTAAAAAAATCTACTTTAATAATCAATCTTTTTAATTGATTAAAATTACAATAATAAATCATTACATAAAACAGAATCATGCAGATGTTCTAAATGTTCACTGCAATCAGTTTTTAGATATTTTTTATAACAATGTGTTTGTCTTCATACTCACATGCATATATATTTATGCTTCCCTTTTTTCCTATGTGTTGCCCAGTTAGTGGAGAATACCCAAATAATTTTTGCTTGAAATTTATCTGGTAACCTTAAAATAATTGGTTGAACTGGTTCCATTTTAAATTTACTCCTCCATCACCTTTTCATTTCAGTGATGTTATCTTTGTTATATTCATTCATCCATTCATTCACCCCAACAAATATTTACCGAACTTATTATCATCTGTTCACTCCTTTAAGCAATTCCTCTGTGTTCCCTAACAAATTGAATGCAATCACTGTCTACTCCCTTGCTCTCTCCTTCCTTCATTCACTCATGACAGAAACTTGAGCATCATCTTCCACTTTTCCCTTTTGCTTACCTCTCACATGCAATCCCTCATCTTATTAGTCCCATTTCTTAAATATCACAGTTCAGTCATCCTGTTTCCAATGCCACCAGCAGTATTTCTTCCCTATTTACTCAAGTGACCATGAATAAGACAATATAATATAGACTTTGGGGAAGAGATGGATGCCAGTCTATTTTATGATATTTTTCCCCCAAAACACTTTTCACAAAGGGGATATATAATACTAATTTCAATCATCCTTGGGAGAATAATTCTGGAATAGGGGCTGGGACAAATGTAGGTAGGACTCTTGAATGGGGAAGGGAGTGGAAAATTGCATCTCATTTTTAGATGTGCAAAAGTTGTCAAAATGTTCTCTTAAAAACTAAAACTTATTTTGTTATTCACTGACATATCTAGATCAGGAATGAAACTCTAAACTTTGGCTTCTCTGTGGCAGTCTTGACAGGATAGAAATAGCAGAAGGGAGATAGAAAAGTCCCAGGCAGCCTGAATCCAGGACAGCTTTTAAGTTCAAGGAAATTTATCTGAGTTCCAGCTTCACTGGTGAACAAAAATCCACAATGAATCATATACCTTGGGGATTCTACGGAACAAGAAAGAAGGAGAAGACTTGAGAGAAAACCAGAATTCACATTTATTTAGGCAAGTAACAGTTGGGGACACCGACATAGTCATCACTGGTTAATCCCTATGCAATTGCAATATAATTTAAGCATCAGGTATATGGAATCTGGTGATAAATTCTGTGGGTTTGAATTCTGATTTCTCTGATCCTTAGCAAATAATTTATCCTCCCTCCTTCTCAGTTAGCTCATGTAAAAGGAGAGATAATAATACCCATCTTGTGATGGTGTGGTAAAGTTTAAATTAGATAATACACACAAACATTTAGGATAGCTTTTGCTACAGATAGTGATAAATACAAGTAGATAAATGTTAGCTATGATTGTAATCCAGACAAAGAAGCTGAAAATACTGCTTACACTAGCTTTACTTCCATGTTCTATGTCCCTCCAGCTTACCTCTCCAAACCATATTCCACCATCACCTCTCATATTTGCCAGAATGTTCTCTTTAAAACCAGAACTGGTAATGTCATTCCAAGCTGAACTGTTTTTCAGGGGTTCCTTTTAGCTTTCACATTAAACCAAAAATTTCAAAATGGAATAAGTAGAGTGACCATTAAGCTGCACACTTTTAAGAGTGAGAGAGTGTCTATTAATAATTACTGTGGGAGAACAGGCATAACTTGGAATTATCCCAGGCAAAAAGGGACATCTGATCACCATGGATATAAAGTCCTTCTGTGGTCTGGTCTCCAACCTTACCAGTTGGTTTCGTGGTCCTTGGTGTAGCCACTCAAAGCTACTAGCAGTTCCCCAAACTATCATGTTTCCTCATCTCTGTGCCTTTCCATATGCAGCACTCCTTGCTTGCAATGATTTTTGCTCTGTGTCTTTATATATGCAGTGCTTTTACAACTCTTACCTTCTTCCACTCAATTACAAATGCATACTGAATGTATCCCAGTAGACAAATTTATTCCATTAAGCTGTAACTGAGTTACAGATTCTCAAAGTCTGAGTCTTTTGTCCTTCTATGTGTAATGAGACTTGGGCTTATCTTTATCGATATAAAAATTAAATAATGATATTAGTTGCCAGGTACAGAATATTTTCCACGCCAAGCACACTGGCACCAGGTTAGGTATTTTAACATTCAATTTCTCTAAACAATCTTGCAAAGTATACATATATTTCCATATTAAGAAACTGAAGCTCCATAAGGTTAAGTGATTTTCTGGGGCCCACACAGCTAGTAAGTAGCAAGGAAAGCTCAGATTGATATGTATTCAAGCCCAGCTTTTCACCAAATTGCCCTCTCATCAAGACATTCATCATAATAAAAATTAAGACCCACCCTGGGTCCCTCAGTCTAATAAAAAAGTCCACCTTCAATAGGTTTACATGCATAGGAATGGATTAGCTTTAAGAACAGGATTTTCTGGGGTCTATCCAGCTTCAAACTGTCACACACCTTAACTGAAGTAGCCTTATAAAAAGGTTCTACTTACAGTGGATTCACACCCACAGGTATGGATTAAATTTAAGAACATGTTTCTCTGGGGTACATATAGTTTGAAACCTACACAGCATCCTTCTTGGGTTTCCTGTCATCAGCCACATTCCTCCATCCTCAATGGTATTCTGGGTCTCATATATCTCAAAACATTACCTAGCAGGGTCCTGGAAGCCTAAAACCTATACTGGGTTAAAGCATTTGCAAAAAATCAAGGGAAATTTACACATACATGAAGGCAAAAAAAAAAAAAAAGCATTGCTTTCTAGAGTGGTGGTGTATCAGGAAAACAAAACATTTACTGTGCAATACATCAGATATTTTAACTAAAGATAGACTACATTATTTTGTTTCAGAATTAACCAGAAACATCCTTTTTCAACAAATTCTTCAGAGCATGAAGGAAATGGAAATTTGAATAAGGATAGGAAAAAGAAAGAATGAGATATAATTTTGGAGAGTAAAGTTACTGTGGAGCAGGCCAGGTCTTAATGGGGTTTTGAATCATGGGGCTTTGGGTAGCTAGGTGACAATATGGCAAGAGTGGCAAGATAGTATCCTGGGATTCTGATGATTTGGGAAAGGAAGTATTAGACCATGAAACCATGAAAAAGAGACAGTGTACAGGAAAGGAGTTTAGTGAGCACTATCAACAAACCTCACCATTTAATTTTGTTTAGGACTAGTCCTTACCTTCTGTGAAAACCTAGAGGCAAAATGAATTGACTCTTAACTGCAGAGTGACTGCTACAGACACAGATGGGATACTTAATGTGAGTCTTTGCATTGTGGAAAGAAAAATGTGTCTGGGATACTTTATCAAGAGAGCAACCATGCATGTGCACAGCTTGGAAGGGCTGGACAAATCAGTAACTTTTGATGTTTTTGGTTTAAAATATTCATATCTTATTATGTTATCTCAATATAATACGGAATCCTTTCAGTTTTTATTTTTACCTTGGTTTTACCTATATTACAGTTGATGAGATCATGTGATACCAATAACACAGAGAGAAACTTAGAATATCAGAGGCGGAAGTGGCCTTACGGATGACCTAATTCAATGACTTCATTCCAGAGATGAGAAAATGAAAGCAAAGGTACATTAAACTGTTTGCCGGAAGTTACCCAGCTTGATTGTGGTCGAGCTAGTCCAGGGCTCTCCTTTCTAGTTTCAAAGTTTAGTTTTCTTTCTAATGTAATACACAGTTCCAGTGTCCATTACTTCCTGATTTCCCTACAGTTATAAATGTTTCATCAACATTGCTGCCACATATATTTGAATATATTTAAAACCTCATTTAATTAGGGAAGTCAGGACCTTGCTGATGGGAAGGGATTAGATGCTGATAGAATTTATGTATAACCTTGAAATATGGAGACTTCCTAATAATTGGAAGATAGAGATATGGAGGGCAATAGCAACTTACAGGAATATTTACTTAATATAAAAGGAATTGTTTAATGACACACATATCTCCTATATTTTACACACCTTTTATAGAAACTTGTTTCTCAATGTGTGGGCCACCAACCACCACTGCTGGCATCACCTGGGAGCCTATTCAAAGCACAGTGACTCAGGCTTCACCCCAGACCAACTGGATCAGAATCTGCATTTGATATCAACCCCAGAATATCCCCACCACATTACATTTTTGAGAAGCACTGTTATAAAGCATTGATTTCTTTCTTAGGGATACCTCTGCCTTTACAATTGCTCCCGATCAAACTCTTAGGAATCTACAAATGCAAGGTAATTAAGATTGGGGTAAAAGACATTTTTATTTTCTTCCAAAAATAATAATGGTTCACTTTTGAAAGTACTAAAATGGAAGCAAATATAAATTGGAATTAGAATAAAAGTTTTGGTCCTGCCTGGGAACTTTGAGCAAAATATTGGAGTAGTTTCATCTATAACAAGTGTGGATAATTGTAACTCAGAGCCAGGTCTAGGGCGATGCCAAGTCAGGTGCCTCATGACTCTGGGAGTGGGTGCCTCCTTAAATTTTGCACCTTAGGTACCTCATTTTAGTCCCAGCTCTGTTATATCAACATCACAGGTTTTGTGTGGGAAGTGCATGAAGAATGCATGTGAAAGTGCTATTTATTCCTTCTGCCATTCAACAACCACTCATTGTACATCTATAGAAAAAGGTATGCAAATATGATTGAGGTAGAGTGCAGTGTTGAGGACTTCACAGTTTATGTGGCTCAGAGGTGGCCTTAAATAAATGATGCTCAGAGCCCTGAAGCCTGAATTTTAATCTCATCTTTGCCCTTATTGGCCGTGTGACTTCTAGTAAATCTCTTGGCCTTCTTATGTCTCTATTTCCTTATCTTTTTTTTTTTTTTCATATTGTTAGCTATAGTCCATGGTTCAACTTAGGGTTCACTGTTTGTGCTGAATCCCATGGATTGTTTTAAAACTTTTTATTCTAGTACCATACATACAACCTAAAATTTCCACCTTTTAACTACATTCAAATATATAATTTGGTGCTCTTAATTATGTTCACAATGTTGTGCTACCATCACCACCATCCATTTCCAAAACTTTGCCATCATTCCTTATATTTTAACTGAGGGTGTTGTATACGATCGCAAAGGCACTTTGCAGCTTTAAAACTTTGTATTATTCTTAACCAAGTTAGAATAACCAAGTTAGAAATGCCGAAGGAGAATGGATTTTTGGAGTCAGCCAGATCTGAGTTAAAATCCTCAAATCACCCTGGGAACCTTAAGTAACCGCTCTATAGCTCATTTCTTATCTGTAAAATGGGAGTGATAGCACTGACTTGAGGATTGTGACCATCAAATGAGATCAAATGTGAAGCTGGCAGAGTGCCACCAAATGTGTAGAAGGTATCTGTAAATGGGGGTGATTATCAGGATATTTTCCAGGCACAGGGAAGTTTCATTTCCTGTGAGCGGAATGCCAAATGGGATGCTCAAGTGACTGTTTGCATTCCAAACCCGTGAAGGTGTCCATGAATTGAAATCAGCACTGTGTGTGAGCCTCATGGGAGACAAGTGTTGCTAAGGCAACCACTAATTTCCAAATCAGGGTAAATAGTTTCACAGAATGTACAGTTTCCTTTAACAAATTGGATTCCAGTGAAGGGCACACCTTTTTCGCCTGCTGCTCTGTATCCAACTTAGGGTTGTGCACCTGCAGCTATGTGTGCCAGGGGCTGTTTTCATCTGTTGCCAATGACACTCTGAAGGTAACAGCCAGTAACTGAGACTCCTAAAGTCTGTCAGCTGTACCCAGTCTTTACCTTTTGTACTATGTCAAGTAGAGTCACATTTCTTGACACACAGGGGGGCACTGAAACGGCTCTGTGGCACATTCAATGTAATAGACTTCTAAGCAAGGATGCCACGCAGTTTGCAGTCATCCGGTTCTGCCTTCACTTCCCCACCCGCAACAATCCTTATTTCCCCTACTCACTCATATGAATTCCTGCAGAGAATGAACCTATTATTAAGCCAGCATCGCCTCTCCTGCTACATTCTTGTGTTAAATTAGTCCTCTTCATTGTTGCAAATAATAGGCAAGCACTTATATATCAATGAAAATTCACTGCACTCCTTGTGGGATTATTTCAGCCCTCGATCAACTGCACATTCCTGCCTTTGTTCATGGGGAGCAATTTTAAGTCTCCCTTGCTTTCTTTTAAATCTTTTCCTTTGGGAGGGGAGCCTACCTTCCTCATATACTTAGCAGATTTTCTCCTTGAACCCCTTTGAACAATGGGTACTGTAACACTACCATCTTTTTGCAATAATTCTTAGTGTTGGCTTCTGCTTTTGAATATGGCAATAGCAAAGTATGAAAATGAATGCGATACTAAAAATTCATGGGAACATGTTAATTATCTTCTTTAAGAATATGCTAGAAAATTTGTGGTTATTCCTTCTCTTCTGGTCAAGAAATAGCCTCAATGGCTCTTTCATAGCTGCATTAAGAAAAAGACTAGTTCATTCACTTTCATTGAAGGTCTTCCCAGTGCCAGACACAGGCTGCCTCCTTAGAACTTAAAATAACTCTACAGTAGGCATTACTATTTGGAAAATGACAGGAATTTTAAAAGATCTTACATTACAAAATCATTCTGAAAAGCCCGTGTGTTCCTGCAGTGTACAAAAATTACTAAAATAATCCACTAAGCAAAAAAAAAAAAAAAAAAAAAAAAAAAAAAAAAAAAAAATTTCCCCATGCTAGGAGAATAATATACTTTTAAAAAACGGTTACAAAGTATATCATTTGTACAAGAGAATAATACATGTGTTTACCTTAAAATACAAGGATGAAATGGACATATACTCACTGCTCAGCTTAAGAGAACCTCACATCTTATGTGCCTAACCTAAGCCTACTTGCCTTAGATCCATTGCTCTGTCCACAGGTAGGATGGCCCTTGCAGATTACATTTCCCCAATTCCCTTCCATCTGTGCCAGGCCAGTGTGAACCATGGGCAAGAGATGAGAAGGCAGGAGGAAGGGAGATGCCAGTGTGTCCTTTCTCCTATCCATCTTGGGTGACTTCTCTGGAAGGGGCTGTGTATTATTCATTCCCCTGGACAGGCTCACATGTTTCCAGTTTGAGCTTTGGTAATACTATCACCTCCTTTTGTCTCTTTTGCCTAGGGGTAGAAGTGGATTCCTGCTTTTGCTAATTTCTGGCTTACTCAGTCTCTTCTATTTGATTCCTCAGCTCTTCCATCACTTGTACCAGCAACTTCTGTTTAAATTTCCTCTGATGCAAATACTTGATGAGGCTTCTTTTTTGTGTGTGTGTTTAGATCCTGATGAATGGAACTTAAAACACTCTTAAGTGTTTGTAAAGGCAAAGATTTATGGGTTGAATGTGGGTTTAACAGATAGCTTTGCACTAGAATGCTTGACTGGAGGGACTCTGGGGCCCTGACAGAGTCTGTGTAGGTTGGGCTGCCAGAGGTTAAGGAGGGAATTATAGACCACAGAGGAGACTCATTACTATGTCAGGTGAGCAGCATTTACATGTTCCCAGGGTGCTGGGTGGGGATGGGGATAGTATTAACCAAATAATCCACAAAAGAAGTCCACAAAGGAAAGATTCACCTTTGAGCACACCAAGTTTAGAGAGCACAAATCCTGGACTGCTAAAGTACTAGTGAACTTCACCTGCTCTTTTTTTGTCTTTCCCACTCCCTCTTCCCAGTCCTTAGAAGAGTCTAGTGATGGACGGTGAGAAAAAGAGGAGAGGCGTGATAGGGGCATAGAGAAATGGTTGACCACATCATGAGGAATGTCAAAGCTGGACAGAACACAACTTCTAGTTTAAATGAATTTCTGAGCTTTGCTATTACATGTATTGGAGAACTTAATTACTTGAATGAAAATGTTTTGTGAATAAGAGTGATAGGAGAACTTTTGACAGTGACCAGAAAAATCATAGGGAAAAAAAAAATGGCAGTTTTGAACATAAACATTTACCTCTTTTCTGTCTGAAGTAAATATATTTATTTTAAAGGTATAAACCCACTTGGACAAAAGGAATAGGAAAGGAGTTAACAACAGATCCAGCAGCAAAAGTTATCACCAGTGGGATAAGTGATAACAGATAATGCAGAACAAAGGAGGCTGAATCCTAAGGAGTGGGAGGGTCAAGAATCAATTAGATTTAATGAAAGAATCACTAAAATGTTTGGAAATTGTCTAGCCCTGGAGACCTGTAGAAGTGGAGGTGAAGGTGGGTGAAGTAGGATCATTGGAAAGGCTGTTTGAAAACCATTAGATTCCTTAAATTCCCTCCAGTTTGTTCTATGCCCTTCTTCTATTCCTCTATAGTCCCCATACATCGCTTTATGTTTCCAAATAATGTGTTTATATTTCCCTTCCTGACTTTTCATTTTTAGACACTATCTTTTGACTTCTAGCTATTAACTTCCCCACATATTTTCTACCCCTGGTAATTATACTGCCATTTTGGATTGATCAATATTTGATGTTTACATTATTATGACTATGTAAATGCTAGTTATAGCTGAGTCATATAGGATATTTAATTTTTTTTCCCTGAAACCCTTTTTGTTTTCCATGGCATTAACACATGCCTTTTCTTTCTTTGAGTTATTTTGTATACACATACCCGGAGGAATAAAAGGTGAATCATAGAGAATGTTCAGTAGGGTAGGAACACTCACATTACAAGACCGAGGCATCGAAGAAAAGCTGAATTTGAGGACAGAGAAAGAGGATACAGAATTAGAACCACCAGGAAAATAATACTGGTTAGGGAAATTGGGTGTCACTTTGGTTCAATTAATATATTATATTCTTAGCACTGTGTTAAGCACTTAGGATACAAACACACTCATTTTTAATATGGCCCATGATTTACATAATAGTGTTGACAGAGAGAGGACAGATAAATAAAAAAATTATATCACAATGTCAGATAAAGGGTATGGAGGGGTTATGGTAAATCAGGGAAAGCTTCCCAGAGTTGTGAGACTTGATGATGTGAGACTTACAGGATAGAGCTTCAGACAAAGAGTAATATTTACAAAGCTCATTGGTATATTTTAAGGAAAATATTTTTCAGTACTGTCAAGGACAAATGAGAGGGCGTATTGGAGGAGGTAGATCAGTTTGGCTTCTATTACAATAGTCCAGGCGGTAGAAGGAAAAAAGGAAGTGATTTAACAAGAGCCAGTATAAAATTTGAATTAATAAGGCCAGTGTTACTACCTGATTTTGGGGGATGTGATATAGATTATAATATACCTGAATAGCTTAGATATTTTTGTGTGGGTTACTAAATGGATGGCCAGGTGGTAGAGTAGGCTTGGGTAGAAGATGAATTTTAGATCTTGGGTTAATATTATCTGTGAAATAATGTATGAAGACAGTGACGAGGTAGGATAATATTTTGAGATATAAATGATGTTTTAATTTAATATCCCAGAACCAGTTGACCTTCGCCTAGCACAGGCAACTAGTGTATTCCATACTTACTGCCATGAGAAAAGTAGATTAGAAAGAAGATTGAAAGAGTTAATTCGTAGGTTTGATTTCCATAACCATAATTTCCATAACATAATTGAGAAAAGATTTAGGAAAGTTCATAATGTTAGCCCCATTTGACAAAATAGCCCACCCACGACCCCAGTTGGCACTGGCAAGTCTACCCTGCCCCAATAATAGATAGCTCAACCCCCCCCCCACCGCCCCTAATTCAACAGGATATACTAATCTCAAAACCAACCATGAGAATATCATGAAATTATCAAACATCCTGTTTAACATTCCAACACGTCTATCTCCCCTTCCCAAAGACCTCCTCCCCAAAAGGCAAAAGTCAGTAATCTTCCACCTCATATCTATGCGCCACACATTTATGCACCCCTTCTATAAACCTGCCCAGTTACACCAGCTCAAAAGAAGCAATCCCAACCTGGGTGGATGGGCTGAAGTCTCACCTCAGATCCCCACCATGCCGGTGATCTAATAAACTTCTCTGCTTGAATTTTGGTCTGTCTCTGAGCCTCATTGAACCCGGTCCTAACATTTTGATGCCAAAAGCTGGGAAGCCTCACTGAGGAAGGCCAAATCCGTAGCCATCCTCCACTTCACCACTGTCACTTTTCCATCCAACACCAGACACAGATTCGTCTTTGGGTGAGTCTCGGAACCTCTCTGAAGGATCCTGTCCGTTTTTCCTCTGCCTGGAAATCCTAGCACTAGGTCAGCGATCCTCCCCCGCATCAGGGAACTGTCCGCACCGTCTGACCTTCTCAGCTCTAAGGACGCCTGGCCCTGATTTCAGTCACCGGCTGTTACTGGCCTCCACCTGTCCTTCCCTGATCTGGGGATGCCCGGTTCCAGGTCCAGTCACCAGCCCATTGGCCCCTAACTGGTCTGGAAGTGAAAGATTCACGTATCCTTGCTTTCCTTTCACACCACCTTACCTGAAAGATCTCTGAACTCACCCATACCCCACAAACCATGGGAAACTCCTAATCACATCCTCCAAAAGAAAAACCTTTGGGGTGTCTCCTCCACAACCTTAAAACCCTCTATCCCAGAGGAGAAATAAAACCAAAATAAAACCAAAACAGCTTATTCTTTACTTTACTACTATTTGGCTTCAATATAAATTAGACAACAAAAGCCAGTGGCCTGAACACGGCACCTTCGACATCCAAGTTCTCCAAGACCTCGAGAACTTTACCCAACGCAGTGGCAAATGGTCGGAGGTTCCCTATGTTCAGGCTTTCCTTTTCCTTCATAACCATCCCTCCATTTGCCAGTCCTGTACCACCTACCAAATCCTTCTTCTCTGCAATAGCCCCCACCTCCCGCATAAAACCCTTCCGACTTCGATCCCCCTGATCACGCCCCTCCTCCACTGCCTCATCAGCACCCCATGACCCTACTCCATCCTCCCCCCTTCCCACCACACCTCTCCCTCAACCCGCTCCCTTCTTCCCACCCTCCACATGCTCTGCAGCCCAATTCCCCGCTCTCAATCCTCCTTCCCCAGCTCCTGTCGTCCCTCTCTGAGAGGTAGCCGGAGCAGAAGGCATAGTGCTTGTATAAGTCCCCTTTTCACGCTCCTATCTCTCACATATTGAGAAACGCCTAGGCTCCTTTTCTACTGACTCCACACAATACACCAAAGAATTCCAACACGTCACCCAATCCTATGATCTCACCTTCCAGGATGTCTATGTCATAATCTCCTCCTCCCCTGCTCCCGAAGAAAAGGCCCGTATTTGGGTTGCAGCCATTGCTTTTGCAGACATTCTTCACACCTGAGACCCAAGTCGACACCTGGCTGGCCATTCCCCCCACTACCCCGGACTGGGACTACCAACCCAACGCCCCAGATCTTACCCGCATGCCTCACTTCCTTACCTGCATAATAGAAGGGTTAAAGAAGGCCTCCCTAAAGGCTGTAAATTATGACAGGATTCAGGAAATTACCCCAAATCCTGATTAAAAACCAGAAGCCTTTATGAGCCGGCTTACAGAAGCCATTTTAAAATACACCAACTTAGATCCCAATTCTGAGGCAGGAAAATTATATCTTCATACCCACTTTATTTCTCAGTCAAGTTCCGATATAAAGAAAAAACTACAAAGATTAGAGGACAAACCCCTCAAAAAGACCTGATTTAAACCGCATTCAGGGTCTTTAACAATGGAGATGAGGAAATTAAACAAAAACTCATGCGAGATCAGGCTAAATACCATTTAATTGCAGCCACCATCCAAGACAGCTAAAGAAAACCTTTAGGCTTTATGCAAACTCCACCAGGATCTTGCTTCAAGTGTGGCAAGGAAGGACATTGGGCAAAAGTGTGCCCTAAGCCTAGAGCTCCACTGGACACCTACCAGTGTGCTGGGTTAAAGGACATTGGAAATCAGACTGCCCTTTGACAGCTAGTTAAAGGCCGCCTGTTCCAAAATCAGTCCCTAACCCAGAGCCGGATTGTCCCTCCCAAAACTACTGGGCCTAGGCACTGAAGACTGACACCACCCAGGCTCAGAAATCCCCCATCATCTCCATCACCGGAGCTGAACCCAGGTAATCAAAACAGTGGCAGGTAGGCCGGCCTCCTTTTTAGTAGACACGGGGGCCACTTATTCGATCTTACCAGAACATGCTGGACTTTTAGTCCGTTCCTCAATCTCTATTGTGGGGGTTAGTGAATCCTTTCCAAACACTACCGCTAACATGTCTCATTGGAATAGCTTCCTTCACGCACTCATTCCTAACCATACCTACCTGTCCTACTCCCTTGATAAGGTGAGATCTCTTAGCCAAGCTGCATGCAACTATTAACCTCCCGGTTCTCAGTACACCTACAACAGACACTCTTTTCCTCCTGTATACACTCCCGTCCCCACTCTCAAATCTCCCCCAATCCTTAAAGAGCAGGTCAACTCAATAGTTTGGGACACAGAACACCCTTCAATTGCTAAACATCATAATCCTGTTAAAGTCACCCTTTTTAACCCCTAATGCTTTCTGAACAAACCTTAATATCCTCTATGCCCCCAAGCAATACTTGGGTTACAGCCCAGCATCAACCGACTCCTTTCTGCAGGCCTCTCACCTGCCAACACCCCCATATTAGCCGTAAAGAAACCCAATGACAATTATCGTTTAGTTCAGGACCTATGAGCAGTTAATAATGCCACTCAGTCTCTCACTCCCATTGTTCCCAACCCATATACACTGCTTTCCCAAATAACCTCCAACACCTCTCACTTCACAGTCCTGCACCTTAAAGATGGCTTCTTCACTATCCCTCTTGATTGCTCCTCCCAGAACCTATTTACCTTTACCTGGACAACCCCAACCACCAAAGTTTCCCAACAACTCACATGGACTGTCTTCACTCAGGTTTTCCATAACAGTCCCATTTATTTGGTCAAGCTTTAGCCCATGATCTCTCTACCCTGTTGCTAACCCCCAGCATTCTCTTGCAATACGTTGATGACCTTCTCCTATGCAGCCCCGCATTAGAATTCTCCATCAAACATACCATCTCTCAACTTTCTCACAGACAAATGGCATCGAGTTTCCCCTGATAAGGGCCAGTTTTTCACCCCCGTGGTCCCTTATCTCGGATTATACATAACTCCAACTCACAAAGGTCTAACTCAAGAACAGAAAAAGCTTATTTCTGAAACGGCCCCTGCCCACAACTAAGTCCAAATGACTATCATTTCTAGGGCTTGCCAGCTTCCTCTGTCTCTGGGTATTGAATTTCAGCCTTATTGCCAAACCCCTCTATCACACAACTGCAGGCAACCTCCACGACCCAATACCCCAACACATATCAGTCATAACTCCAACAAGCAGAACTCACCAGAGCCCTAACTATAGCCCAAATTCTCACAGTCAACATATACACCAACTCTAAATATGCATATCACATCATACATTCACATATTCCTCTATGGAGAGAAAGAGGGTACCTAACCACTAATGAGACTTCCATCATCAATCACCACCTGATTCTGAAACTCCTTCAGGCTGCCAGCCTGCCACAGTGCACAGCAATCCTTCACTGCAAGGGGCACCAGAAACAGAACAGCCTAATTGCACAGGGAAATCATATAGCAGACAAAGAAGCAAAACTACAAGCCACCAAAACCAGAGACTAAACTTGTACACTCTCATCGGTGTTATTAGCATTGCCCCTCAGTTCCCCAGCCTACTCTTTGGAGGAAACATGTTCTTTACTGCAGGCTGGGGCAAAGATCAATAACGGGTGGATTTTTAAAGTCAACAAGACAGTGCTACCAAAACAAGAGAAACTAGATATCCTCACTTCTTTACATAACCACTTCCATGTCAGCCCTAAGCCACTGACCCAGCTGCTCTCTCACTTCATTTCTCTTCCCAACCTTCACAAAATTTTGTTAGAAATCTCAGCATCTTGCCACATTTGCCAAACAACTTCATCCCAAAAGCCTCCTCAAAAACCCCACATTCCTACTCATCAAGCACGTGGACAAACACCCGGGCAGGACTGGCAAGTATATTTCCCCCACATGCCCCTAGTAAAATGGGTAAAATACTTGTTAGTCTTCGTTGATACCTTTTCAGGCTGGGTGGAAGTCTTCCCTAGCACCTCTGAAAAGGCCAATGCCATAACCAAAGCCCTAGTACATGAAATCATCCCCCGGTTCAGCCTTCCCACATCATTATAATCAGATAACAGTGTAGCCTTCATATCTCAGGTAACCCAAGGGGTATGCACTGCTCTTAACATTACTTGGAAATTACACGTTTCATATTGGCTCCAGTTGTCAGGCAAGGAGAACGCATGAACAGCCTAATCAAAACGCACCTCACTAAATTCATAATTCAAACTCAAACTACCTGGACAGAACTTTTACCTGTTGCACTCCTCAAATTCTGCTTTGTTCCTTATAAATCCCTCTTCTTCCGCCCCTTTGAAATCATGTATGGTTGACGCTACGTCTTAAGAAAATTTCTCCCTCCCACCTCACTCTTAAGCGACTACGTCCTCATTTTAAAACAAACCTGACATATTTAGCATGTCCAAGAAACTCTACCTCAACCATCAATAGAGAGCCCACATCCCCAAGCTTCACTCCAGGAGAGTGGGTCTACCTAAAAGTCTTACACCCTAAACTTCTCCAACCTCCATGAACTAGACGGTATCGAATATTACTAAGTATCCCCACAGCAGCTAAACTGACCAGCGTCTCGTCTTGAATTCACTCTTCCCTACTCAAACTTGTGCCACAACCTCCAGAAACTGATCCAACCTCACCTTCCTTGCTTCCCCAGACCCTAGGCAGCAAAGAAGCACCCACTCCTGACCGCTACGCCTGTGAACCTCAAGAGCACTTGAAGCTGGTATTTTGCAAACTTCCGGGTGAGACCAGTCCTATTTCAAATCCGTAACATGTCCACAGTCTGTTGGGTGGCTATAATTGTTTTCTTTGTGCTAACCCTTATCTTTCTTCTTTCTCTAGTTCTTTCAGCTATAGCAGAGTGCACCTGCAAATGCTCCTTTATCTGGTGGCACCCAAAATCGTAAGGCTCATGCTCGCAATGCTCTTCAAAAATGTCCTGTCAGTTCTACTCCAAGAATTACAAACTTCCTACCAACTCCCCACTTATGTTTCCCAACTGTTGCTGTACAACTCCAACCTCTGGCTCCAAGATTTCTTATCATACGCCTCTGAGCAAATATATTTCTTCTCTTTTATCATTCTCCTAATCATCCACCAAAATTAAAATGTACATCCCTTCCCTTATTTTTGCTCTACCAGCTACCCCTCATCCTGTGTACACACACCCCTCAAAATACTTTACTCTTTCTAGCCAACCATATGGTTAAACCTTTCCTCATGCTGGCTGTGCCCCAACCCATCCAAACCACCTATAATAATCCCTGATTCAGAAAGGGACTGGGGAGACACCATTATGTTTATACAAGGGTACCTGGAAGAATATATCCCAGATCACCTGAGATCAAAGACTACACCCCTAGACAGTAGACCTATCATGAATGTGATCTGGCCACAAATAGATAAATCAATCCAACACCTAAGCAACAAACTACCATACACAGGATCCCTATGCTTCAACCTAAATATCTTCCTGCTTTGCATCACGGCCAACACCACTAAAGCTAAAACTCTTGGTTTAATTACCCCAAACCAATGTAAGCATACATTCCACACCATCAGGGAAAATAAAGCTAAACCAACCACTACACGGGGCTTCTGCTCCTCAACCACTTACGTAATGTTAGCCTGGTTCCTACTATGTAACAACTCACACACCTATAACCCTTCCCACAATCTCTCATAGTATAACTGGGGAAACCATGGAGTATCCTGCCAAGGTAGACCCTCAGCCCAATTTGCAGCCTCCTATCACCTCATTGATACCTCTTATTCACCTGCCAGACAACATGACAACTGTCTGTCCTTAAATAGTACATTCTCTATGCATTGGGATTCTGCTAGAGGATACCTTTGGGAATTCCACAATGCATCAACACTGAACCCAGCCCCGAATCCATCTATGGCCCTGTCTATATCCCATAAAATGTCCGTAACTAATTATAATACGTACGGAAGCAAAACCACACTGAACAGTAACTGGACCATATCCTTCTACGCAGCCCCAGAAAATCAATCTGGATTGTCATTCCTATGCGGTAACTTTCTATACCATTTTCTCCCCGCTGAAGGGCAGGACACTTGCACATTAGTCTACGCTGTTCCCTGGATGGGGTACACCAACATCACAGCCACCCGTACCTCTCTTCTAAGACCCCCCACTTCAAAATCTAAATGCTCAATACACATTCCTATAATGATCACTCTTGGTCTTCTTGGAACCACTGCAGGAGCCACCTCATTAGGTCTCCCTCAGCACCAATAATCCCAGCTAGCTACAAGCCTTACCAAACTCACAGAAGAAATATCAGCAGGTTTAAGGGTGCTAGAAACAGAGCAACAGTCCCTAGCCGAAGTAGTGCTACAGAATAGGAGGACACTTGATGCTTTAACAGCCGTCGAAGGTGACACATGTGCCTTTCTGGGAGAAGAGTGTTGCTTCTATATCAACCACTCAGGAAAAGTCCAAACAGTTATCAACAAAATCCAAAAAATAAATCAAAACCTGAAAAATCCCAATTCCGCAGGAGGTTGGGCACCCTGGACCATGTCTCTTTCCATGCCTTTTGTTCCCTTTATTGTCACAGCCATCACCCCATTAATCTTTGACCCTTGCCTCTTCAGAACCATCTGCAATTTCACTCAACGAACCATGCACAGCCTGAGACACATGTCGAAAACGTTCTACTGATGACACAAGTCACCTACACGCCCCTAACTCCAAATTCTCAAGAACCCCACCCCTACACCTAGTCATCCCCCACAGCTTCCCATAACAGCAGGAAGTAGCCAGACGATCATTGCCCACATTCTCGCTCTCCATCTCCATATAAAAGAGTGGAGAATGTTAGTCCCATGTATTAGAAAGCCAAAGGGGTGCTGATGCAAAATAGCAGAAATCTATTGGCTTTTATAAAGGGTATTTATTTAGGGTAGAATCCCACAGTTACCAGGCCATAAAACATAAGTTACTTCCCTCACCAAAGTCTATTGCCATGTGTTGGAGCAAGATGGCTGCTGATGCCTGCAAGGGTTCAGACTTCTTGGGTTCCTCTCTCCCTGGGGCTTGCTTGTCTCTGGCTCAGCTCTTCTGCTATCTCTACAAGGTCAGCTGTAGACTATGAAGCTCTCTATGTTTTGTCTCTTTCCACAAGGCCAGCTGTAGACTATCAGGCAAATGGGTCTCTCTCTCTCTCCCCAGGGCTTCTGACATGTCTAAGAAGCCGTCTTTATTCCTCTGTGTTCTCCTTTGTATTCACGTCTAGGACTCCAGCTCAAAAACTCCCAACTCTGTCCTTTGCCATGTCTTTTATCTGTGAGTCCCCACTCACCAAGGGTTGGGACCTCAATGGCCTACTGACGTGGCCCAATCAAAGCCCTAATTATAATTTAATTAAGTAAAAGTGAAACTTCAGACACACGAGTTTACAAACATAACAAAAACTATTTTTGGAATTCATAAACAATGCCAAACTGCTTGGCAAAATAGCCCACCTGTGACCCTGGTCCCCGCCAGCAAGTCTCCCCAGCCCCAATAACAGATAGCTCAAAACCCCCAACCCCACCCCAAAATTCAACAGGATCTCAAAACCAACTATGAGAATATCATGAGATTATCAAACATCCTTTTTAACATTCCAACACTTCCATCTCCCCCTCCCCAAGACCTCCTCCCAACAGGGCAAAAGTCAGTAATCTTCCACCCCATATCTGTGTGCCACATCTATGTACCCCTTCTGTAACTGCCCAGTTACCCCTGCTCAAAAGAAGCAATCTCAAATTGGGCGGGCAGGCTGAAGTCTTACTTCAGAGCCCCACCATGCCAGTGATCTAAACTTCTCTGCTTGAATTTTGGCCTGTCTCTGAGCCTCATTGAACCAGGACCTAACACAATTAAAAAGATAAATGCTTTTCCACATTTCTCTTCCCAACACTGGATTAGAGATAAAAAATGCTCCAAGAAAGGAAGAAGGGAAACTCTCTTATCTAACTCTAGAGATTGGGTGAGATTCCAACATCTTCTCACAGCAAGCAAGGACAAGAAGAGAAGGAATCTTCTCCTGGTGTGTCTAGGTAGACTGACCAGAGCTCTTCACAGAGTTTCCCACAATCCTGAGCAATTTGGGATTCAGAGAGTATTTCTCATGTACCTGAGAATGTCCAGTACATGAATGGAAGTGGGTTGAACTTGGCCAAACAGATGGGGAAGTGGAGCACTGATCTTTGCAGATTAATGAGCTAAGTACAAAAAAAGGAACAGGGGCATCTCAGTAAATGATACAGTGAATATGTCAACAGATTGCTCTCCACCCCAAACCATTTCCTCCAGGATTTTGAAGCAAGTCTGGGGAGAAGGAAGGTTGCTTTGTCAACTGATTGAAATTAAGTTTCCATTATCAAGTGAAATGGGTTAGAAATTAAGTTCAATTATTGAAAAATAAAGAAAATTCATTTATTGGGTGTGTGGTTTTATAGACTTTGATTCATACCTGCTACATACATAGGCAATTGGTTATGTTGTCCAGAATGCAAGTGATTACACTCAGCTGGGAGTGTTGACACGGAAGTCATCAGTGTATCTGTGGTGGCTGAGAGTTACAAGACTCAGATTATCATGGAAATATGCATGGAGCCAGAAGATAAAAAAGTTGAGGATAAAATGCTTGAAAAACTCAAAAATTCAAACAGGTAGAGAGAGGTTCCCTTAAAGTATACTAAGGAAGTGTTTCCAGGTGTTTCCATTTGAAGGTATGGCCTATATTTGAAGGTCTAAAGTTTCTGACCTTTCAACTCAAAAGGGCTAGGTTTTCTGGGAAGTTGTTCAGTTTTAAATAGGAAAATATTACATATTGTAAAGTAAAATGTCCTTCTTGCCTTTCATTATTCACATAATTAAGTTAAATATCTCCTGCAATTCATTTTATATTAACTTTTACTTTAGGCAGAAAGGAGAATTTGAGCATTGGTACACACAAACTCATTTCAAAGAGCCTTTTATTTTAAATTTCAGTGTCTACCTCCAAAACCTAATGAGTGAATAAACACAAAACGCCTTCAAAAACATGCATTGGATTATGGGCAAGCTATGATTCATCATAAACAATTGTATAACAGAATATCCTGAAAAGTTACAGCTTTGGTAGCTTAATAATACTTGAATTTTTAATCAGGGTTTCCATTGTCTTCAAGGAAAGCCATAGTGATAAATTTCCTCTGGTGTGCATGCTAGTCTTTTTGAATACTTTAGAGATGTAGACTCTTATTTAGGATGAAGCTGAAGAGGCTGCCAACACTTCATGTGTCAGCCTTGGTAAAAACTGATGTTCATGTGTTTCTGTCAGTTGTCACCCGGGATGGATTTCAGTTGCCATTGTGAATATAAAAAGCTCACTATCCCATTACTAATTCCCATGAGTTATTTAGTCCTGTCTTTCTTTTCTAAAGGTTAAACTCTTATCTTTTTGCTAAAAAGTTAGATAATTAACATTCTCACTTACAATGCTTCCATAACATCTGTAGATTATGCACCATTAATCAAATTCCTCTGCAGGCATGATTGACTTCTACAAAGAAACTTGGGGAGTAAATCCTTTTCTTTAGCAATAACTCTGTTGTTATTGTGGTTTAAAAAAAAATCCCTTTCTGAGGAACTCAGTTTAGAGTAGTGGTCTCTAGCTACTTAAAATGGATATAAAAAACCATATAACAGAAATAAGAGCAAATGATATATTTAAAAATTTGAGTGCTAACATCTGTTTGTATTAAAAATCTTTAAAGTTTGTGATTTTCAAAGTATTGCATATTTATAAAATCATTTGTATTGACATTTAAATTCTCCATTTTCAAATGACAGAAGCAAAAATTAATGATATATATTTTATTGGCATTTTAATTTGAGTTTAGAATTCACTTGTATGAACAAAATAAAAATCTGATTTTTCACATTCCAGAAACCTGATTTATTTGTCAAGAACTTCTGCACAAGGCAAATGCCGGGCATTTATAGAAAATATGTCCTAGAAGCGATTTGCTCATGGAAAAATCTATTTTATGTCTGTGATGTTTCCTTGACATTTCCTTTCTGATATAGGTTTCTTATAATGCCTCCTTGATCTGTCTGAGGAGATAGATTGTGGGAATTTTTTGGAAGCTTTAGATATCTATTCAAAACATAGAAATAAAACTTCTTCTTTCCTATCATAAGAACTTGTTTTCAATTCTCTCCTTCATTTTCCTTTCTCCTTTCTTCCTTCTCTTAGTAAGCTGTAGAAAATACCAATGAACATTGAAGAAAATAAACTAATATGTTTTTTTGTTGTTGGATAACAGAAAGCAGGTATGCAATGGATCAATAGACTAAACATCAATGTTTTATGCCAAGATATTAATCAAAAGTTTTGAACCAAATGATTCTAGTCTCAATTTTGAATATAATTTTTTCCACAGAAAACAGATTTATAACCTTGCCATAGAGGCACATGCTTTTTGTAAGTAATCTCAGTAGCCATCATAGAGATAAATTTTCAGACAGAAGACTGAGAGTTTTAGAAAAGACGATTCATCATAAAAAGAAAACAGGGCAGTCCCATAAAATCATGCTAACACAGTAGAGTCTAGGTAAGTTGGATTATTAACATAACCAAGATCTTTGTACAAGGCTAAGATCTTAAAAAGGTTATATGTGGCATAAGTAGTAATCAAGTAAATCATATTTCATTAAAATTTTTTCTTATTTTATTACATTTAGTGTTTATTTAATGTTTAATCTCTAACCACACAGGGCCATTCACAATGACCTATATTTTTAATTCTTTATAAATTGGCTTAAATTGATCTCTACTTCTTCTCTACATGGTGAACTTCTACTCTTTTTTTTTTTTTCTTCAGGATACACCAGGAACCGAATCAGGAACTTCCGTGTTGGAAGGAGGGGCTCAACTGCTTGAGCCACATCCGCTCCCATACTCATCTTTTAAAGGGAAGTAAAGGTTTTGGAATCCCTTTATTGAGAAACAATTCTCTTTGCTATGATCCTCTGTTTCTCGGAGCAGAGATTAATTAATCACCTTTCATCGTTTCTTTTGCTTATATATTTTGTTCCTGCATGTTGATTGTGATCTCTACAAGGGCAAGTGCCATGTCCCAGCAATCCTGTTCCCAGCAATGGGCTCAGTGCCTGACACAACTTTAAAAATATATGCGAAAGTGTATGAATTTATATTCTTAGAGTTAGAAACAAGAAAGAGTATAGTCAACATATTGAGGTTAGGAAATTCATACTTCTTCCACCATTGAATTTTAATTCAATATACTTGAATTTTAAACGTGTTTCTTTTATTCTGAAATATACTGAGGGCAATGTGTACCAAAGAGATGGAAAGAAATTGGTCTTCTAATGAGGTTTCTAATTTAAGCACACAGGGCTTCTTAGCTTACTGCCATCTATCTATCTATCTATCTATCTATCTATCTATCTATCTATCTATC